>OX621192.1:4431356-4829563 GCA_951640565.1 Petrophora chlorosata
GTATTATACATTGCACAAACAACTTTTGAAAAAATTTATATTATAAGACGGTAGGTATTAAGAAGAGTCTTTTTTGTAACGTGAATATAAAGTGTGAACATACTTTTGCAATATTTTAACATTTGCCCATTTGTCGTTTTTGTTTGTTAAATGTTAAATAACATAGATATTTTTATTTCCTTATCCCAATTTCAGCTTTTATGTATACTAAGTAAAATGTTTACTAGGTAGTAGGTCTCGTGTGTGGGAGGCCGTCTGGGTCGATACTTGATACCACCGCTTTGGCAGTTATTCTGCCGCGAAGCGGTAGTGCGCAAGCATTACTTTGTTCCGGTTTGAAAGCCATTGAAATTGCTGAGCATTATGAAAGTTCATTCTTGAATTTTAAACTGTACGAGAAGTAAATGTTGAATATTATTTTATCAATGCGATATACTCCATAAACATATATCATTATATACCTATATATACAAGAAGGCGACCAGGCAAGGTTTATGTCTTGCTATTTGGTGTGAATCAAGAGCTTTACACTAGATTTTTATACACATAATCAATCCTCAAGAGTTTCTTGATGCTATCGGGCCCATCTCATCTTGATGCCATTCTCTAGCGGACGTATTTCCGAAGCACTGGCAGAGTCGGTTTTCGCATTTCTTTTTTGGGTCAGGACTTTAATCTGAGGATGCGAAAGAAATGCGTAGACATGCGTACCTTTTTTTAAAGTCGAGATAAACTGTAACTTAACATAAGTTACAGTTTTTAACGAATTTTAATTGGTTTGTATGATATGTATATGACGTTTAAAAGTGCATATTTTGTGCCTATTTAATCTTTTGACTTGACAAGAAATTCTCTTAATGATGGTAAAAACAGCAGAAAATCCATCAAATGCTAAGCGAATAACCAGACAGACGTTGGAAGAGCTACTATGTAGGTATAGATTGTAAAGAGACGTAGGTACCATTCTTATCGCATCCTAACAGAGCAGTGGTCGGTCCCAGCGATGCCAGACGTACGATAATTATCGTACATGTACGATAATTTCCAACCCTCCGAAGTCAGGTGAAAATACTAGTATCCTTGCCTTAAAATCATCTAAAAATACACAATAATGTCTATCGTCGGAGATTTCCCCTCAAATCTATCAAACCAACGAACGAATGACAATGATAGTTTATTTATTCTTATTCCTTACATTCAAAGTTAAGTTCGCTAGCCGAGTGTAAGTGTAACTAAGTTTAATATTGTCAAAAGGTTCTAAATTACTTGGATTATCGTATTTTCTTGAATATCTCGAATGACTTCATCAGTCCTTTATTTAAAAACGGCTGGCGCTGCAGCAGAGGTAGAAGTATTTTTTTTTAAATTGGTGTCTTATTTTACAACTTCCTAAAATTCCTATCCTATTGCTAGTTTTGCGAAATAGCGCGTTTCGCGCGGTTCTGGCAGTTGTACGGTAATTTTTCATCGGGTACGATAATTTTCGAATATTGATACGATAATTCACTCGCACTCGTCTGGCAACCCTGATCGGTCCTACCTAACAATTAGGGGAAGCCCTTAAACTTAGAACTGGTTAGAGATACTTCAAATTGATCTAAGCATTGAAGTATTATTAATTAATTACACATATTTTTACTTACTTAAAGCTCCTAGTGACAGTTGTCACTGCGAGGTTTCTCCATTATTTAAACTAATACATCGGCGGTAAAATGGATGAAGTGTTAATACAGTATGGACTATATATGTGCGTATTACTATATGTTCTTTTAAATATCCTAAATCCAGATGATGATTCGGACACTGGCGGCAATGGAGATAAGCTCAATGCGAACATACCCCTCCCAGCGACGGGCGAAGAAGCTATGAAGCGACTGCTGGCGTGTAAAGGAAAAGACCCTTATAGGTAAGTCAGTTCTGATACTGGTATCCATCACATTTGCCAACATTCAACCGAGAAGCAGTGTGCAATGTACATTGAAACCTTTCAAGGGCACTGCCAGAGACTTGAGAGGGAACGGCACGCAGAAATTTTCATACAAAAAGAGAAAACGTTTTTCTACCCCTAAACATTAACCAAATTCGATGAAATTTGGACATGTAAGATATGTTACCATTATTGAGGTTTGTAGGTTTTGATTTTTTCAATAATTCCTATAGAATTTGAATAAATGGACCCAAAAAACTCGATATTTATTCGAAAGTTTTTTTTGAAGTTTGGAAGCTGTTGTCTTTAAAATTAGACATAAACTAAGAAAAAGGAAAACCTACAAACCTAGTTTATTCTCCATTTAAGAAATTGAGACCAAAATTACCAAATTTGGTTGAGACTTAGTGTGGTAGAAACGTTTTCTCCAGAAACGCTAATTTTAACAAAAATCTGAAATTGATACGAATTTAGTTAAACTATTATTATTAATATTTTTTAGTTAATTTATTTGATTTTATTTACGCATTTTCTGCGAGACCGTAAACCATTATTCAAATACCTAGTGCTCACTGGCCGCGGCTGTGTCTTAAGAGCCATTGGGTTACATTTATAAAATAATAAGCCTTTATTAATCTTTACCATTAACAATTTACATTCCAATTTTTTTATAACAAAATAAATTAAATAAATTTTTCAGTAAATTAATAGTAATAGCATTTATGTATGTACGTATTATTTGTGTAATTATATATATAGTAATTTTTTTTCTTTCGTTAAAGATCCCTCACTGGGTAAAAGCCTCCTCAAGATTCCCCTGAGGGTTACATTTATCTACACTCGAGAGCAATGAATCCGGGTCACTTAAAGAATCCTAAAAATCTCGGAAACTAAAAATGCTAGGTTAATGCAATAAATTGTATTTAATAGACAATGTAATACTCCTTAAATGAAGGTATTAAAACTTCTTAGTTATTGTAAAGTTATATCATAAAAAAATCAAATTTGAAAAAGGGCCACTTTCGAAGATGGAACTACGAAATTACAGCATTTGGTTTTGCTTTTGTTTGTAATCTGTCATTTATGTGGGTACATAAACCATGTTGATAGTGCTCTATATTCATTATTCAAGCTGAAATTATGTCGCTTACGCCTGAAGAATGCACCAGAATACTTACAATGCTGGAAACCGGCCGGAGTCAGCGCGATACAGCCAGGACTGTCGGTGTGTCGCTGTCAACAGTACAAAGAGTTCTCCGACGTTACGAAGAAACTGGTTCTAACCTACGCAGACCAGGAACGGGCAGAACCAGGTGTACCACAGCACGAGAAGACCGATACTTGGTGAACACCATGCTTCGAAATCGCTTTCTCACAGGAACTGAACTCACCAATCAGTTTCGACGCCTCGGAGGAAGTAACCCAAGTGCATGGACAGTAAGACGTCGGCTTGCTGAATCTAACTTAAAACCCCTTAGACCTGCAAACGGCCCTAAACTGGAGCGTGGGCATCGTATTTCGAGACTAAGATATGCCCAGAGCCACGTAAATTGGAGTATTGAAGATTGGTCAAAAGTTATGTTCTCCGACGAATCAAAATTTATGCTCTACAAGCACGATGGAAGACACAGAGTGTATCGAAGACCAGGGGAAAGATTCAAGCAAGCATGCATCGAAGAATAAGTAGCCTACGGTGGTGGGTCTGTACTTGTGTGGGCCGGAATGTCTTCTGAAAGTCGCACAGAGCTGGTGATCATAGAAAACGGCTCTTTAACTAGCGTAAGATATGTGGAAGAAATCCTCAATGATCACGTTGGTCCATTTATGGTCGATTTAGGTGAGGATGCTATATTTATGCATGACAATGCCCGACCTCATACAGGTAGGATTGTGAATGACTACCTTCAAGAGATGAACATTACTCGTATGGAGTGGCCAGCGCGCAGCCCGGATATCAACCCGATCGAACATGCTTGGGACGAGCTAGGCAGATGCGTAAAACAACGAAACCCTCCCCCAATCACGCTTCGTGAGCTCAAAATTGCTCTCACAGAGGAATGGGAGAATATTCCCCAAAATCGTATAAGGAACTTGGTGTACAGCATGCCAAACCGCGTAAACGCAGTAATGGAAGCACGAGGAGGCAATACGAGGTATTAAAATTCAAGAAAATCGTAATAAAATTCAAAAATTTCATGTTTCCTATTTTTGTTTTAAGGAGAGATCAGCAGTTTTTTTCTTTATGTAATTTTGTGTTAATAAAATGTATGGTGACTCATATTTTTTTTACTTTCATTTAAGGAGTATTACATTGTCTATTAAATACAATTTATTGCATTAACCTATCATTTTTAGTTTCCGAGATTTTTAACATTCTTTAAGTGACCCGGATTCATTGCTCTCGAGTGTATATTAAATTTATACTAGCTGCTTGCGCCGTTTCTCCTATGGTTTCCCGGGATAAAAAGTAGCCTATGTATTTAATCCAGGGTATAAGCTATGTCCATTCCGAATTTCAGTTCTCCCTTTCACTTCTTTCGCTTCAGTGCAAAAGAAAATAACAAAATTTAAAGAGACATTGCGATGCATGCCGGGCATTAGGTAGTCTAAAAAAAGAATAACGAATGCCAAGCGAAAAAGAAACAAGTTTTTTCAGAACGATTGGTCGAAATGTAATGGAATCAGGCGTGAGGTTGCGGAAATTCATCACAAAACTGAAACGCAATGAAAATATGTAGTGTGATCCCGCTGAATATTATCACAGAATACTAAGGGACAGAAGCATCACTCCGCAAAGAAATTTAAACAAATAGCGACTCTTGCTATGACGCAATAAAATTCAATTCAGCTCGCGTAGCGCTGCATACCTACCAGTCATATTAACCTACAGAGCGCCTCTCTTTCTATCGCATAGCTCTTAACTCTTCTGACGCGGCACGTGTAACGACGCGCGACCCGCCGTCGGTGTCCGGCTATGTACTTGTAGCTTCGTACCTACAGTGCGGAGTGTGCTAGGCCTGATATTATGTAGGTTGTTGTTAGAATAATATAATATGGAAGGGGTTGATAGCAAATGTAAAATGAATTTAAATTAAAATATATGTAAAAATAATCCCTCCGCTTATGTATATTTAATAATGAATATGGCAATGAGTTTAATATTGTATATAAGAAAAAGTATATATTGTATTAATTTGGTAAATAATAAATAATGTCAAATAAGATAAGATTGGTTGACTTAATTGGGCGGAGGCCTTCCCGCGCCTAGGGAAGATTGCGTTGCGGATTCAAGTCCCGGTATAATAAATATATCTGACTGGTGATATTTTCAGCCTAGTGGCGGAAAAATTACTTTGTATAGGTAATATTTTTTACATATATATATTTTTTTTATTTCGCTACAACAAGCAACTAAATTATACATGTTAGGCAATCAGTTTCAAATATATTATTTAAGGCAACATTAAAATAAGTTACAGTTGTTATTTACTTATTCTACGGCCCATATAAATATATACTTTAGAACGAACATACATATATAATATTATTAATAATGCAGTCCACTGCGTTGTCTACGTTTTGGATTAAATGCCTAGTTGCAACTAGAGGAACCATAAATTAAAATTGAAATAGAATAAAAATCTAAATTAATATTGAAATCAGAGTTACAATTAAAATTGAAATCAAAATCTTAAAAGTAAAAATAAATCTAAATTAAAGTTTAAAAAAAAATCAGAATTAAAATTAACTTACGGCCTCTTACGTATATGACATAAGTGTTTTTAATTCAGCACACGTTATAGTTTTCATTGATTAGTCTCGTTGATAGGAACGTTGGTGTTAAATTAAACCGTATTGAAATTACAGACTTAATGTTTTGTTTTCAAGCATTGTGATATATTTTGTTGTTAAGTAGATTAAATATATGGTTGACTAAATTCATGTTTTTCCAAGACTTGATTACAAAATATTGAATTTTCTTTACGATACAAAAACTTTATAAGAATATATTGAACATATTAACTTTCCGTAAAAATCTCTATATGACTGTGAAAAACGTATTAATTATCCGTTGCGTAGTTTAGAAGTAAGAAGTGAAACAGAAATGAGGACGCGCATAGTTTGTTTATACTTATTCTGTCGCTCTTTCTCACGGGTTATACACCCGGTCCTTTGGAAAGCTTGCGCGGGGACACAAGTCCAACACGTAGAGGCCTTTTAGAGCATTTAATTTAGAATTGTAATTGGCAACACTTATTGGGGACTGTCTCTAAGTGCATCATTAAGAAGATGCAATCAAAGACAGCCCTCGATAAGTGCGAGGACTATTATTGGAGATATGGAAATGATTTATTATTGGGCTATTGAGGTGAATTTTTAATGGGTGAGAACCGGTCTATGATATGAGACCTCGGCACCTGCCAGTTCCGCCTCATAAGAAAATATTTTGGCAGGTGGTGACTCGCCACCCACTAAACGAGCCCCCTATAAGGGCCGCTGTTCATTGGCGACGAGAAGGGCAACGTTGGTGTGGGTGGCTAAAGGGTGTCGAGAGGTGTGCTGCAGTTTCACTTAAATGCTACTACCGGCGTTATGCCCTTTAAAACTTCCACCCTTGGGGCTTAGTTTTTAGCTCTTGCATCTCCACCCCCGGACGGCCACTTAAGGCAAGCCGGGGGTCAGGGGTCTCATTTAGCCCCAGGGAGAATCTCGGGGTAAGGCTCAGTGTCGCCACGCATCGACCGAGTCGCCCCTGGCCTTACTTCTTATTATTATTATTACTAGCCATTAATGTCCCACTGCAGGGCAAAGGCCTCTCTTCCCTCCTTCCAATCTTCGCGGTTTAGGGCTCTAACAGGCCAGTCATTCCAGTAGGAATCAAGTTGTTTATACTATTTAGAGAAAAAAAAGATCGTTTTTCTCCATAAATATAGAGAAAACGAGAGAACTGTCAATTTTCTTGCAGACTGCACCATTTTTGTTTAAATCTGTGAATGCAGTTAATAATAATTTCAATAACGAATTTCAGTAAACTAAAATTTAAACACCCCCGACACAAAAATCCTGTAAAAAGTAAAAAACCGACCGATTTTGATAAAATATGTTTAAGAACCACCGCTAGAAAACCTGCTTTCAAATAAAAAAAAACGCGTCAAAATCGGTTCACCCGGTTATTATCATTTCTTTTCAGCTAGTTCATAGCAGAAACTAAAAAAGGCGCGAAAATCATTAAAAAAATCGTCAATAGGCGGTTAGAAAACTCGCCACCAAACCGAAAAGAGTAAAGAGCTACGGTGCCACAGACAGACACACATAGTGGTCAAACTTAAAACACCCCTCTTTTTGTCGGGGGTTAAAAATATGGACAGTTGCCATCATGTTAATGAAATCTTATATATCCATCTTGTATAGACCATGATCAATCTAACTTTAAGTTTTAACAAGTAAATATCAAATTCCAGCATCCTAGGCGTAAGCGTGACGTGTTCAGATGAAGAAATCAAGCGCTACTACAGACGCCAGGCCTTCTTAGTGCATCCGGACAAGAACCAACAGCCTGGGGCCGAGGAGGCTTTCAAAATACTGCAGCATGCGTTCGACCTTATTGGCGAGCCGGTGAGTTCAAATTGCAATGACAATTTTATAGGAACTCTGGAAACAGGGGCCTTACCACGAGTTGCTTTCGTTCCTTCAACTTCGATTTTTCGTGCGGAAAAGAGACAGTTATATGCCTGTTGCATAGCGCTGTCCCTTTCGTCGTAATTTTTGATTCATGGTATCGGTAGCGTCTCGAGATATGGTTTAGCGTTATGGCAACGGACTTTAAAACTTATATGCGACTCCCAGTCAGCTAAACTGATAACTCTAAAAGACTATGAGCACAATTATTATGAGCTGGTCGGGTTTGGGGATTATGTTCAGTGAACCATCAGGGGGACGGGTCTGAGCTATCGCCGTCTTCCTCTAGCTAAATCTACGTGCTCCATCTTCGGCCACGTCATCGCTTAACATCGGCCGAGAATTAACATACCTATATAGATTTAAAAGGTTATAAAAACCCTTTTTAGGGTTAAGCTCGCCTTTGTACATGTACTTTATATAGGTTCTTCTCAAAACTTAACTATTCCACTTTTTGTGTTTTTTCACAATCTCAGAAAATAGTTTTTTAGGTGTGCAGCTATGTGTTTAACCCGAAATTTTGGTGCTTTATTGTAGACGACAAGAATAGTCATTGCTTTGTACGGGATTCAAAAAATGTTGCAATAATATATTTTGAATGAGAGCGAGTGTGGCTCAGTGGGAGCATGTGCGACTTTCGATCCGACGCACCCGAGTTCGAATCCCGCTGGCCCCGCAGCACTGACTTTCTTAAGTTATGTGCGGATTTAACACTCGCTCTAAAAACGGTGAAGGAAAACATCGTGAGGAAACCGGCGTGTCCAAGAATTGATTATAAAAATTCAAGGACATGTGACATCCACCAACCCGCACTGGGCTAGAGTGGTGGATTATGGCCCATACTGTCTCTATGAGAGAAGGCCCGTGTCCCAGCAGTGGGAACGTGATGGGCTGATGATGATGATGATGATGATATTCTGAATAAATCCAAAATGTTATATGGAATAATCTAGTTTTGACGCGGCTGATTGGAATAATCAAGTTTTGTTATGTGCTCTAGAGGAACAATCATGTTTTGGTTCTAACCACTTTGGATTAATCTTGTTTTGCTGAAACTAATTAGGTATCAGAAATCTCATTATTGAATTGAAATAACCTGATGTTCATCTTCTCCTGGAATAATCTATTTTTGTCGAAATCATGCCTTTTAATTTTTTTTTCTGGTGTAATTATCAAGTTTTGGTCCAATTTTATTTTCGCGGAGTGTACATTTGAATGTTACCAAACAAAAAAAAACAGTTTTATCGAAAGTGGAACAGAAGTTTTGAAAAGAGGCTCCTCATATATCTCTATGTAAAAGTTGGTAGTGTGTACAATAAAGAATATAAGAATAATTAAATTTTATAACAAAAATCCAACTCCAAATTAAAATAGGACCAATCTGGAAGTATAAAAAATAAAAAAAAATATATAAAAAAATAAAAAAGTAAAAAAAATAAAAATATATAAATAAAAAATATATAAAAAAGTAATAATAATAATAAAATAAATAAATAAAATAATAAAAGTCCTTTCAAATAAAAAATATATTTTCCAAATCGGTTTATAAATGACGGAGTTCTGAGGTAACAAACATAAAAAACAATCGATTGAGAACGTCCTTCTTATTTTGCTCGGTTGCGTAAAACTGAACCCAATGTTTGTCCAATAAATTGTTTCTTTCTTTCTTTCCAATAGGAGCGTCGGTCGGAATACTCTCGGCGCACGCTGGAATCTCAGCATGCTGAGGCGGCTTGGGGTGAGCTCAGCGAGCTACTGGCACAGCTTCATGATAAGATGGAGTTCGCAGCCAACACCATCAGGTATGTGCCCACTGCCCACACCCACTGCTGGGCGCGAAATGCGGATGCACTAGGTGACTAGGCAAACCGTTTGCGGCTGACTGTATGCATTCAGCGACAAAACTTTGAACTAGCTGCGCCCCGCGGTTCCACCCGCGGTTTCCCGGGATAAAAAGTAGCCTATGTGCCATTCCAAGCTGTAAAGTACCTACATACCAAATTTCATCAAAATCGGTTCAGTAGTTTTTGCGTGAAAGAGTAACAAACGTACATCCATAAATTCTTACAAACTTTCGCGTTTATAATAATAGTAAGATAAACGTTCACGCTATGCGTACTGTACGCAATTTGCGGCGTTTCGAAAGTTTGCTACACTCACTTCGCATTGCGCCGAAACAAAAAGCGGACAGTCGGCTGCAAATTGGTAGCTTATTGTGCGTTCATGCGAATGGACCTTCCAGAGAGAGAATCGAGTACTACGATGGGACTAGTTATAGATGGTGTAGCGAAAAGGCTTCTTAAAAAAATAGGACTGCCTTTTTTTTATGTAACTTAATGACGAGACGAGCTGGTCGTTTGCCTGATGGTAGGCAATACGCCAGCCCATAACAATAACAGCACCACCCAGAACTTTGTTTTGCAACATCCTGCGCGGCGCTGTACTGCGCTCGTCACTCTGAGACAATTAGCTGTTGAGTCTCATAATGCCCAGTAATTTCGCTGGCTACAATGCCCTTCAAGCCGGAACACAGTAATGCTTGCGCACTACTGCTTGGCGGCTGAATAACTGGCAAAGCGATGGTACCCACCCAGACGGCCTCTCGCATACGAGAAACCTACCACTAGTAAGCAAATCTTAGAAAGTTTTGTATAGTAATTAAATAAAGTTACGTTTTTTTTTTCAATTCTACGTATTTCGGCAATAAATAATTCTTCTATTCTATTCTAAATGACCATCTTGGGTGACATTGTTTCAATCCCACGCTACACTCGGGGTTATATCCTTTTTAACCGACTTCAAAAAAGGAGGAGGTTCTCTGTTCGATTGTATGTTTTTTTTTATGTTTGTTACCTCAGAACTCCGTCATTTTGAGCCGATTTGGAAAATTCTTTTTGCGTCGGGTTCAGTATAGCTACGAAGTGGTCCCATATAAATTTCATCGATATGTGACCTTGGACTTCGAAGATACATTGTTTTGTTTTTTTTCTAAAAATTAATTATTACGTTAATTTTACCGCCAAATCATTTCCTAGATCCAACACCCCCCTCCTTAAACATTTACTTTGCCCCCTAGTGACGAAATCTATTTTTAATAGGTGCACAAACTGCGGCCGCCGGCACAAGCGCGTGCTAACGGACCGGCCGTGCTACGCGGCTAGATACTGCGCGCAGTGCAAGATACGACACTCTGCCAAGGAGGTAAAAAACTTTGGCTCACCGGCGAGTTATCTCCTCCTCTCTATGGGTTAAATCTATATTTTTTGTGTATTTATCAATGCAAATTACAAAAGAACGAAGTTGTCAGGACGAGTTTTTTTTTATTATTATTAATTATTTTTATATTATTAATTTCTAATAAAAAAAGCATACTATACCGTTAGTAATTACATAGAAGACAAAGACGCATGGAACATTCCGCTTCTGCCAAGTAGCCAACTGGCACATGAAACACAATATTGTGTAAAACAAACATATTATTGTGACAGAAGTTCTAAAAAATGCCCCTCAATTTCTTGCCATATCTTCTGAGTAGTCGTTCTTTTTCTGATGCGGTGGTAGAGGCATTGTCATAATTGACGTTCATAAGTGCGTCTGTGTTGCCAAAACTGAATAAAGAACTTTTGAACTTGCATTTTGACAAGGTTAACTGCAAGGTGACATAAGCATTTTGTTACTATAGTATCGAGTGCGATGCCTTTTTTTTAATGTACTGAATGTCGAGACGTGCTGGTCGTTTGCCTGATGGTAAGCAATACGCCAGCCCATAATAATAACAGCACCCAGAACTTTGTTTTGCATAATCCTGCGCGGCGCTGCACTGCGCTCGTCACCCAGACAATTAGCTTTTGAGTCTCAATGCCCAGTAATTTCGCTGGCTACAATGCCCTTCAAACCGGAACACAGTAATGCTTGCGCACAACTGCTTGGTAACTGAACAACTGGCAAAGCGGCGGTACCCACCCAGACGGCCTCTCGCATACGAGAAACCTACCAATAAAATTGACATTTTAAGATCAATATGTCGTGTTTGGTATCAAATGAAAGGTCTTGATGACATTCAGAATGTATCGTAGTCGGAGTATAGTCATCAAACTTTGCCTGTTGTCTCCATATTCTGGACGGACTATAAAGTTGACAACTTTTCCAGGGTGATATCTGGGCGGAGTCCAGTATGATGGGTCTACTGGTGATGTACTACGCGTGCATGGACGGAGCTGTCTACCAGATCACTCAGTGGGCCAGCTGCCAGGTATACTCATCATCATCAGCTCATCACGTTCCCACTGCTGGGACACGGGCCTTCTCTTATATATAGAGTATGGACCATAATCCACCACGCTGGCATTAAATTTTAGTGCTACTTTTTGTGAAGAATTCTTGGACATGCCGGTTGCCTCGCTATTGTTTCCTTCACCTCTGTCAGAGCGAGTTTCAATACACACATAACTAAAGTAAGTCAGTGGTGCGGGGCCAGCGGGATTCGAACTCGGGTGCGTCGGATCGAAAGTCGCACATGCTCCATGAATTTAAATAAGGTTGCAGAGATCACAAAGTTTCACTCTTGCCAATTTAAGAAAATAATCAGTCCTCTTGTTCATTATCATATTTTACGTACTGTGAAGTCAACAATATCCGTACACCTTAGGGGGCGTCCATAAATTACGTGAGGTGTTTAAGGGGGGTAGACTCAAATCTCATCTAATCTTACGTTGGAGAGGGGGGGGCCTCGGCAAATATCAAGCATTTTTTTTTCTGATTGGAACAAAAAATAATACTATTTTGGTCCATTTAATCCAGATTGTACATACTTAAGATTTAATCTTATGCGTAATCGTTTATTACATTATAATTAAACTCTCAGCAATATTGATTACTAGTCTTAAAGTTTTTTTTTTCTCTTTTCAATAACAATCCAAAGCGTTTACGTAAGAAATTAACCCACATTTTGAAAAATCTCACGTGAGATTGGGGGATGGGCGAGCGGGTTTAATAAAATCTCACGACATCTCACCATTACAGAAAATTTTAAAAAACACCTCACGTAACTTATGGACGCCCCCTTAAGGGGTACTATACTGAAAACCAGCGTCTGATGTCATCGACATTAGACGTATGTGCTGAGCTGTTGTGTAGTCCTATTTAGCACCACAAACTTTATCTATTCATGTAATTCGTATTTTCTTGTTTTGTTAAGTATTCTTGCTCTCTGTTTTTGTATGTTATCCCATGTGTCTTTTTCATTTCTTTATTTTTGTTTGTCAAATAAATGTGTTTTCTTTCTTTCATATCAAAATGATGGTTTAACGCCCTAGAGCAATAATGATTAAAACAAACCACACGTGTTACAGAAAAAGAACCTGAAGCAACTGAGGCCCGACTGCCACGCCGTGCAGTACCGTATCGTCCTCGGTAATAAAGCTGCCAACGAAGCGCCGCGCCCCTCCACCGGGTAAATATAAACTAGATAATGATATACTAGATAATAATATAAATTAGGTAATAATATAAAGTAGATAATAATATAAAGTACATAATAATATAAATTAGATAATAATATTAAACTAGATAATTATATAAACAATATAAACATGAAGTTCTTTAAGGTAATAACTTTTTTAGGTTTTTTTTATATTGTCAGTAATAAAAAGCTAACTGATCAAATGTTCAAAATTGCATTTACCTTTTTTAATTCTGTTTGAGGTTATTCTCTCTTTTTTTCGTATTTTCTTAACATTTTTCATGGAAAGAGACAGTATAATATAAACAAGATAATTATATAAACTAGATAGTGGTATATACAAGATAATAATTTAATACTAAAAAAAAAAATATATAACTTTCATAATGATATAATCATGGTAATAATATAAACGAGATAATGATAAAAACAAGATAATGATATAAACTAGATAATAATATAAACTAAATAAACATGGAGTTCTTTCAGATGTTAACTTTTTTTTGTTATTTAATGAAGACACGAGCAGGTGTTCGCCTGATGGTAAGCTACGCCCTAATTGCAGTGCCCTTGTATTTCCTACGTTTGTTTCAGTCACGATCCGAATCTAGAAGAATTCCTCAACAACCTGTATAGCAAGTCGGGTGCGCCGCCCGCCGCGCCGGCGCCGCCTGCCGACGCAGACAAGAAACGGCGCAACAAGAAGGCTAAAGCCTAGCCGCCGCGCCGGAACTTACCGACCCTAGCCCGTACGCCACTATAGCTGTCTAGTCCTTCGTGTGGGAATTTGGTTGTTTTTCTGTGGTTTTTTTTTTTATCTGGAACCTGGTGAATTCGAATTAAAGAGATCAGAAGTACAAGCAAATTTTAGTAAACTAAAATTTAAACGCCTCCGACACAAAAACCTATAAAAATCAAAGTTAAACCGATTTTGATAAAACATGTCTAAGAACCGCCGCTATAAAATCTGCTTTAAAATAAAGAAAACCGCATTCAAACCGGTTCACCCGTTTAAGAGATGTGGTGCCACAGACACACACATAGTGGTGAAACTTATAACACCCCTCCTTTATGCGTCGGGGGTAATAACAAAAGACGAGAGAGAGAGAGAAAGAGAAAGGGGGTTTAAAAGTAATAACGTGCGTCTATACATTTTGTGTGTTATTTGTTACAAATGTGATGCATTTTGACGCTGACGTACCAAAATACTGCCTGTCTCTTTTGCGCATTGGTAAAAAGTATATATTCGTGAAAGGAAAAGGTAGCAAAAGTTACTTCGTTTATTGGCCACTTTTTGTGATGACGTCACGTAGCTCCGCCTTTCGTCGGGTTGGCCATTTGTTACTCTATAGTTCTGACGGTCAATATACAGAATACACTTTTTTATGGAACTGAGTGATGAAAGGAGCATATCGTTCGCCTGATGGTAAGCGCCACGCCTGTCCATAACAATTGCAGTGCCAACCAGAACTTTTAATACCATAAACAGCACTGCGTAGCACTGCATTGCGCTCTTCCCCCCGAGACATCAGATATTAAGTCTCACATGTCCAGTAATTTCGCTGGCTACACTGCCCTTCCGACCGGAAGACAGTAATGCTTGCGCACTACTGCTTGGCGACAGAATAACTGACAAAGCGATGATACCCACGCAGACCAGAAACCTACCACCAGTGAAATGCAATATTATATGTATGCAATAATTTAAACAAGTTTTTGCATTTAGAAGCCAAAAAAGGAAAAACTTTGGCCGTATTGGCATAACAAATAGGGGATCGGACAGTAATCGAGAAAAAATCTAAAATGTAGTTAGAACGAATGTTCGTCGAACCAGGAAGATCAGTCAATTAATATTTTTGTGAAATAATAATGGTTTATATTTTTAAATCAATAAATAATTCTGACATTTTTAATCTGTTCTTCATCTCAAACGAAACAACAATCACACCGCATGACGTCATTTGTAGGCAAATGCCGTGACTCAAGCTTGTGTTTATTTTACGATTTTGCTTTTCATAAAATGTATTTTTTCTATTTTTTTCGTTCCATTACTACAACATAGTCCCCAAACTTCACAAAACGTATAAGAATCTCTTTGCAAGTTTAATTTCGAAGAGTTTGTCGTTTTCGACCTACATATGACATCACAAGTTTTGAGGTGACCTTTTGCGCGGCAATATTTGAAACATAATATTTAAACATAGTTTTAGGTACTTTAAGAGCGTTATTTAATTAAAATAGTATTTTTCATGGCTATATCTATCCATTGTAGTTATTTTAAAACACTTTCTGTAAAGTTGTCCGATCCCCTATTGTAGGCACGCGATTACGTCACTATCATATTTTCAAACTGTGTGCGAAACATCGTAATTCACAGAAAAACAATCAAAACATAGAAAAAATCTCTAAACCTACACGAATCTCATGCCAGACATACATACAACTGTGAAGAAACATGCCTTTTCAATAGCAATATAACTACATATAAAATATATTTGACATAATAATATAATAGAACTAAATTACTATAGAAGAAAATAAACCTTATACCATTGTAACAAGAGGGCAATTTGAGGCAAAAAACTGTTAGAATCAAATGAATTTAGGTAAAATGCTGACGTACCTATTAGGTTAAATTGAGTAACAAATGAAAAGTAATAAATAGATAAATAAAATTAAGTTTGACTATTTAATTTTTGTGATATGTAGATGTTTGTCACAATATGTACCATGTTCAAGATGCATGTTGGAATATTAGTTTATGGGACCAAAAGTCCCAAATATGTTGATTTTGTTTGCCAATTTGTTGGCCCAAATGTTTGCTTTTTCATGTTGTTTTGCGTCTTTTAAATGATAAAGAATTAGTTTTACAAACAATATATATAATTTTGGAGTCCATTGTAAGTAACAGTTTACTTGGTAAATGTGATGCTTGAAAGGCTAGGGTTTCTTCTTATAAGTATTGTTTGTAAAATTGATGAACAATCATCAGCAAGTCTTGCTTATTTGTAGTATTTTTAAATCATGACAAAATAATTGTACTTCATTTGATCGACTCATAAAATTGGTGTTCAATGCTCCTGCAAGTTTAAAGTGAAATTGTTTCACACATTTTCATTGTTTTAACGAAAATATTGGTATAATAAATATATACGCAGCAGGATCTGCAAAGCATTATAATTAATAAAAAACTTGATTATATCATTATTATTTTTCATATTTTATTCACCGAAAAGTACAATGTGTGTGTGCATTCTTATTATTAAAGTATATGAAGAAATGAGGTATGAATGGATCATGTGCAGGCTTATGTACGTTTACATAAGTCATATTTTGTTTCTAAAACAGATAAGAGAAAAGGGAATATATTTTGTTTGATTCATAAGTTGTCTGCAATTTTTTCATTGTTTGTGATAACTAATTGTATGGAAATCTTACAGCCAATAATTTTGATTGGAATCTGATGATCACTTTGAGAGACCCGTCTCCCAGTCTCCCTATTATAAATCAAAATCAATTTGATCGAACTAGTCTGGAGTCGTACATTAATGTTTTTAAGCAACTTTCTAACTTTCCGTCCTCCCTGGTGATTTAGTGCGAGTGTGGCTCAGCGGGAACTCGTGCGCCTTTCGATCCGACGCACGTGGGTTCGAATCCCGACTCGGCCCTGCACCAATGACTTATAGTTAAGTGCAGATTTTGCACGCTCGCTCTAAAACGGTGAAGGAAAACATCGTGATGAAACCCGCTTACGCGCTTTGGAGTGGTAGTCTCTGGCCGTGGTTGTAATACCACCAACCGAACAAAGCCATGCCGTCAAGCGACCTAGTCGTGTTTCGGGATAATGTTCGGTGAACCATCGCATCGGGGAGACGGGTCTGAGCAGCCGCTCAACCGCCGTCTCTCTCTAGATCTACGTGCTCCATCTTAGCCCACATCATCGCTTCGCATCAGGCGAGATAGTAGCCAAACATAGATCTATAAAGCATAAAATATTATAAAAAATGTTAGAATATTATCTTTAAACACAGGTATAATCTAATTTAATTCTGGATTAAGCACCGTAATAAAAATGTCCAGACAGACATTGGTTGCAGGTTGTTTCTGAATGTTGCCGGCAACGGCGAGTCACGCGCTGCTTTTCGTATTAAATTGCGCGTTCAACGACAAAATAAAGACTCGTGATATCTCACCACGCCCTCCCTCCCCCTTCCCCCTCGTGACATGTGTATTATCCGAACCTACATCCCCTTTCGAGCCTTACCTGATTAATGGACGATCTCTGTGTCAAACTTGCGACGACATACGACACCCACACATGTGGAGTTAAACTGATACATTATAACTACGGCATTGTACAATATGATTTCCAACTCAAAATAACTCAATTGACACTCGTGTACCTCTGTAAAGGTCTGCGCAGACGACGGTTTTTGGTAATGTCCTTAAAATAGTACGCGGAACTTATTCTATTTTCGCTGACTATAAGTCGTCTGCATAGGCCTTCAATGCTTATTACACTACGCGTATTCAAGTTCCCTAACCCTAATTCAGAGTGGTATAATAAGTCTGGGAGTAAGGACCATGAATCGACGAACGAAATGAACGGAGTAAGGGTCCTAATGAGGTAGCCTTGAATAACTTGTGTAATAAAGGCCAATCTATTAATAATCTTTCAAACAAAGATAAGTGCTCCTTGCATTAAAAATTAGAAGAGTCCATTCAATCGAAGCTTTTTGCTGCAGATGTCAATACAATAAGTTATCGTTTTGTACCTTTACCTTAGGTCCTGCACTATTTCACTGCCTATACCAGAGATTATTATTGTAGGCTAGTGCCAGACGCCGCGTCCTAAAGTTTGCATTGCGTAGACTTCGCGCTTCATGTGTCAATAAATGATGTGGAAATATTACCTTTCGTTTTATTTGATCAAAACTGTAGTATGAATAAATAAATACGCCCAACGATCACATAGGCACACAAATCGATCACAAAACGATCACATGGGCATAGATCCTAGCCCTTAACTAGGATTCCCTGTATTTTTTTTAATGGTAACTGGGCATACGTTTGACGACATCTCGCCTGATGGAAAGCGAAGATGCGGCCTAAGATGGAGCACGCTTGCCCATGAGATGCCTATTCACTCTAGACTTAAAGAGATAAGTTGTAGCTGTTTGGGAACAAAAACGCTGGCAGATCGTTCCACTCCTTAGCAGTTCCGTACGAAACGGATAGGTGGGGTTAACGACGTACGGGCGAAACGACTCCCCGCCTGGGAGTCCTTAGGTGGAAGGGAACAGATCGTGCAATTCCTGGGCACACTCCCCGAAGTGCAGTCGATAAAAAAGCGACTCCCAACTTTCCGTCTGTGTTCGAGACTTGTCAGCTTCTCCTTGTCATAATTAACTTAATTGCGCGACGTTCTAGAGTCTAGAGCTGCCAGCTGGTATTTATATTACCTAAATATTTGTTTGAATTTGTAGTAGATAAGTGTTATCTAGCTAGTTAGACCTATATATTTTTGCAAGAAAGTTCGGCCTGGGCCACTGAATCATATATGTAGCTATAGTATATTGTTACGAAATTATATTAACAATAGTTGTTGGTAGAAATAATATAATATGGCTGTACAGCCATATTATTGTACAATTAGCAACTCTGAGCTATTTTAATTTCTTACAAATTATGAGTTTAAATTAGCTGTGTATAAATTATGTTTCAACTCGTACACTGCTTTAACTCGTATATTTTGAATAGGATTTGTGAAGTGGACTCTGGCTGAAAAATAAAACGAAAATGTAACATAATATATTTTATTTACACAAATCTACTCCATCATAGCATTGTCTTTACCACCCGCTGTAGTCACAATACAGTTCTCGTATGTCCACTTTGGGAACATTCGCTTGTACAGATTGAGAAGCACCGTATCTTGAGATTTGAGCTGGCCGTCGAAAACACACTTCATGTGACCGTGGGTACCTGAGACAAGAAAAAAATATGTTCAATTGAGACATTTTAGTTTGGCATCGATGGTTTAGTGGGATATCTTGTGACTTTCTATCGATGCACTAAGCGAATCCAGCTGACCCTGCACTAATGACTTCCTAAGTTATGCTTCTGCCACGTAGCGCATTGGCACATAAGAAACATAATATTGTCAAAAACAAACAATATTGTAACAAAAATTAAAAAAAAATGCCCCTTCAGTTTCTTGCCATGTTATTGTAATAATTGATTGTTATTGTAATAATTGACGTTCATAAGTGCGTCTATGATGCCAATATTGAAGAAAGACTTTTAGAACTTTGAATTTATGTGCAGATTTAACACTCGCTCTAAAAAGGATAACATTGTGAGGAAACCAGCAGTCCAAGAAACACAAAATCCAAGGACATGTGACATCCACCAACCCGCACTGGACCAGTGTGGCGGATCATGGCCCATACTATTATAGAAGGCCCGTTTCCCAGCAGTGGGAACGTAATGGGCTGATGATGATCTGAAACAAGCGGCTGTAATCGACCTAGAGATTTATTTAATTTACCGTACCTAAAGGTTCCTTAATATGTCCAGTGCGTCCATACTTCGTCCTAAGTTTGCAAGGCTTGAAGTAAACCACGTCGTCTCTATTGAAGAACATGAAACGAATGACCGCAGATCTCTTGTGGACTTTGTACGGATGGCCGGACAGTATGATCCTCTTTATGACGAGTCTGTCTGGATTGCACGAGAGGAGCACGCCCGATGCTACCAGCTGCAGTTTCGTGTTGTTCTTCTCCTGCGAAGACATATCAGAATATAAATGGCCTTAATTCTATGCTGCATAATCTAAACCTGATTTGAACTAAGTAAGATTTTTTTAGGAGCGAGTGTGGCTCAGTGGGAGCACGTGCGACTTTCGATCAGACGCACCCGAGTTCGAACCTCGCTGGCCCCGCACCACTGACTTTCTTAAGTTATGTGCGGAATTAAAACTCGTTTTAAAAACGGTGAAGGAAAACATCGTGAGGAAACCGGCATGTTCAAGAATTAATCACAAAAATTCAAGGACATGTGACATCCACCAACCCGCACTGGGCCAGCGAGGTGGATTATGGCCCATACTCTCTCTACGAGGGAAGGTCCGAGTCCCAGCAGTGGGAACGTAATGGGCTGATGATGATGAAGATTTTTTTAAGTCCGCCCGTTAGGACAGGCTAAAGTCTAGGACCATACCGCCATGTCTTACGTAGTTTTTATTTGTTAGTTAAATATTCCATTATAAAACTTTTGTTGAGAATGAGGGTCATCAGCAACAAGCCGGACCCTCTCCTAGTGCTTCAATAAATTGGTGGAACTTTATTCAAGCTTTCCATGGACTTTTTGTGAATACATAATAAGCAATGTTTTCTCTTTTTTGTTGCATTTGCCTACGCTCGTGCACGTTTACGAACATATAATGGTTAATATTCCACCGATATTACACATGATCACTCAAAATAATACTTAATTGGAAAATAAAACAAAATCGAACTGTATCATTTTTCACTTCCCGCCAAAAAATCGCACTAAGTTATACTTAACATTATAAAGAGGTAAAGTGACAGAGGTAAGTGTTTGTAGGGGGTAATCTATGGAAATATTGCTGTGGAACAAATGTTTGTGCACAGAAAAAAGTCCAAGCATTTGCTTCGTGCCTGGGTGTTGTAGGACCGTGGTCCTCGTAGTTTCTGGCTGCCAATTCTTACGATTCTCAAAATTCTTTCACTGATAGAAAGCTACAATATCCTCGATTGACGTGGCTATATTTTATGGAGTCAACGCGAACGAAGTTGCGGGCGGTCCCCGAATGACATAGGCATTTTATTGTGTCGAACGAAGTCGCAGGCGGTTGCTATCTATGTAGGTATAAAACGTTTAAATACCATAGCAGTTTCGAAAGTTAGGTATAAAAAACGACACAAACACTCCTATGTTGTTTCAGGCAACGAAATTTACGCGACGTAAAAAGACCTCTTACATCTTACAAGTTTGAAATCTTATGTCTATATGTGGCTTCGTAGCTTCCAAACGGATCGACCGATTTCAATGCGGTTTGAATTGAAATCGACTTCTAGTTCGCTGGAATTTATTAAAATCTGTCTAGCTGTTTAAAAATTACGTGTTATGGGGTTTTTATGCTAAAACGAAAAGGGCATTTTGTTAGCCGCTGATAAGTGCCACGCCTGGCTATAACAGCTCCATTATTAAGCAATAAAAAACAAGATGAATATATTCGTATTTGCTAAGTGGTTCAGACAATAACTCACCTTGAAGCAAATCACTGAAGATGGACTAAATTGGATCGGTGCATAGAATGTCGCCACGCACGTCGAAGCCGGCTGGAAGAACCTTTCATACTGTAATAAAAATACCAGCATTGTGTATTTCCTATGAACCTGCGATCGTGGGGCGTTGTTATTGACACAATAATAAAATAAGGCGTCTGTTTTCGGTGAGAGTGAGTATGCAGGCCTAGCACACTCCGCACTGTAGGTACGAAGCTACAAGTACATAGCCGGACACCGACGGCGGGTCGCGCGTCGTTACACGTGCCGCGTCAGAAGAGATAAGAGAGGCGCTCTGTAGGTTAATATGTCTGGTAGGTATGCAGCGCTACGCGAGCTGAATTGAATTTTATTGCGTCTTAGCAAGAGTCGCTATTTGTTTAAACTTCTTTGCGGAGTGATGCTTCTGTCCCTTAGTATTCTGTGGTTTATGCGACAAAGACTCGCGCGCATTCTTGCGCTTAATAACAAATACACAAAAAATGTGTACTACTTTTGGGTCCCGCAAAACTACTAATTGATTGAATTTTATTATTTATAACGAATTTTTGACCCGCGACGCAAAAAGGACGGTTGTTATAAGTTTGACCACTATCTGTGTCTGTCTGTGGCACCGTAGCTCTTAAACGGGTGAACCGATTTGGATGCGGTTTTTGTATTCGAAAGCAGGCTTTCTAGCGGTGGTTCTTAGAGTTTTTACATTTTTATCTGGGGCTGCAATTACCAAATTAGACTATGGCCAAAGCAAAAGTTGTATTTGTTAACCCAACAACATCGCGAGCGCGTATTCCTTACGATAACGCGTACAGCGTATGCGCAGAATTCAATGGGTTGGTGTAATCTTTTAAACTTCTCAAAAATCTTACCTTATGCTTACTTCCATTAGTATGCTGACTGAAAACAGGGTTCACAATGAACCTCCGATATCCAACTTGGAAGATCAGTCTTTCCTTACTCTTGATCGGCTCATCGCTGGCCCCCGTCCGTTTCAGAACAACATTCATCACAGACATCTTCTGTTCGTGCGGTAGGAGACCGAAGACAGACAGCGGTGCGTTGGCATTGGATGATCTGAAGGCTTCCCATAGGTCTTTACGGACATCTTTCACATGGATCGTGATGTAGAAACCGTACTGAAATGTGTATAATAATTAACAATATGTAATATTTAGCTATTTTTTTTAAGATAATAAACATCAAATCAAAAAATATACGACTGCACCTTTTATTTTAATCCCGTCTGTTATTATATCTAACTTTAAACAATGAAAATAAAAAATCTTGGTATGATTGTTTTATAAATTAAGATATACAAGTATTTTTTTATGTTCTTACCATATTAACAAGACTATCTTCTAGCTCTTTAAAAACTCGCTTCCTCGTTCTGTCGTAATTTTCAAACTGGAATATACGAGCGTAATCTTCTGGTAGATTCTCCTTGGCATCCCATGTAGACGTTCTAAAAGATTCAAGTCCTCTGTACCGCATGAACCGTTCCCTTGCTGGTACATCCTGTGGTGTATCTACTTCATCAGGGAATTGTTGGTCTTCTCTTGCCGCAGCTATTTTCTTTAACTCTTCATGTTCCTTGTTAGCATCATAATCATTGTCATATTTCTCGTCTTTTATAGGAATTTCAGATGTAACCGACTCCAGCTCATTGCCTTCCTGGTTGTCGTCTTGGTCTGACTCATCCTCTTCGCAAGACATGAAATTTTCGTCATCTTCATCACTCTGGGTCTCATAGTCATCCGAGTTTTCATCTTCAGCATCAGATTCAACGATCCAAGCTGCTTGGTAGTCGGACCATCCTTTAGGCACTTTTTTTACTTTTTTCTTCTTGGTCTGAAAATTTAAATGACATTAAACCAATGAATGTATGTTATTGTAAGGAATTCGATCTTGCAATGCCATGGATACAGATTTTAATAGAAAATGTATAGTGATCATAAGAAGTTGGTAAAAAAGGAAGTGTTTTGAAAAAAGTTAATGTTAACATCAAACATTAGTAATGTCTTTTATACCTCTGCATTAGCCAGCTCAATCTCCTCTTCAGTAGGCCACGTCTGTTCTGCTTCCATAGGATCTGGTACATTCTCCGTCACTAAACTTTCCTGCTTTGTTGGATCAGCAACTTGCAGCACTGATACTTTTGTCACTTCTGCTTCCATTCCACCATCAGGCTTTGCATTCTCTTTACTGGAGGCTAATGGATGAGGATCATCTAGCCCATCAATTCTAGACAGTTGAAAGTCTCCTAAACCCGTGATATGAACTAAACCATTAACATTCAACGGCATCCCTCGTAAATAGCCACTTATTTTTAGGGTACCATTTTCACCTTCTGAATCTGGTGCATATTCTACTTCTTCTGCTAGCATATAAGGTCGCTTTTCTCTATGATGGATGACATTAAGTTTCTGATTGCCAATTCTACGTAGTAGATTCATGCCGTCTGAACTTTTGTCTAACTGCATGACTTTTTCTTCTGGCAGCCATTTGGATATTAGCTTCTGTACATTCTGTTTTTCTGTTGTACGTTTCTTCGGATGTACTCCTTCTATGTCCATAGCAACTACGACAGGTGTGGGCATGCCCTGTGCCATGGCTAGCGCAAGGACTTTCTCCCCCCATTCATCCACAGGGTCACCCAAAGCAGAACTGATAAAGAGAGCAGTGTCTGCTACTTTCATAGCATCAAGAATTGCAAATTCATTATCAATTTCTGGACAGATAAATGAGAATCTTTGCTTGAAATTAGGCAGGCTGAAAAAAATATTTCATACAATTAAAGTGAGGAACATCCACAATGTTGTAATCAGGAGACTTTAAAATCTCTTTTTAGTGTTACAAAAATCCCGAATGACCAATTTATTGACTATCACATACCCAATGTGCAAGATCCCATTTGGTGACTCCGTGACAACTGCTCCTTCTGAACATGTCTTTAATATTACCAATGCCGATTTTACATCAAGTTGAGCATTCAGTGGCACTACGCAAACTAAGAATGGAGGGTTTCTTGAACCACCAAGAGCTCTTTTCTTAGATAGAACTTCTTCGCGCTTATTCTTACGGATCTGCAGTGCTTGGTGGCGACGTTCATCCTTCTTAAGTATATGACGGTTGCGGCGCACAAACTCCTTTACGTTCACTTTACCTAAAATTTAATATTAGATTCAGAGTCACAGCATGCAATAAATGAACGAAATCGAACCTTGAATAACAAGATAGTGCTTGCATAGTAGGTAATGAGCAATATTTTTTAATTATTGATATAAGCGTACACCAATTTCGGCAGTGGGCTAACCTTTTACGGCAGCCGATACACCTCGTTTAGAACGATGACGAGACTTATGAGTCTTATTGCTCTGTTTGAGGGTTCCAGCACGATGTGGTTGTTGCATTTTGAAAGCTTAAATGTGGACAAAACCGAAATATTTACTAATAGAAGCACATGGCCATTTTAGCAAGAAATCTGCTTCTGTCAATTCTGTCAATGTTGATGAAATATGATTCTGACGTTAAATAAAATGTGACTTTGACAATTAATTCCAAAACTAAAATCGATAGACTAGCCGAGAATTGCAGTGGATAAATCCATGCAGGATGTCCACAAATAATCTATGGTCTGTATCCGATTTTAGTACTGCCAAACACAATGTGAATATTTTCCACTAATTAGAATCTATTTAGTTGTTTCAGCTTTTAATTACGCTTACAGTAATCAAATAATCATGTCAAAATAAATAAATAATCTATATCGTTTCAGTTTTTAAGTTTTTACTATTCAATCGAGTAACGCTTATGTTTTGTTGAACTTACCATAATCGAAACTGTTTACGTAAAGTGGCAGCATTCTTTACGCCAACATCACAGGTCACGTGACATGACGTTGTGGACGTGTCATTCGCAGACGGCTCGTTGGCGGCGTTGCGCAGGCTCTTTCTCGCAAAAAGTCCTATTGGAGTGTTACTAATGAACAAAAGTTGAATGGTTTTACCTGAATTAATCAGTTAATGTTATAGTTAGGATAGTTATATTGAAATAAATCAAAATGGGAAGTGAGTATACATCATATTTTTCGTTAAAATAGTGATTTACTGTGGACACGTAGAGTATCCCTTTTTACGTGATTTCTTTATGTTGTTGGAGTTTTGTGTGTGAAATCTTTAACTAAAGCTTGTATTTGTTGTCTTTGCAGTCAAATTCCTTGAAGTTATAAAGCCGTTCTGCAGTATATTGCCAGAAATCGCAAAACCAGAACGAAAGGTGAGTCTTGGCTAAATATCCATTATCTTTCCAGTTAGTCCTCATATCTACCCATATACACCTTATTTATCCTGCTAAAAACATCTTATGTATGTAAATAATGGTTTAAACCAAAAATACCACGTCAAATATGTAAGTGAAAGTGCATAACCCCAAACTGTATGTGGACTGGGTAACTGTAAATCCAATTGAACATATTATTGGAAAGGCGTAGTCTATGCGATTTCTAACTGAACATATTGTATTTCAGATCCAATTCCGCGAGAAAGTATTATGGACAGCAATCACACTGTTTATATTCTTAGTATGCTGTCAGGTAAGTTATCTTTTTTATTATTTGAAGGTAGCCAAATATTTTCCAGCCATATGCTTTATGTCCCCTTTTCAGTAAGGATTTACTCACCGTTTCTGTATGATGAGACTTACACTTGTTGGAGTAAAATGAGTAAATATATCTTGAAATAAATATTATGCCTTTTTATCTAGGTCATGTGAATGGATAAGAATTTCATTGAAGAGAATGTACTTTGGCTACTGCACCATGTGTTAATTAGTTTACAACAATTACTTTATGTGATTTGTTCTGTCACAAGTCTTGTTTTCTACTTTATTTTATTCTCGAGTTGAATAACCTTTCATTAATGACATTTTTACAGCCATGCCTTCTTTTAACAGGTGTTACTTGTAATATCAATGGGTTTATTTTTTATATTTCATACCTACTGCTACATACTAAAGATTGTTTTATATTTTGACAAAATGTGATGATGTGTCAAAACAGGCGGGCAGTTCTTATCACCATATTGATATTATGTCACTTATCAACAAGTACTTTAATTATTGTAATTTAAACTAAGCTGCAATCAGTTTACATTTCAAATAATTTATTAAAAATTAATTATTATTTTTATACATCTACCTATATAAGTTATTTACTTACTTTAAGAACAGCATATGAGGCCTTTAATTGAATTGACATGTTTTGAAAAGCAACATGTACCTACTAGCCAAAATTAAATTTTAAACTGGGAATTGAATATAAAAGAATATAGGTCACAGTCAGTTTTTTACTGACAATTTATTTATATGGCTAGCAATTATGGCCTTCCATAATATGCTAATCGAATCCTTTGAATAAATGATACATTCTAATGTTCATTTAATATACATACATATTAAATTCCTTGACAGTATTGCTTATCATATTTCTATCATATTTCTTTCTTTTCTTTCTATATGAAAGAAATATGATAAAACCATCAATCAACAATTGATGCAGAAGTAGAGATAGAAAAACGGTTTAACATATTTATGTATAATTGTCAATAATAAAGAAATTTTTTAATGTCATTCATAAACCTAAATCAAATAACTCACAACAACATAACTAAGTATAGAAGCTGATTTCTCTAAAAACAATAAAAGACTCAAGAATTTTGAATGGAACTGGTCTTCTAGCAAAGTCATGAACCAAAATATCTATTCCAGATTCCCCTCTTCGGTATCATGTCATCAGACAGCGCGGATCCGTTCTACTGGATCCGTGTGATCCTGGCTTCGAACAGAGGAACCCTCATGGAACTCGGCATCTCTCCCATCGTCACGTCAGGTCTTATCATGCAGCTGCTGGCCGGTGCAAAGATCATTGAAGTCGGTGACACTCCCAAAGACAGGGCATTGTTCAACGGGGCTCAGAAATGTAAGTATCGTAATTAAATGACAAGATAATTTGAACACTCTTTTGTTTGTGGTTTAAAAAATTGTCGGAAACTTTTAAAATGTTTCATATCACTACATAGTATAATACACAGTCGCTTTCTCTATCCCTATGTATGCTCAAATCTTTAAAACTACGCAACGGATTTTGATGCGGTTTTTTTTAATAGATAGTGATTGAAGATTAAGGTTTATATGTATAATAACCGTGCGAAGCCGGGGCGGGTCGCTAGTATCAGAATAAAACAATTAACTAATATGCAGAATTAATGAGGTTATGCAAACCTATTACTTAATTGGTTGTAGACTCATTTAAAAACTCTCTGAATTAAAACGTTAAGACTTAACATTGCAATCTAGAAAGGTATATTCCAATTTAAAAAGAAAAAATCTTCGTACAGAACAAGTTAAAGGTAAACAGAACATAATACTAAGAATCTAATAATAAACAAGGCAAAAGGCCAATTCCTCTCCATCATGTTACTAAATTGGCTTGATGCCAGTTTATATTTAATACCAAAAAGAAAGCTTTCTAGTTTGAATCTTGTAAGACGATAAATTAGGATAAAATTGCCATGCAATTAAGCACATTTTTATGTAATGACTTGTCTCAAATAGAGACCCGTCATTAGAATTACAATCTAGACTATTAAGTTATTTAAATTTGACTTAAACTGCAGTCTAGTACTAAGTAGAGTCCAACTAAGAACATGTCCATCAACACTTTTCTTATTATCTCTATTACACTTTGCATTATAACCACTTTATGAACAACAATAGGGGATCAGACAACTTTTCAGAAAGTGTTTTATATTAACTACAATTAATATATATATATATACATGAAAAATACTATTTTAATTAAATAACGATCTAAAAGTACCTAAAACTATGTTTAAATATTATGTTTCAAATATTGCCGCGCAAAATTTCATTCAAAACTTGTGACGTCATATGAAGGTAGAAAACAATAAACTCTTCGAAATAAAACTTGCAAAGACATTTAAATACGTTTTGTGAAGTTTGGGTACGATATTGTAGTAATGGAACGAAAAAATTAGCAAAAATACATTTTATGAAAAGCAAAAACGTAAAATAAACACAAGCTTGACTCACGGCATTTGCCTACAAATGACGTCATGCGCTGTGATTGTTGTTTCGTTTGAGATGAGGAACAGATTAAAAATGTCAGAATTATTAGATTTTATTTATTGGTTTAAAAATATAAATCATTATTATGTCACAAAAATGTTGATTGAATGATCTTTCTGGTTCGACGAACATTCATTCTAACTACATTTTAGATTTTTTTCTCGATTACTGTCCGATCTCCTATTTCTGATTTGCTTTAATTCTTATTACACTGAGTTCAAATTAAAATATACTATAGTTACAAAAATATCAAGACAGGACTCATTATAACGGTTTCTAGAACCAGTTTTTATTTTAACCAGAACCATTATGTGAAACTGGTTTGAACAGATAAGAAATTTGCAAGATATTATCATAAAATTACCAAAAAAACATAAATTAGGATTACGCATGACATAATCTGTGTAAGTCCTATAGATATAATAATATAATGCAGAAGGAATCCTGTCTGGTTTGGGTGTACCAGCTTGTAGCAGTTTCCTCAACTTTACTTTCAATAACTCAGTATTTAATTGCAGTCAAACCATACATAAAATATATGTAATATTAAAAAATTTACACTATACTATAAAGTTTAAGGCGAAATTTACCATTTGAACGCCGCGCTATAGAAACAAAGCGGTGCCTTTCAAGCCAATCTACCTAACTTTCATATGTTTTAGTCGGTTCAAGCTGACCTCGCCGTAGACAGAACTTTTTTTTGTCGAGTATAGCCGATCTTAGAGCAAGACAGGTGGAAGGAATTGGGAGGCGTTTGCCCAGCAGTGGGACAGTATAGGCTAGTTAAAAAAAATAGCCGACCTTGGCTTGAAAGGGTTAATACTCACTATGACCTTTTACAACAACAGCTATATTCTTTTCCAGTATTCGGCATGGTGATCACGGTGGGTCAAGCCATTGTGTACGTCATGACTGGAATGTACGGAGAGCCCAGCGAGATTGGTGCCGGAGTGTGTCTGCTCATCATCATCCAGCTGTTCGTAGCTGGTCTGATTGTGTTGCTGCTTGACGAATTGCTGCAAAAAGGTTCGTGTTGGACAGTGAAATTACTCAGTATTGTGAGAATTAAGAGCTCAGTGTCTCAGGGTGGTGAGTGCAGTGCCGTGCAGGCTTGCAAAACAAAGTTCTGTATTTGCAGGCATTTTACTAACCATCAGGTAATCGACAAGATCGGCTAGTCACTCAATACCATATTGAAAATGACACGTGAACCGATTTTGATAAAACACCACCGCTAGAAAACCTGCTTTTAAATTAAAAAACTGCATCCAAATCGGTTCACCCGTTTAAGAGCTATGGTACCACAGATAGACACATAGTGATCAAACTTATAACACCCCTCCTTTTTGCGCCGGGGGTTAAAAAAAGGAGGTTAATCATGATTGGTGAAGGGCATTTATTACCTTAATACCAGTGTCATGGGCTTTCCTTCACATGTTAACAAAGTGTAATACGGACATTACAACTACATACCACGGGTTGATTTTCCTGTTGGACTAAATAAGATACAGTTACACCATCAGTTGCTTAAGTTCTATCATCTAACTAAAGAATCTCTTTGATAAATAACGCCCATCGATCACATACATAGATCCTGGCTCCTAAATAGGATTCCCTGTATCTAGGGAACCATGTAGTATGAGGACCATGGTCCCACACTACCCAGCCACAAAACAAATGCTTGCGCTATTTTCTGTGCACAAACATTCCGTCGCGGGAATCATACCGGCAACCTCAGTGGTGTATGAGATTTGAGCCAACCTGCCCAACCACTACACCACAGAGGCTGTCAGTACCTCAGATTGTGTTTTAAAACTCGTACAAATACTCTATGAATGTGCTTTCTTCCAGGATATGGTCTTGGATCCGGTATCTCCTTATTCATTGCCACGAACATCTGTGAAACCATCGTGTGGAAGGCATTCTCCCCGGCTACAGTCAACACAGGTCAGTTTACAAAATAATAATTAATTATTAGAAAATACACAAACCAACTTCAAGATGCTATTTTTTTTTTTTATATCTTTTTTAATTTAGGGACTTTGAGTCGTACAACGACTATGTCAGTCCCATATTGATTTCGATTAATACTTAGGTACTGTTTTAACCAGCCTGTATGTGGACTGATAGATCATCCTAGCCGCATGCGAAGTTGGTGCAGATAGGATGCCCTCAAGACGCTATCTAGTCTATATTTTTTTTATTTGTTGATTTTTTCAAAAAGCGCTGAATCAATTTCTATAAAATTTATATGGGACCACCTCTGCAGTATGACCTACCAAACAAAAAAAGAATTATCAACTCTGTAAAAAGTTATGCAAAGTTCTGGGTGGTGCTGTTATTGTTATGGGCTGGCGTATTGCTTACCAGATTTTGCACGCTCGCTCTAAAACGGTGAAGGAAAACATCGTGATGAAACCCGCTTACGCGCTTTGGAGTGGTAGGCTCTGGCCGTGGTTGTAATACTACCCACTGAACAAAGCCATGCCGTCAAGCGACCTAGTCGTGTTGCGGGATGATGTTCGGTGAACCATTGGGAGACGGGTCTGAGCAGCCGCTCAACCGCCGTCTCTCTCTAGATCTATGTGCTCCATCTTAGGCCACATCATTGCTTCACATCAGGCGAGATAGTGGCCAAACATAGATCAATTAGGCGTAAAAAAAAGAACCATCAGGTAAACGACCAGCTCGTCTCGACATTCGGTTACATAAAAAAAATGTTTCCAGGTCGCGGCACGGAGTTCGAAGGCGCCGTCATCGCTCTGTTCCACTTGCTGGCGACTCGTCCCGACAAAGTCCGCGCGCTGCGCGAGGCCTTCTACCGACAGAACCTGCCCAATTTGATGAACCTTCTCGCTACCGTGCTGGTGTTCGCTATAGTTATATACTTCCAGGTATGTGCACAGAAATAAAATGAATGGATGGATGAATGGATCGGTCCGCTCGCTCCTGTTACTCGTATTGCCATACCCTGTCAGGGTCATATATATGTTAACTTACCTTTTCATAAGACCTCTTCTAATGTACAAACATATATGATTCGATTACTCAATAAACTATTGAGTATTGAGTATTGATTATTAAAAAAATGAAGATGCAAGTGAAAGCAGAACCTAAGCGTATAAGAATATATTGACAAATTGCAAAAGCAAGAATATGCGAAGCAATATTTATTTCAATATCACATTACTTGTCTATTCAATTCAATTGAAATATTAAAAAATATTAAGAGTGAGTGTTGAAGATGTAAGCTACTAGTGTTTGAACTCATTTTAATCTGCAGGGGGGAGATCACGTATGTCTATTGCAAACGTCACATGTTGCGAACCTACGTGCAATAGAAATTTAATTAATCGATAAAATGCGATCACGTAACTTTTTAAGTTTCGAGTTCAATGTGCTCCTATCGATAACTTCCAAGGTGAATCGGAGTAAACCCGCCATTTACAAAGAGAGATTGTGCTATGAAACCTTATGTATAAGTCCTATCAATTCAATTTTACTGTGTAATACGGCTCTTTTGTCTATAGTTCGGTATCGATATAAACTTTGTTTGTCAAAACTAATTTTTGTTGCAATGGAGCTTTTGTTGACGTTTGATTGCAACTAAAAGGTTACGTGATCGCAGAACCATCATCGAAACTGGTTTCTTGAATGTTTCAGAATGTAATAAAATTGATGATATATACCATATCCTAATGGAATGTGTCCGGAATGAAAGTATCCGAAACCAATGTAATTTACAGTTGCCTGAAATAGGTGGTTGTAACAGCATTCTGTCCGAGCATGAATCAGATTCGGCCAGAATGTTGTACAAATTAATTAACCAATAGTGCGATAAATTTTTATATATTATAGTTAAGCCTACCAGGGCGGCATATTCGCACAAGCGAAAAAAACCTTTAAAAATAGATAAAAAAAAAACTGGTTTCTTATTGAAATTGATTGAAATAAAAGATACATGATCGCCCTGCTGATCACGGTTCCGATTACGAATACGTTAAAAGGTTGTCTTAAAAAAAAATTTTCAACAAAAATCTAATAACAAAACCTATATTGCCCTATATTGTATAAATTTGTATGATATCTAATTGATTATTGTATGAATTTGTTGACATTTTATTTTTGTTTTGTAGTTATTTGTGATTTTTTGTGATTGGTATTGAGTCCTGGTTACTTGATTAAATGAATTTGAATTTGAAATTTGAATTTGAAAACGTTTTGCTCCGTAGGGCTTCCGCGTGGACCTCCCGATCAAGTCGGCGCGCTACCGCGGCCAGTACTCGTCATATCCCATCAAACTGTTCTACACCTCCAACATACCCATCATCCTGCAGTCTGCGCTCGTCTCTAACTTGTATGTCATCTCACAGGTCAGTGTCTGCCGTTTTTATTAGATGTAAGCTGTTAAAGAATAGAAATCAGTTTAATTAGATATAAATAAGATGTACTTTGTACAGATAGTAAGTTTCTGAAGATATAGTTTTAGATTATAAAGAATCGATCTTATGATTTTCACACATCATCTAAGGCGCTACAGCCCTGGGTGGGCCTTGGCCTGGTCGAGGATTTGTCTCCAGACAGGTCTGTTTCTGGCTTGCTGCCTCCAGCCTCTAACACCAATCATCTTCAGGTCTTGGTCTACGTCGACCGTCGACATTAAAAAATCTACAATTTAATCAATTTAAAAGAAATTTGAATGAATGGCTTCTTGAACGCTGCTTTTATAGCATAGATGAATACCTACATTTTAGAATTGATAATAATTGACATTGTAATTTTAATATATTATTTTAATTATATGGATTTGATTTTTATAATGACGTCGAATTTAATTGTTTTATTAATTTTTAATTTTATTTGTAATTATTTTCTTATTCAATTTTAATATGTTGATGAAATTAATTTTATATGTCTGTAAAAATTTGCACGCCTGCAAAGGCAGAATAAGAGATCTTTTTCTTTGACACTATTAACACCTGTTATGTACCATACCTTATTTTATGCAAATAAATTATTATGATTATGATCTACGCCATCGAGCCACCTTAGCTTAGGTCGACCACGGCTTCGGCGACCATCCGGTTTTTCCCTCTAGGAGACGTTTAGGTGTCCGGGTCTCCTCCATACGCTCTACATGGCCTAACCAGCGAAAGCGTCCAAGTTTCACCGTCTTGACTATGTTCGGTTCGTCAAACAAGTTATAGAGCTCATGGTTCACCTCGTCCTCCAGCAGTTATTTTCCAGTACAGCCCCGAATATCCGCCTTAGAATCTTCCGTTCGAAAACTAGCAAATTATGCTCATCCTTTTTGCTTAGTACCCATGATTCAGAAAGATTTTCACATATTACTGAAAAGACGAGTTCCATCAAGTACTTTATGTATATTACTTAAGAACAAATAAAAAAAAAAAAAAAACAAAAATCATTTATTGACATAATGTACTGTACAAGGTAAGTATTGAATCCATAGGCTCCCGAACTAGTCGAAACTGTGTTTCAGGAGCCAGTGGCTTCTCCCAAATGATTAATGCACTGCTTGAATCCTATGTTTTTAAGTACCTAGTTAATGCATGCTCACTGTTTTAAATTTATAAGTTTTAAGTAAGTTGTCTTTATAAGCGAAATTGTAATTTTTTAAAAAGAATAAATGTTCTTTAAACCGACTTCGACAATACAAACGTCCTTAAAGACTAGGTTAGGTTATGTTAGAGCAGTGACCAGAAAGTAAATGGAATGCTTGTGTCTCGAAGTAATATACTTTCTGTCGAACGAATACTTGTCGAATTATCTTCAGTCGAAACAATGACTTGTCGAACTATTATACTTTTTCGAATTACTGGTGGTACTGGTGGCCGTCTGGGTGGGTACCACCGCTTTGCCAGTTATTCAACCGCCAAGCAGTAGTGCGCCAGCATTACTGTGTTCCGGCTTGAAGGGCATTGTAGCCAGCGAAATTACTGGGCATTATGAGACTCAACAGTTAATTGTCTCAGGGTGACGAGCGCAGTACAGCGCCGCGCAGGATTTTGCAAAACAAAGTTCTGGGTGGTGCTGTTATTGTTATGGGCTGGCGTATTGCTTACCATCAGGCAAACGAGCAGCTCGTCTCGTCATTTAGTTACATAAAAAAAAAAAAATTGTCGTGTCGAAATAAAGAACTGCCGAAGTCAGAGGGACACCCAAAATATTACTTATTTATTTAATTTTTATTTCAGGCAACATTAAAATAAGTTACAGATGTTATTTACTTATTCTACGGCCCATATAAATATATACCTTAGAACCAACATACATATAATTTATATTAAAATATTTATGTGACACGTTTTGTCGGCGACGTGTGACGCAACTGCGCGGTGTCAGCTTGCGGTGTCAGCGGTGACGCTTGCTCGTCCTCTGAATCGTCGAAACACGACACCCTTTGGCCAGAATTCCTCACACATGTAGGTCGACAGATGTTCAGTAGGAACTCGCACCACAAAAGAATTAAAATTCACGTTGTGGCGCGACTCCAACCGCACGACCCTCAGAAGGGCATTGGTCTTCTTCTCAACGTACTTACAACTTACGTAACATCTTCAGCCTACATTATGTATGTATTTAGATTAGATTAGATAACGCTTTATTGTCACACAACATGAAATAATTACAAAACAATACTTAAACCTAGTGTTACAATGGGCGGTCTTATCGCTTATTGCGATCTCTTCCAGACAACCTTTGGATGGAGAGGACTCAAAGAAACTGTGAGGGACGGTGGTGTTGTGTATAAAAACTAACCAGTATAAAATAATATTATATACAGACTATTATAATCATAAAAATATATAATTAAATAAAGTGTAATATAGGTACAAAGGTACAAAAAAAAAGTACATATAATAAAGTAAAAAATAAATAAATATATCCATATCTATTATGTATGTATTATGTATTGATTGATTGATAACACTTTATTGTACACCAAAAACATAACAAGAACAAATAGACATAGAACTTAAAAATTTAATTAGTACAATGGGCGGTCTTATCGCTAATAAGCGATCTCTTCCAGACAACCGTATTGTCCGTATAGTTTAGTAAAGCCTGCAATCCCCGACAGATGTTAGCCGTAAAGTTCAGCGGCAACTTCCTCGTGAACCTGCTGGGCGTGTGGGCGGACGTGGGCGGGGGCGGGCCGGCGCGCGCCTACCCGGTGGGCGGCCTGTGCTACTACTTCAGCCCGCCCGAGTCGCTGGCGCACATCGCGCACGACCCCGTGCACGCCGTGCTCTACATCTTCTTCATGCTGGGCAGCTGCGCCTTCTTCTCCAAGACCTGGATTGATGTGTCGGGCTCCTCGGCTAAGGATGTAAGTATTTATATTACATAAGTTATATAGTACATACGAGTAAATTTTCGCACAATACATATTTCCTAAATTCAAAAGCCGTACCTGCCAAGTTCTGACCCAAGTAGATCTCGTTCCTCTATGTTCACAAGTGTTTATACTTAGTTTAGAGGAAGGTTTTCAAACAGCCAAAACACACAGGTTTGTAAATAAGTGCAAAAACATTTAAAAAATTTTTAAATTGTAATTTGTTTTGTATTGCATATGTTAACAAACTTTATTGCAAATAAAACCTTTATTATTATTATCATTATCATTATTATGTCGCTCTTTCTCACGGGTTATACACCCGGTCCTTCGGAAGGCTTGCGCGGGGACATGAGTCCAACACGTAGAGGCCTCTTAGGGCATTTAATTTACATATGTAATGGGCAACACTTATCGGGGACTGTCTCTAAGTGCATCATTAGAAGATACAATCAAAGACAGCCCCCGATAAGTGCGAGGACTATTATTGAAGATATGAAAATAACTTATGATTGGGCTATTGAGGTGAATTTGTAATGGATGAGAGCCGGTCTATGATATGAGACCTCGGCACCTGCCAGTTCCGCCTCATAAGAAAATATTTTGGCAGGTGGTGACTCACCACCCACTAAACGGGCCCCCTATAAGGGCCGCCGTTCATTGGCGACGTTGGTGTGGGTGGCTAAAGGGTGTCGAGAGGTGTGCTGCAGTTTCACTTAAACGCTACTCCCGGCGTTATGCCCTTTAACACTTCCACCCTTGGAGCTTAGTTCTTAGCTCTCGCATCTCCACCACATATAATATTATTATATGATAACATTTTTTTTTAAAGTGAAACTCAATGAAATTATGTAGTGTAATCCCACTGAATATTATGTAGCTTGTTAGAATAACATGTACATAATATTCAGCGGAATTACACTATATATTTTCATTGCGTTTCAGTTTTGACATGAATTTCCGCAACGTCACGCCTGATTCCATTGTCTCAAGGTGATGAGCGCAGCACGGCGCCGCGCAGGATTTTGCTAACAAAGTTATGGGTAGTGGGTGGTATTGCTTACCATCAGGCAAACGACCAGCTCGTCTCGTCATTAAGTTACAAAAAAAAATCATATGTTGGTTCTTTTTTACCCCCGATGGAAAAAGGAGGGGTGAAACGATTTGCATGCTGTTTTTTTTTATTTGGGAACAGGTTTTCTAGCGGGGGTCTTGGACGTGTATTATCAAAATGGGTTCAGCCGTTGTTTCTTATAGGATTTTTTGTGTCTGGGGTTTCTTACAAACTTTTATTTAACTTGCAATGTTTGGGTCAAGTCTTGCAAGTTGAATCAGAACCACTTCCTCTTATCCTACAGAGGTGAAATTTTGAATACTTGTCAAAGTCCATTGAGAATGCAATATTATGGTGACAGCCAGCTGATCTGATGATGGAGACGGAAGGTGGGCGATGTCATCGGACTTGACAAGTATGCAAAATTTCAACTCTGTAGGCTAAGAGGAAGTGGTTCTGATTCAACTTTCAAGATTTGACCCAAACAAACATTCCAAGTTAAATATGTCTAGGCTTGTAAAAAAAAAGAAATACGCCCAACGATCACATACATAGATCCTGGCCCCTAACTAGGAGTTCCCCTATCTAGGGAACCAGGAACTACGAGGACCATGGTCCCACAAAACCCAGACGCGAAACAAATGCTTGCGCTTTTTTTTCTTCTACACAAACATTGACATAGTCATTTATTATTGCCGGTATGTCTTTTTATTCATGTAATGACTTGAGTATATATTTATTATGTATATATTTAAGTATATATTTATAATTAGGCTTGTATAATATACCTATACCTATTATGTATATATTAAGTTTATGTGGTTTAATATTTCCTATAACACACTTTACTGCAACGCTACCATTTTTTCTTGCACGTCCTGGATGACTGGTAGAAAATGCTATCTAGCATTAAGTCCTCCATGTACAAACTGTTTTGTGCTAAAGTATAAATAAATAAATAAATAAACATTTGTCCCGCCGCGGGAATCGAACCCGCAACCTCAGTGTACTGACTGGTGTATGAGATTTGAGCCGGCCTGCCAAACCACCACAGAGGCTGTCACAAAAACCATAATGATTCAATTTGTGTTAACTCCGGGTCAACATTCGTCTCTGACTAATGTATTACGTCCATCGGTGCACAAAATTGGAGATATGCAAATCAATTGCTCTAAATTTTGGACTAGATTCTGGTGAAAGTTGCCTTTAAACCATTACGATAGGTTTGATAACACCAATCCGCAAGTAAACTGCCGCCTCTCTATTTTCGCACTTCCGTCGTACATTTGGCAACTACGATGAGGTAATAATTGGAAGGTTAAGTGATTCCTTCCCTTGGTATAGTAGAGAGTTTAACAAGGATATAAAACGCTTTTTGTCCCTAAAGTCTAAAATGAATTTAGTCCACCTAAGACATTATAAGGATAAAAAATATATAACAGATTTCTGTTAACTAAAATTTAAAAAACCCCGACATAAAAGCTTATTAAAAATAAAAAAACGGCTGAACTGATTTTGATAAAACACGATGACAATGATGAAAAACTGATTTTGAACCACCACTAGAAAATCAGCTTGCCAATTAAAAAACCAAAACGGTTCACTCATTTAAGAGTTTGGTGCCACAGACAGACACACAAAGTGGTTATTGCGTCGAGGGTTAATAAAAGAGCATTGTAATTCATAGTACAGTTTATTATTATGCATGTCAATAAAAAAATCGTACTATTTTAAGATCTTATATTACATATCCTATTGTAGGAGTCTAGGTCGATATATGGTTCAGTTTTGAGCATAGCAAATAATTTTTTTTTTACGCTGAATAGTTCTATATTTGGCCACTATCTCGCCTGATGTGAAGCGATGATGTGGCCTAAGATGGAGCACATAGATCTAGAGAGAGACGGCAGTTGAGCGTCTGCTCAGACCCGTCTCCCCGACGGTTCACCGAACATCATCCCGAAACACGACTAGGTCGCTTGACGGCATGGCTTTGTTCGGTGGGTGGTATTACAACCACGGCCAGAGCCTACCACTCCAAAGCGCGTAAGCGGGTTTTATCACGATGTTTTCCTTCACCGTTTTAGAGCGAGCGTGCAAAATCAGCACTTAACTATATGTGCAAGGTCGAGTCGGGATTCGAACCCAGGTGCGTCGGATCGAAAGGCGCACGAGTTCCCGAGCCACACTCGCTCTGACGCTCATAGTATTCTAAATTTGCCCAAAGATCAACAACTCACCCAAATGTTGTCCCACAGGTGGCGAAGCAACTGAAAGAGCAACAGATGGTGATGCGCGGCCACCGAGACAACTCGATGATCCACGAACTCAACCGGTACATCCCCACCGCGGCCGCCTTCGGGGGGCTCTGCATTGGAGCCCTATCGGTCCTCGCCGACTTCCTCGGAGCGATCGGCTCCGGCACCGGCATCCTGCTGGCCGTCACCATCATCTACCAGTACTTCGAGATATTCGTCAAAGAACAAGCGGAAATGGGCGGCATGAGTACATTGCTCTTCTAAATGTTACATAATTCTGGAGCGGTCGGGGAAATTGTGTTCAGTGGACGGTTTCTTCGGGCGTTTGTGTTGTGACTGGCGCGTGTGTGGGTTATGTGCTATTTATATTAATGAACTTTATAATAAAATAATTTACAAGTACAGTGTTTGTTTTTCATACCCGCGTTGTAAAAATTTCATGATCACTTTTGTTCACTTTTGTTAACTTTTAAGTTGCGTTGGATCATGTTGTAGTTGAATTTAGTTGTGATTGTTGCGTACTGAGCATGGAGCAGAACATGTGATAGTTTTAGGATTTTACACTTCAAGACAAACAGTAAATTAAACATTTTAGAAAAACTTGTTTCTATTGATTTCAATATGGCCGCCGCGTCACCTGCATTACCCTACTAATAATATAAACGTGAAAGTTTGTAAGTGTATGTTGTTACTCTTTCACGCTGCAACTGCTAAACGGATTGGGGTGATATTTAGTATGGAGATAGCTTATATCCTGGCTTAACACAGGCTACTTTTATCCCGGGAAACTGCGGGTGAAACCGCAGGGTGCCGTTAGTACAATATACCTATATGATTCTCGTATGCGAGAGGCCGTCTAGGTGGGTACCACCGCTTTGCCAGTTATTCAGCCGCCAAGCAGTAGTGCGCAAGCATTACTGTGTTCCGGTTTGAAGGGCATTGTAGCCAGCGAAATTACTGGGCATTATGAGACTCGATAGCTAATTGTCTCAGGGTGACGAGCGCAGTAGGTACAGCGCCGCGCAGGATTTTACAAAACAAAGTTCTGGGTGGTGTTGTTATTGTTATCGGCTGGCGTAGTGCTTACCATCAGGCAAACGACCAGCTCGTCTCGTCATTCAGTTACATAAAAAAAATTCACTCATATTTATCATATCCGCTCAAGATAAGTTAATATGCTAACAGCATGAGAACTTTTACATAGCTTACCTATTCCTAATCGTCTCATTGTTTGATCTTCAGTACTTAGGTGGTATCTAGACTCACCATTATAATTAAAAATTAGTACCAAAATCATTAGGTTGTTCACAGCATGCGATTGTCTTGGAAATTACTGCACCGATAATTACCGTTTTTATTTAATTTTAAACTAGCCAAGCCCGCGACTTCGTTCGCATTGACAATAAAATATTGCCTATAGTACTCATAGGTTGTGGCTTTCTATCAGTGAAGGAATTTTCAAAATCAGCCCCCTTACCCATATGTCCCTCAAGCGTCAATCGTTGAGCTCAAATTAAGATATAGCTTCACTACAAATAACAAGATACTGTCTAATTATTGTCGATTCATTCAAGAAATCGAATGAATCTCATTAATTTATACCAAATTACGATAACTGCAAGTTGAGATAAACTTAATGGGTCAATATGAAGCATTAGATATAAGACATTGTCGCAGTGAATCTACACCCTATTCTGAGCACAACACTATATACGATTGGCGTTTGACGGACATATGGGTACGGGGGCAGATCCTTAGTTGACCTCCTACAAACATACTTATAATTTTACTTCTTTAAGAGAAGTTTACTTTTAAGGTTTTAAAAGTTCTAGGCGGCGCGGTGGTTGAGTTTAGAGTACGTATCTAGTGACTTCACTATGTAGATTGATTAGCCAGCTTGCCGACTGTAGACTAGACTTCGATTCCCGTCTCGAATAGTATTTGCGCGGTCAAAAATATATTACCACGAAACTGAAGTGTTTGCGTAGTGGAAATTCTGGATATCGAGATGTAATACATATTTATAACTAGGGCTGCTTCATAAAAAGATAAAATTGTTGTTATGTAACTTTATTCTCCTCACTAGACATGCAAATACAAATACAAAAAACAATCACGATATTTCCCTTTAAACCTTGAGGACTTAATCCAAATTAATATGGGAGATATATAGTGTAAGTACATACTAACATTTTAATAGGTAGGTATATTTAAGGGTTCCGTACCCAAACGGTAAAACGGGAGCCTATTACTAAGACTCCGCTGTCCGTCCGTCTGTCACCAGGCTGTATCTCATGAACCGTGTTTAACCATAGACAGTTGAAATGTTCACACATTATGTATTTATGTTGCCGCTATAACAACAAATACTAAAACAGAATAAAAAAATATTTAAGTGGGGCTCCCATACAACAGACAAGATTTTTTTGCGTTTTTATAGATAATGGTACGGAACCCTTCGTGCGCGAGTCCGACTCGCACTTGGCCGGATTTTTTTATGGTGGTTACAACCCAGTATCGGGCTCGGATATTTAAAAGCTAGTGGTAAATTTAAATCCAAATATATAGGTAATCGCAGTACATACGTAATGCAATCTATACAAAGTTCAAAGAAACAAATATAAGTATAAATAATAATAATATACAACCCCGATAAATATGTAGTTATCTAGCTCATAACTTAACAGCTGGACAGATTTTTACCAAATTAGTGCAGCTGAGAACCATATCAATTAAACCAGCTTTTAATGATAAAAACCGCTTTGAAATCGGTCCATCCGAACTACGAAGCCAGACATACAGGAGTCCATCTTATAAGATATCTTTTTGCGTCGGGGTTTAAAATGCGAAAAAGTCCTCAAACAAAACCATTACACGACTAAATATTGGTAACAAATGTATGTACAAAAATATAGAAAGAAAAGGGCTGGAAACTACATAAGTAGATAGATTTATAGATACACATGTACATCGATAAGTAAGGACGAGATCGTAGGAACATGATGAGAGATCTGAATAACTGAATACTTATAGGGTCCAAATTAACATTTAAATCGTGTTAGAAACAAACATATGGCACAACTCAGCTCAATGTCCACCGAACGCGATGCTTACGTTTACCCGACGGCGCTAAGCCAAAAGAAGGGTATAGTTACTTAGCGTCTACTATGAAAGGGGAACAACAAACGTACAAACATAATTCTTTACTAAGCCATCACTAGTTTCGCTCCCGGTAGAAATTTAGCATACTTGTAGGTAAATGTAGGCACTTATACTGGTGCTGGATTCATCACGGTTGGCGGAGCAATTGTTCCAATCTGGAAATATTTATTAAAAACTAAATGACATTCGCGTGTAATGTAACTTATCTTGTACAGCAGTGATACTTTGAGCCGAATGTTACAGTGTGCAGTGTAATCGAATGCAAATGTTCTCCAGTTAATACCTAGATGGAGCTCGCAAATTCTGAATGTTTACATTACACGGGCACCAAGTCAGCGCACCTTTAGTTTTATTAATGAATCTTCTTGCCAACCGAGACCGTAATCCGTTCACCTTGTGCTTATAAGCAAGCAACTTTGCATTTGTAAAGAATTAATTAATTAATATTGCTTCTTGATATGTTACCAAAATAATTGCTTGTTGGTCCCTTACCAACAAAGCGTTTAGAAGTAGCTTCGAAACACTTCGTCCAATGGAACAGTAACAGATAACTAGAGGCCAATTTCAAAACTAATAACTTCATGATGAATTAGATTGATTTAGTCTCCACTTGTCATTGAACCACGATCAAGAGTAACTAGAATACGGGACATTTTATAGGTAAGTTACTAACGACTTTAATATTACAGGTATGTAAGTAGGTACTCGAGGATCTGGATTTTTTTTTTAATTTTATTTTAAAATATCACAATCAGAAGCTTCTACGAGGAACTAGCCAAAAACCCGAAGTGAAACCACAATAATTGCAGCAACTTCGCACTTCAAGCACCTAACTGTTATGTGTGACGAAAAAAACCCGCAAACGTGATCTAGGTGTTTCTCACTGAAGCGTGACCATAACTAAGGCACGTCACGTGACGCTTACAAACACTTACAAAGTGAAAAAAGCGTCGGCACAGCGATTGTGCGAAACGCAAGTCAGAGAATATATGCTTCAAAAATAGGTCATTGCATGGCTGAATGCTGATAATTGACGTTGCTAAAATAATATTTTTATTAGACAGAATGCCGAAAAATGTTGGTGCATCAAGGGTGGCTACCCATTCCAGTTCAAGTTATAGTTCTGGTGTTAGAAAACTGTTAACCCAAGTTTACATATTTATATACCTTTAAAAAAACAAGCTACCTATTTTTAAGATTTTCAAAATTGATGTTAACTTTTCTAAGACCAAAACTAACTTACAGAAAGGGTAAGCCACCCTCGACCAAGCTCCAACCTGTTCACTTTCATAGGTACCTATGTCTAATGTAATAGGAAAATATCATTAAACCAATTCGTATGAGCTCACAGCTGATTGTATTGGCAAGCAGCCAAATAGGGGATCGGACAGTAATCGAGAAAACATCTAAAATGTATTTAGAACGAATGTTCGTCGAACCAGGAAGATCATTAAATCAATATTTGTGTGAAATAATAATGATTTATATTTTTAAATCAATAAATACAATCTAATAATTCTGACATTTTTAATCTGTTCCGAAACACAACACAGTGCATGACGTCATTTGTAGGCAAATGCCGTGAGTCAAGCTTGTGTTTATTTTACGTTTTTGCTTTTCATAAAACGTATTTTTGCTATTTTTTTCGTTCCATTACTACAATATCGTCCCCAAACATCACAAAACGTATTTAAATCTCTTTGCAAGTTTTATTTTCAAGTGTTTGTCGTTTTCTACCTACATATGACGTCACAAGTTTTGAGGTGACCTTTTGCGCGGCAATATTTGAAACATAATATTTAAATATAGTTTTAGGTACTTTTAGAGCGTTAATTAATTAAAATAGTATTTTTCATGGCTATATATATTAATTGTAGTTCATATAAAACACTTTTTTAAAAGTTGTCCGATCCCGTAATAGGGGTCACTGTCCACCTTCCCCATGAAGTACATTACCTAGGAACCAATTGTGTTGTAATCAGATTTGCACCTTGCTTTCCAAGCCGACAGCGGTGAGTTAAAGTAATCTAAAGTGAATCATCCAATACTACAAATTAGAGACCATAGTTGTTTTACCGACGTTTATTACGGTTTGGTTACTAAATTATTCATGAATTCATTTTTGAGTCGTATACAGTTACATATGGTACCCATAAAATCGTGTGACGTAGTAATAGGTAGGGATATAAAACATGTGGTCACACAAGGTGGATTATTTAAGAACTATTTCAAGCAGGTATTTGATAATGAATACAGCTGATATAGTTTTCTATGAACATCTTTAACCTTGCCTTAACCGACTTGCTCAGACTGTACTAGTTTTGATAATTGGGCTTTCGTATACCTTAAAAAGTTTACATGTATCTGATTAAATGAATTGACGCAACAAATCCATTTTATCATTGTCTCGTACGTTTATTGTTATTTTTATAAATACTCACAGATTACTTCACGACAAAACCCTAAACAATTTCTAGACAATTCAGATTAAATTGTTATATAAAAACCGACGAAATATAATTAAAAAGCTGTTTATCACTATTAAATTTTTAGCATAATCATTATATACAAAGCTACTCGTATATTCTATAATCTAGGATTTCTATATATCTCGTAGGCTTGTTAATGGTAGTTTTATTGCAGTTATATATCATTTCATTATTAGTTGTGTGTGCTCATATAATACAAATGAACTTAATAAAAAATATCAAAAAAAATCTAAACAAAAATATCAGTTAATGCAGAAACATTTTATTATCTTCAACAACATATCTGTGTAAGGAGAAAAAAAAGAAAACAGAAAAAATAACTATAAGAATAACAGTGCCAATTATTTACTAAAAAAATGGGAATAAAGTTACTTGTCCTAATTTAAGAAGAAACAATATTTCACACAGGATGCACCGGTGGCGATGCCTAAAGTTAACCCCGTATCATACTTCTCAATATCATCAACAGTTACTTCAAATTATACTATGTAGATACACGCGCCTAAAACACGACTGCAACCAATATAATAAAATATTATCTAAAAAATAACAACAAAATCAATTTGAAGCCGCGCCAGGCAACTGTCGGTCCTTATCGTAACTATGCCTAAACTAGGTGATTTCACTACTTCAATCTTGTATCATTTGTACATGCGTAAGTATAATAGCACTTAACGATTACGGCTACAATCCAAACAGTCAAAACGGTAATTTAGAATATACATCGTCACACTTGGCAACCCGCTGACTAATCATACCGAAAGCTCATTTCAAGCCGCTTCGGAACCGTGGCCTGTCATTCATTGAAATAGAAACAGTTCATTGCCGGAGAGAGTAAGTAAAATTCAAGAGTCGTAAACAATAAAGTATTAGCATAAATTCTCATTTTGCATATAACGAAAATGTTCCACGTTTCTGTTGCAGCGTTTAAAAGCTTTAGGTACGAGAGTAGCATTGAGGCGACACTATAAACTGTTATCACTCGTCAATTTATTCCCCGGAACCTACGGGAGAATTGACTCGACACGGTCGGATGGCTCGGAAATGGGTGCCACCGAATTCACACAACAAAATGGCGGGACACCGTTGCAAACGAAAGCTGGAACTGTAACTAGGCGACTGTCTCGATTTCTTCCTGGATAGCGGGCGGGTCGGGCGGCGGCAGCGCGCTCGGCGCTGCGCTCGGGTACGGCATCGTCTTCAGCTTGCGCGCCTCGCGTCGCTGCTTCTTCTGCTGCATCACGAGTCTTAACTGCTCGAGTTTGCATTTGGTCTTGGAGTTTTCTAGAGCGAGCGCTTTGGCGGTGTCGCATTTCTTGCAGAGTTCCGCGGCGCTGGAGTCGGCGGCGCAGGCGGGGCAGGCCTCGGTCGCGGCCGCCGCGCCCGCCCCCGCGCCGGCCGCCCCCGGGGGCGCGCACGACCCGTGCCCGCACGCCGCCTGGCTGCAGCCCGAGCATTTGCTCGCGGCCTCGGAGGCGCTCGTCGTGCATGTGTGTTTCGAATCCTTCTGCAATATACACAACGAATTCGTGCATGTGGGGTTTGGTTATATCACGATCCCTAGGGAACTGGGGACCATATGTTAAATTGGGATGAAAATTATCCCATGGTTATCTCTGTGCCAAATTACATCGAAATCAATTCAACTGTTTTATCTTGAAAGGCAAAGCTACTTTCGCATAGTATAGACTCTATACTATAGAGTATGAAATTAAGGTTGTCATATTTTTTGACAAGAGGTCTTAAGTCTCATAATAATATTACCTTGAAACAGTGCATTTCAAGCTGGAACACGGTAATGTTTGCCCACTAATACTTGGCAGTTGAATATTTGGCAAATGTGTGTGATACAGTTAAAAGTAAATAAATGATTAATGTGTTATTCTTACCGATGACAGAGCAATTGAAGGAGGTGCGGCACATAACAGGTCATTTAGAATGTGAATAATGGTGGATATATCCCTCTTTGGTCGACCATATCTGAAATGGGAAAAGGTAAGATCATTAGAAAAGATGAATGCTCGTAGCCGTTTACTCTGTACTTCCCTATCATATACAAATATTGACGTATTACTCATTATTCTCGAATTCACTAGTCATAGTATTGATAACATAGTGTTAAACACGTATATGAATGTTTCGTATCTCTTATATTTACATTTTGCTTCTAAGAAGTTGTTTATACTGCTAAACCTAAGACAGGACGTAATGTAATTGAGCATGACAATCTTACCTGTCTTGCAAGGCGGGGTTTAGTGTGCCCGAGAAGGTTCCAGAATATATTCCTTTGCCATGGTGCTTCATGGACTCTATCACAGCTCCGGAACCGACCTTCGAGCGCACAGTCTCCTCTGCAGTTCTGAGATCTATTTTGTTTGTTAACACTTCCTTTGATAATTTTTTCAACTTCTGAGTTAAGTTCTTTGAAGCTTCTATCAGGGCTTTAGTATCAACTATAGGAGTGGGGGATGCACGTGCTGGCTTTTTGGGTGCATCGGGGGCTCTGAATGGACACTGTTTTGAAGTAGATGGAGTTGCATTGTCGTCAGCTTGCCCACTACTGGGCTGCAAGATAAGTTTCCTGGAATTAGTAATATAAGGCTCTGTTCTTGAGGTAGATGGTTGTGCCAGGTTGTTCTCCTGGCGATTTTGCATCCTTTTCTTATGTTTGTTTACCACAGACTGCATGAAAGCTTTTTGCTTATTCTGTCCTATAGGATGTTTAAACTTTGAAGTTTTGTGAAGTAAGTATTGGAAGCGCTTATTTTTCAAAGGCTCATTTATGCTTTGGAACGAGGGTAGTGTTGCATTGGACTCCTGGCTGCCATGACTAGTTGTGGCCAAGTTGGATATCTCCCGATCCATCATTGTTTCATCTTGGTCTTCAAACAGGCCTTTGTCCACTGCACTGTTGAACAGATTTTCCATAGGATACTCATCTATGGTACTCTCTGCGAGGAATGAGCTTTGGTCGGTGAAGTTATCTCCGCTGTCATCACTTAGTGAACTGTCTGGAGTTTGGGAAGACATGGATGGACATGGTTTGTCACTCATGGCACTTGTGGAAGGTGTTGCAAGGTCATTTAAGTTATTTTGGGAAAAGAAATCTAGTAAATTATTTTTCACTGTGTTTACAAGAGCTGCCTCCCGTTCCCTTTCAGAAATTGATGCATCAATCGGACTCGACACCAAGTTAGAAAGAGATTTGATTGGAGACTGATCATTTTCTACAGATGTGTCTGATAGATCTGAAAGGGTGCAGTTTGTGGTGTCTGCAGACTCATCTTTCTCATCATTGTCATCTGACATAAATTTGTCCTCTGCAAATGACCGATACAATTCAAAAGCGTTCTGTATCATTTCAAGGTCCTTTTTTGCCAGAAATTGTGTAGGTCGGGTTTCTTTTTCGGGTTTATCTACTGAGGATTCATCAATGTCTGCAGATTTTTGTGGGGTGTCCTGAGGGCTAGGCGTATCCCTGGCTTCACTTTTTGTCTGCACCGAAGAAGATGATGTCTTTGTAGGGGTGGAAGTGCGCAAGGAACGGGAGCCTATGGACGAGCCATTCAGAGTCGAAAGCTGGAGCTGGATCAGCATCATGTGGTCTCCCAGTCTCATTGTGAGGTTCAGGGGTGACTTGCCACTTAGAAAATCATTGACTTGTGAATCATTGAGTGACTCCAGTGCCTGCATTACCGAATTCTCGGGTCTCTGGCTCTGGAAACAGTAATGATATCTAATGTTAATGAAACGCCTACTAATTAGCCATTAACATCATCACAGTGATAAATGGCCATTGATTAGTTTCACGTTGTTGTGAAACACGTGATATCGTGAGAGTAGATGTCGAAAGCGTAGCACTCACCAGCAGGCCAGTCTCGACGCTGGGCAGAAGTATGACTCGGGAGCCGTCCAACAAACCATTGTCGTCTAGAGTGCCGTCCCTTAGTTGTCTGCGAAGATAAATCTAACGTCAATACCACAGTCGAATAATGCTGATGCGTCATCGTATCGACATATTTCCGTGATATGTTTGACAATAGAAGCATAGCGTCCGAAACTTTGTACTCACCTTTCGCGATGCAGCAGACATATTCGATCCTTAGACACCTTCAGCTTCTTTGAAACCAGCTTTTTGAGGTGCTCCACTGTATTTTGACCGCTCAAACTGATAGAGAAATTACCACCCGTGGTCGTTTGTATATTCAGCGTTATGTCCGTGGTTTGCGACGAGCCACACCCGTACACTTCGGTCCCTGTAGCGCGTTCCATGGTTTGCACATAAAATTCACTGTAATTTTTCTATAGAACGCTGTTTGAACTGTAGAAGGGCTATCTTAGATTACACAGCTATTTTATTGCTGAATAGAAATAACAGGGTCACGCCAGACCCCCAGTTTTTTGATGTGGCCGTCGTTGGTGTGACCAGTTACATTCGCGATATCCCGTTAATTTTTTTTTACAACAGCTGATGCGAAGCGCTGTAATATTTACGTTTCGATCTACGCTTATTTTCGAAACTTTTTGAGACTTCGGCGTATTTTATAAGGTATTTGATATGGAATTACTGCTATATTAGAAAGTCACTTGTTTCCTACTTCATAGGATGTAATAAATGAAATAATTTATCGAATAATATTTTTACAGATATAAACAATTGAAGGCGCGAGCAAATCTTCTGTGTTCAATGAAACGCTTATGTCAAAATAAGCTAAATACGTCACATGACGTCATGCGACGCCCACCGAAGTTTGTGCGGGAAGTTCGAAATGAGAACTTGTTTGCATTTTTTACAAACAAAGTGGCAAAAACTTGAAAAACATCCTGAGCAGAGCAGAGCACCCAAACAAAACAGCATTGGCCTTTAGGCTAATAATTCAGCAACGCAGTTTTATGAGAAACTACTAGACGCGTATCGGCTATTCTGCGATTTATTTCAAATTTCAATAAATAGCAACAATGTGTAGGAATTGCCCTTGAGCTAAAATTGTATCACAAACAATCTATTAATCAAGTGGTAAATTACACATGTGCACTTCTATGGCCACCTAATTACTTTCTAACCTGAAAAATGGTTCAGTATTGATCGTTTCATGTTGAAGATCGAAGGAAGCCATTCTACAAATTGAACTATATTGGTTTTTTCTTACTTTGTACCCATAGAGTAGAGTTTAATATAGATACGGAAACATGTATTTAATTATACTCGTAATTGTACCTACTCGTGTGCTACAGTTACACTATACCACATATATAACCATATATAATCTTATAGCTGCGTTTATGTAGGTATAGTATGATGTACCTACCTACGTCATTGACATATATTCTACAGTATGTACGTACATATATATCCAAGTACCTACGTCCTTTCCGTATATTAAAAAAGATTCCCTATCTATACTACGTCCTTAGAAGGGTTATCAGTGACTGTTAGTCTAAAACCCTAAATACAGAGACGCATCTCTAGAAAAACAAGAAAACCTAGCCATGGCCTATCTGATATCTACACTAGGGTTCTAGCTCTTTAACTCTTGACCAGACCTCGCTAAAGTTGCTATCTATTGTTTTAGGTACCTAGGTTCTGTACATACCTGCATTTTTAATACTGCTACAGTTGAACTATTACCACAGAATATTAAGGGACAGAAGCATCACTCCGCAAAGAAATTTAAACAAATTGCGACTCTTGCTATGACGCAATCAAATTCAATTCAGCTCGCGTAGCGCTGCATACCTACCAGTCATATTAACCTACAGAGCGCCTATCTTTCTATCGCATAGCTCTTATCTCTTCTGACGCGGCACGTGTTAGACGCGCGACCCGCCGTCGGTGTCCGGCTATGTACTTGTAGCTTCGTACCTACAGTACGGAGTGCGCTAGGCTTGGTATTACGGAAAAAAAGTAAATATATTGACTTTATATAGTATACTATTCCTGAGTAGGTAGTTTCCTGATTTTATAAGGTAGATGGTATAATATTAATACCTACTTTTGTTACCGCCATGTTTGCATTGATGCAACTTCAATATGATAGGCTTTCCCTTTCTTACATGGTAATTAGGTGATTTGCTTTCCTTGTCCCTCACCTATCCATATCCCGCCACGCATCTGTCGCACAGCGCGCCCGCAGTAGCAAAAATATCTTATTCGCGACCAGTTATATAAATCTGGGAAGTTAGACAATCTTCCAAAGTGCAATTACACTGATTACCACAACCGTGAAGTGCAAGTGAGCCGCCGTCGGCACTGCCGCGAGTGCCTTACGTGAGTGCCTACCGCGATCTCTGCCTGTAGGCCAAATTCAGGACTTCAGGTTCAACGGACTTCCCGCGAGAGCGACACAGAACAGAAAAAAGGTGCGTGGTGTCCAATTTCTATACCTAAGCAGATCTGCCGAAATACCATGTAGGTAACTAGTGTACCTAACGATTTTCAAATACAGTCCACTAAAATAATTATATATTTAATTGACGCCATAAGCCTTAGGGCGCATACCGCATCCCGCAGCGGAAATATAAAAGGCCGCTTCAACTTTTAAATGTGTAACCTAGCCTAGTTATTTATTACAAATTAAACAGATTTTAATTAAATTTACCTAATAACTAACATGATTAATAAATTAGCTTTCAATAAAAAAGCTAAATTGAAATAGGTCCATTCTTTTTAGAGCTACGAGCGCAGACAGAAACAAACATATATTACATATAGGCTATTAGGCGTCAAAACTTATAACCCGTCTTTTTACGTCGGGGGCTAAAATATCTTCAACTATTTATTTTGACAAATAAGACTTCTTCTTAGCGGTCCTCCAAATCTTACTTGAATTTATTGCTGTTTGGTGTGGTGGTTCTTTAAGAGCTTATAGCTGCCTGTATTACGAGTATGTTTCTTGTTTTCATCATCAGCCCATAACGTTCTCACTGGTTCGATCGTCGAACTAGTGATTTTTTTTTGTCATTAGTTCGACCGTCGAACTTATTTTAGTCGAGAAACAAAACATTATAATCATCATCATCATCATCATCATCAGTATAATAAATTTAATAATAATATTTTAAAAACGCTTGTTTCGCTTCATTCGGTGTCGTACATAAATATGACTGGCTTATTCTTTATCTGGCGCATCGCCGGCCACTACAGTGGCCATGTGTGGTACATGAACAAACATATTATGTGTACAAATATAAACATTATTAGAAACAAGCGTTTATTAAATTTTATTATAATGTGTTTTGTTTCTCTATTAAAATAAGTTCGACGGTCGAACAAATGAGAAATAATCTCATTAGTTCCAAGGTCGAACCAATAAGAAAAACAATTCTAACTAGCTCGAGGATCGAACAAATGAATCGAACTCAGTAGTGAGAATTATAACATACCCTCACTGCTAGGAGAGGCTTTCGACATTTTTTGTAAATAGGCTGCACCATCATCATCATCATCATCATCAGCCCATTACGTTCCCACTGCTGGGACTCGGGCCTTCCCTCGTAGAGAGTATGGGCCTAAGTCCACCATGCTGGCCCAGTGCGGGTTGGTGGATGTCACATGTCCTTGAATTTTTGTGATTAATTCTTGAACATGCCAGTTTCCTCGCGATGTTTTCCTTCACCGTTTTTAGAGCGAGTACTAATTCCGCACTTAACTTAAGGAAGTCAGTGGTGCGGGGCCAGCGGGGTTTGAACTCAGGTGTGTCTGATCGAAAGTCGCACGTGCTCCCACTGAGTCACACTCGCTCACCTGGCTGCACCTTAGTAGAGTCTATTTATACCAAATAAAAAAGAAAAGAGTCCTTAAAGGTAAGCAACGCACCAGTAATGTCCCGAGTGTTGCAGGTTTCCCATAGGCGACGGTAACCGCTTACCATCCAGGCGGGCTGTCTGCTTGTGTCTATTAGTTACATTAAAAATAGATTAAAAAAAAAATAGTTACATTAAAAAAAAAACATTGTACTGAAACATACCATGATACGGCTTATTTGTTGGTTTAAATGTTTTTACAATATTATTAGAATAATCAAAGTTCCAAAGATCTTATTCAATTTTGTCATCACAGACGCACTTTGAATATATTTAGGTTTCTAGTAAATGGGGTTTTTAATCAAAACAACTGCGTTATCCTCAACCTGTTTATTAACCCAGCACCCGACTTTACCAAGAACAACACAAATTCATATCTATCACAGCATCGTCACATCAAATCAAGTAGGTACATATTAACTTAAACAATTTTGAGACACAATTTAACTTAAAAAAAATACACTATGCATATATTATTATTTTTTATATATTCGTATTCGTAATTTTTTATTATTTTGTATTTTTTTATTACCGTTTTATTAATTTTGGGTTTCGCCCGTAATATTCGATATGTCCCTAGGATAACTTTTTTTCTGTCGTCACCGTTCGACAACAGGATACTTCGTTATATTTTTCACTGGGTAATATTTATATTGTTACAACCAACAAAAACCAGTTGAAACATTGATAAATTAGGAATTTTGTAAAAAAATATAATCTATTAAAATAATTTTAATAAATACCAGCATTGACACTACAAGACCAAATTTGAACTGTAAGATAAATAGTTGAGGTGTAAATTTAAACCCATTTTTAATTATTATATCAGATAATTGAATTATCTCTTATTTATTAACGTTATTTAAAAGAAATGCGTCCTTAAATAGTTTTCAAAATATATAACTACAAATAAAATAACATTTAATTGTTCATCAGAGTTTGTGATTATTAAAAATTTTACATAAAATTATATTGTGATTGGTAACTTGTTAACATCTAAATTGTCAGTAAGTATATAACATTATGCTATACTTTATCACAAAAACATCACGGGAAAAAATCATTGAAAACATAACCCTACGTATTTTAACAATATTTATTTAAAAAAACAGTTAAACACGTAATATTATGGTTTCACCACATTTAACTATTTAAAGTATTTATAAAAAACAATCAACGTATTAAAATGAAGAAATAAATAAATTAACATTTATTAATATTAAATAAGAACTATAAGTTCATGGTCAGCAACCAGCTTAATATGTCTAGTTGTTGATATAATTATATAAGAAGTAGTAAGGTGTGTTGCATTGCTCCCTTGTCTAGTTTTGGAAAGGTTATGAAACATTACGGGCCGGTATTTCAATTGAAATTTATCTTAAATTGATTCAGGATTTAAAAGAAGTTCGTTTTCTGTGTATTTAATTTTTAACCGACTTCAAAAGGAGGAGGTTCTCGTATTTTTATTTTTTTTATTTTTTTTTATGTTATTTACCTCAGAACTCCGTCATTTATGAACCGATTTGAAAAAATATTTTTGCGTCGGTTTCAGTATAGCTACGAAGTGGTCCCATATAAATTTCATCGAAATGTGACCTTGGACTTCGAAGATACATTGATGTCGGTTTTTGTTTTTTTCTAAAAATTATAGTATTAAAGAAGGTCGCCGCAAGCCAAGCTACGACATTTTTAATCGACTTCAAAAAAGGAGGAGGTTCTCATTTCCATACAATACAATACAATACAATACAATACAATAATGCTTTATTGAATACCAAACACACAAGAAAAGCAATAGGGAAAAGTTGTCCGATCCCCTATTCCATGTGCTTTTTTTAATGTTTGTTACCTCAGGACTCCGTCATTTATGAACCTATTTGGAAAATTCTTCGCGTTGGGTTCAGTATAGCTACGAAGTGGTCCCATATAAATTTCATCGATATTCGACCTTGGACTTCGAAGATACATCAGAATTGAAGTCGGTTTTTTTTTAATATGTATACTTGTACATACATTTTGTCGGCTTAAGTCGACCTCGGCGTAGAGAGCACTTCGTATGTCGTGAACAGCCGACCTTGGCGGTCAAAAGGTTAACTAGCAATAATCTAAGCGGAGGATTACTACCGCTTAAGTTGCTATCCAAGATAACGCACAATTGAAATACCGGCCCAAGTCATACAGTTAATTTTCTTGGAACTTATTTCTGAATAAATAGTTGATTATATTTTCCGTGACCATGAAAGTAAGATCCAATTCTTGAACGAATAAAAAAATGCGGACGCCTCGCCAAATTAAAAAGTGAAGCACTGACCTATGCCGTTCCGCTCGTTCGTACACAAGCCTCACGCTCACATTTACATAATGATATGCCGATCGACCGTCACATATACTTGAAATCAGTCCCTCCACTCAAACTAACAAAACGCCACCGCCATTGCCATGCTTCAGTTGTTGTTTAGCGTCCGTTTTTTATTCGGTCAAGAATTACTTATTCGTATATTGACATCTATTGACATTATAGATGTAGTTATCGTAACGGTATACGATTTTTAATATTTAATAGAATTTTAATAATCATCGTCATCCAAATGATACGAGTCCCTAAAATTATGTCACTGAAAGCGGATTTTCAGGTAATTTATTATACAATTAGGCAATGAGACGAGCTAGTCGTTCGCCTGATGGTAATCGCCACGCTTGTCCATAATTGCAATGCCACACAGAGCTGTTAATATCATGCAAAGTACTGTGCAATACTGCATTGCGCTCATCACCCCGAGACATCAGATATTAAGTCTCAAATGTCCAGTAATTTCGCTATCTGGATGTACATGACGTGGTCAACAGTTGGTGTTATTTATATATTCTGTGAGTTAGGAAACCCAGTACGCGTGAAATCGAGGTTAACCCGTGGGTTGACTTCATTTTGTGTATATAAATGCCACCTAATTCGTGGGTTAACCGCAATTTGACGTCCTGTGTGATATCGTTTGACCAAATCAGATATATGTTTAACTGACGTTAAATATTCTACCTATATTGTATAATTAAGCTACAATCCGACCAGGTAATTATCCGATCTGATCACTACCCAACCAGGTAACCTAATCTGATCAGTAGGTACCCGACCAGGTAACGTGATGTCATCCCTAACCTACCAGGTAACCTGATCTCATTACTGTCCAGCCAGGTAATCTGATTTGCTAACTATCTGGCCAGGTAACCTGACAGATCCAGTTACGTAGTCGGGTTAGAATCAGAATTCTTACCCAACCAGGTAACCTGATTTTATCCTCACGCAATCAGGTAACCTGATCTGATAACTATCCAACTAGGTAACCTGATCTGATTACTATCCAACCAGGTAACCTGATCTGATTCTTACCCAACCAGGTAACCTGATCTGATTCTTACCCCACCAGGTAACCTGACCTGATCCCTACCCAACCAGACAACCTGAACTGATCACTATCCAACCAGGTAAGCTGATCACGATCCAAACTCCTGAGTATCGTTGTCAATCTTTCCAAACACGAATCCACCGCGCCCGTCCATTTGCAAGTAGTGGTCATGATGCTTCCATAGAGACTTGCGGTGTGACACCGTGAAGAGAGATATGCCCATCTGTAAGGAACGAATATCGTGTTAAGAGAAAAAAAAATTAACCCCCTACGCAAAAAGGAGTGGTGTTAATAATTTGACCACTATGTGAGTCTGTCTGTGTCGGCCTGTGTCACCGTAGCTCTTAAACGGGTGAACCTATTTAGGTGCAGTTTTTTATTTGAAAGCAGGTTTTCTAGCGGTGGTTCTTAGATATGTTTTAACAAAATCGGTTCAGCCGTTTTTTTAGTTTTTATAGGATTTTTGTAGAGTTTTTTTTTTAAATTTTAGTTTACTAAATTTCTTTTGATTCTATTCTATTTGTCTTGAGAAAGCCAAACTTAAGAAGCCTGAACTATTGCACTGCGGTATCTTATATATTCTTTATTATTGTACACAATGCAAATACATTAACATAGTGGATCATAAAGTACATGTATAAAGGAGAGGACCCATCGCAAGACAATAGGGGATCGGACAATTTTTCAGAAAGTGTTTTATATTAAGTACAATTAATATATATGGCCATGGCTATTTTTAACCGACTTCAAAAAAGGAGGAGGTTCTCTATTCGGTTGTATTTTTAATTAAATAACTCTCTAAAAGTACATAAAACTATGTTTAAATATTGTTTCAAATATTGCCGCGCAAAAGGTCGCATATGTAGGTAGAAAACGACAAACTCATCGAAATAAAACTTGCAAAGAGATTTAAATACGTTTTGTGAAGTTTGGGGACGATATTGTAGTAATGGAACGAAAAAATTAGCAAAAATACATTTTATGAAAAGCAAAAACGTAAAATAAACACAAGCTTGAGTCACGGCATTTGCCTACAAATGACGTCATGCGCTGTGACTGTTGTTTCGTTTGAGATGAAGAACAGATTAAAAATATTAGAATTATGAGATTTTATTTATTGATTTAAAAATATAAATCATTATTATTTCACAAAAATATTGATTGAATGATCTTTCTGGTTCGACGAACATTCGTTCTAACTACATTTTAGATTTTTTCTCGATTACTGTCCGATCCCCTATTGTGTAAAAAACGTCAGCATTGACAGTTTCCGTAGTCAGCTCACTATTAGGTCGTGTCCCCATTAGGCTCAATATTCATGTTCCTAATTAAAAATTAATTGCTGCCCTCTAACAAATTCTCTTCGAGAAAAGACCAACTTTGCTCGCCCTTATTGAAGAACAATTAGCGTTTTGAGTAGATATGATGAAAAGTGAACACTCACCTCCCTGCAGTACTGGTACATCTCCCCCTCGACGTCGACCGAGACGGCGCTCGTACATTCGTCCAGGATCGCAAACTGCGGTTCGTGGTAGAACAATCGCGCCATCTGGAGACAAAGCACCATGTATTGTAGACTGTTCTATATACACGAGTTTAATATGATACAAATAGATACAGTGAACAACCGTTGCTTTTTTGCTCTGCTTCTTTAGATAGCACATCTATCCATTTCTGCAACCACGTCTCTTCATGTCAGATATCACATGTTCAGGTGGAGATTCAGTTGATAACCAAAGTTTCGCGGGTAGATAGCCAATGGTTCGCGGGTAGATAACCTGTCGCGTGCGGGTTGGTAACCTGTGGTTCGCAGGGAAATAACCAGTCGTGCGCGGGTTTATAACCTGTGGTTCACGGGTGCACAACCTGTCGCGTGCGGGTTGATAACCTGAGGTTCGCGGGGAAATAACCAATCGTGCGCGGGTTGATAATCTGTGGTTCGCGGGTACATAACCTGTCACACGCGGGTTGATAATATGTGGTTCACGGGTACACATCCTGTCACGCGCGGGTTGATAGCCGGCGGTTCACGGGTAGATAAACAATGTTTCACAGGTAGATGACCCGGGAGTTCGCGGGTAGACAACGTAGCGCGCGCGTCTTCGCGGGTAGATAAACAATGTGTCGCGAGTAGATAACTTTACGAATCACATGTTATCCATCCACGCGCTACAGGTTTTCTAGTAGATACGGGTGCGTGGGTAGATAACCTATTTGATTACTTACAGCGATCCTCTGCTTCTCCCCCCCTGAAAGTACATCCATCCAGTCTTCGACGGCGTCCCACCCCCCCTCGCGCCCCGTCAGGTACGACAGCTGCACTATCTCGAGGTAGCGGTTCAGTTGCTCGTCTGTACGCCCGCGGCGGACCATTTCCTCGCGAGTTTGCGGGTAGATCACCTGCGTGACAACTTTGTTGTTAATAGATGTTATTAGTACTTGTTAAGGTGGGGTACGTTTTTCATACAAAATTCAACTATTATTACCTTGTTCACTCATTAGTAGAAATGCCTAAATTTACGCGCGGTGAACTATTTACAGGGTTATTTAAGCAAAATTAACAAAATGGTACAATAGGGGATCGGACAACTTTTCAGAAAGTGTTTTAAATTAACTACAATGAATATATATAGCCATGAAAAATACTATTTTAATTAAATAACGCTCTAAAAGTACCTAAAATTTTTGTTTAAATATTATGTTTCAAATATTGCCGCGCAAACAGTCACCTCAAAAATTGTGACGTCATATGTAGGTAGAAGACGACAAACTCTTCGAAATAAAACTTGCAAAGAGATTCTAATACGTTTTGTGAAAAAATTAGCAAAAATATATTTTATGAAAAGCAAAACCGTAAACTAAACACAAGCTTGACTCACGCATTTGCCTACAAATGACGTCATGCGCTGTGATTGTTGTTTCGTTGATGAAGAATAGATTAAAAATGTCAGAATTATTTATTGATTCAAAAATATAAATCATTATTATTTCACAAAAATATTGATTGAATGATCTTTCTGGTTCGTTGAACATTCGTTCTAACTACATTTTAGATTTTTTCTCGATTACTGTTCGATCCCCTATTTATATAAGGTGTCTGATATAAATTGTACCATAAATAGTAGAATTAATAAAATGGTACCCGTAAATAACCGCCTGTAAATAGTCCACCACGCATAGATTTAGGCATTTCTACTATTCAGTGAACAAGTTTATATAATGGTTGGATTTTGTATGAAAAACAAACCACCTACACTTATTCGACAACCCGATGTTTAGATGTTGTTGCTAAACGTGTCGGAAAAGAACAGTTTAAGCATTTAAGTAAGTTACTTTAAGCCAAGAAATTATAGGTCCGTGTCCCAGCAGTGGGATCGTGATGGGCTGATGATGATGATACATATATTTTTTTACGGTACTGAGTGATGTGACGACCAAGTCGTTCGCCTAATGGTAAGCCCCACGTCTGCCCGTAACAATTGCAGTGCCCTCTAGAACTTAAAAAGCATTGCGTAGCACTGCATTGCACTCATTACCCCGAGACATCAGATATTAAGTCTCATATGCCCAGTAACATAGGGTATTTCGCCGGCTAGTAGTTACTAGACCTCATCATCATCAGCTCTTTGCTTTCCCACTGCTGGGACACGGGCATTCTCTCATAGAGAGAGTATGGGCCATAATCCGCTACGCTGGCCCAGTGCGTGTTGGTGGATGTCACATGTCCTTGAATTTTCTTTTGATTATTTTTGGACATGCCGTTTTCCTCACGATGTTTTCCTTCACCGTTTTTAAAGAAAGTGTTAACTATATAACTTAAGAAAGTCAGTGGTGTGGGGCCAGCGGGCTTCGAACTCTGGTGCGTCAGATAGAAAATCGCATATGCTCCCACTAAGCCACACTCGCTCCGGTGTTACTAAACCTAGAGTAAGTAAGTCCTTGTCACCTGATCCCTCAGCGTCCCGAGGGTCATGTAAGGTCGCTGCGGCACGTAGAAGAGCTTCCCTCGCGGCGGCTTCGTGAGGGTGCCTCCGAAGATGGGCCACAGCTCGCCGAGCTGACGGAACAGGGACGACTTCCCGCACCCGTTGGGACCGCACACTAGCACGTTGATACCAGATCTACACGGAAATCGGGAATTACATTATGGATTGCAATAAAGAATTGAATTGAATTGAAAATGGAATTTATTTACTTTATTTTATCAAGCACCAGCAGTTTACAATTAACTTAAAAATATTGTCTTAACCAAAATTTTTTTTATGGAACTGAGTGATGAGACGGGCAAGTCGTTCGCCTGATGGTAAGCGCCACGCCTGCCCATATCAATAGCGAATATGCATGTGTCTTTTAAATCACGAATCGATTCATTATTGAATAATATGAATGAAAAAAAAATTTCAATAATTTTACGGCATCATTCATCAATAAAATAATAAAATGAAAATTTAAATCAACATCGCGCCATTTGCGTGTGGCGTCCAAATGTGGGGACCTAGGATCTCCTCATTGGTCTAGCTATGGTACATGTGTGCGTGTGTCAATAATTTTCCAATAGGGCGGGCTCTATGTCAAAAATTGACTAATAAGCAGCGAGCCGCGTGACGTCAAAATATGGTTGCACTTACTCAAACGTTTTGTAATTGGTTCCGTTTCTCCAAAAATAAGAAAAAGAAACGGAAATACAAAAAAACTACGCAATTAATAATAATTATATCACAACTAAATGTTTACAGGAGTATCATAACAAGTGATTTCCAGATTTTTCGACAACACATGCATATTCCCTATTGCAGTGCCAGCCAGAACTTTAAATACCATTAAAAGTAGTACGTAACACTGCATTGCGCTCATCACCCCGAGACATAATAATAATAATAAATAATAATAATAATAAATAATTTATTTTCAAAATGCTTATAAATAAATAAATGGCAGGATTACATTTTGAGACACAGATATTAAGCCTCAAATGCCCAGTAATTTCGCTGGCTACAATTCCCTTCAAACCGGAACACAGTACCCACCCAGACGGCCTCTCGCATACGAGAAACCTACTAAGCTAGTGAGCTATTATAACTATTTTAACTCTTGTCTCTTAGTTTTAAGTAAAAACCCGTTTAAAAGTAAAAAGAATTGTCATCAGTGGCGCGTTAAAGTGTACTCACTTGACTTCAAAGCTTAGCTCTTTGATAAGAACGTCTCCGTTTGGCGTGACTAATGGAACCTTGTCGAACTTAATGATCTTGTCCTGGTAGATGATAGTGCCCGCGCCGGGCTTCAACGCCAATTGTGGACCTGTTGACAACATACTCTTTTCACTTCAGTAGCTCAAACATGTAGGTTTTGCTGCCTGAAATCAGTGAGCAAAATGCGATTTTGCTCCAGTAATGAGACAAAGTAACTTTTTAATTTTTGTTTTCAGAAAGCCGCGAATATCTTATTCAGCCTAGGCTTAATCATGCAATTCGAAACATTCACACTCTATCTCTTTCCCGCCATTAGAAACAGAGAGAGACAAAGACCAGCCCTTTCGAAGTTCCGACTGTTCCGATTTTGAATTCGACCTCAAAGACAAACACGTTCGGAATTACGTACTAACTAAAGAAATATTGCAATAAGATAATTATGTCTTTTAATGTAATTTATTGAATTTTTAACTTATTGTTGTATTTAAACGAAAATGTATTTACTGCAAATAAAACTGATATATTACCTGTAAATATTTATTTCTAGTTTCATTAATGTTACGTAATATATTTTATCTCCTAAAGTGTTCTCGCTGCTGAAGTGAAAAGTTATGTGTGATACTCGAGAGCAAAGTAAGTTTTTAAGCTATTGCATAGCTTCTATCGCGGGCCTTGAGCGTGGAGACCGAATCTAGAAATTCCGTAACGAAAATAACCTAACACCCCCCACTCCGAATGCTATGCAATAGCTTTACCGCGGCAGTCTCCGAGTGCCACACGTCTTTTATTTTGCATCTCGTGCCTTTGAATCCCTCGCCACACTCAGGATTCAAAATCAGCACTCGCAGCAAAAAAGGACTTTGCTCTCTTGTTGCACAAATAACTATTATGCCACTTTTTACCGACTTCAATAATTCATTTTATACCAAAAAAAACTAACTTCAATAGGGGTCCGGACAACTTTTCAGAAAGTGTTTAAAATTAACCATAATAATGTATATAAACAGCCATGAAAAATCATATTTTAATTACATAAACCCCTTAAAGTACTAAAACTATGTTTAAATGTTGTTTCAAATGTAATAACTAATTAAATACGCTCAGAGTTAACTTCACTTCACACACACATACACACCCTCATATAGACACACACACGCTATCACACCTGTCGCACATGTAGTTGTTGGTAGGTACAGGTAATATGTCAGTACCTTTTGATTATGAAATATATTTACGTTTCTTTTAATTTAATTACATACGAATTTGATGAAATATATTTACGTTTCTTTTAATTTAATTACATACGAATTTGATGGTAGGTACTTGTATTTTTGTTCATTATGTTTGTTGCATATAATGTATTCCCTCTGCTCTCTAAACAAGTTAGCTTATAAAAAGTAAATCCGTGATTAGATGTAAGACTTAGCAATTACTGTTATTATACTAATTAAGATCTGTGGATTTTGTCAATAAATAAAAATAAATAAATAAATAAATGTTGCCGCGGTCACCAAAAGGTCACCTTAGAACGTGTGACGTCATATGAACGCAAACGAAAGGACAAGCTCTATGAAAGTAAACTTGCCACGTGATTTATAGGTTTTTGTGAAGTTTAAGGACTTTAGGGTCGTCATGGAATGAAAAACATATCGCTTTGATTAAGATAAAAAGCAAAAATATAAAATAAACACATGCTTCGCACACGGTATTTACTGTACACGATACTTTCAAATGACGTCATGCACTGTGTTGGTGTTTCGGAACAGATAAAAAATTTCAGAATTGTTAGATTTTATTTATTGATTTAAAAATATAAATTATTATTATTTTACAAAAATATTCGTTCAACTACATTTTAGATTTTTTTCGATTACTGTCCGATCCCCTATTCTGATGTATCTTCGAAGTCCAAGGTAAAATATCGATTAAATTTATATGGGACCACCTTGAAGCTATACTGAACCCATCGCAAACATAATTTTCCAAATCAGTATATAAATCACAGAGTTCTGAGCGTGTTCTAATACACGTAAAATTGAATAAATTATTTCAATACAAATAAACCATTGACCATAAGAACTAGGACATCTAACATTAAGAAAAAAAGTGGTGAATAATCACACAAAATGGCGTAAGATCCGTCCACTTTCTATTCCTTGCAATAACAACTGATGAAATTTTACACACTTAGTCATTGTTTATCTTTAACCACAGTATATAAAAACATAAAATAATCATAAATTATTTATTTAAATGGTGGTTATTTAACCACCATAGAAAAATACTACGAGCCGAAAGTTGAACCGTAAAGCGTTTGTCACCGTGACACAAAATGGCGGCCCTGGCCGACAGGCGTCATCACAAAAAGTGGCCAATAAACGAGGTCTCTTTTTCTTTTCTAAACCTTTACTGTTTCTTTGATTTTATTTGAATTTTATTAGGACTACTACTACACCACTCCACATACAACTACTCCATAGAGTAGTTTTTAAATTCCGACGAAATTTTGACGAACGAGATGCATTATGTATTATACTCATAAATATTTTTGATATAAATTGTATGTATGTTAGTTCTAAGGTATGTTTATATGGGCCGTAGAATAAGTAAATAGCATCTGTAACTTATTTTAATGTTGCCTGATATAAAGATTAAATTTTTTTTACTTGATGTACGGAATTTTAATGTTGCATTTGATTTTTTTATGTTTTGCTGTATATTTAATTATTTTTAATTTAAATTAAAAAAATATATTTAATTCGATATTGTATTTTTGACTTGCCTTGTGTGACGTACTTTGTTATATATCCAAATCTGATTCTGATTCGGTTCGGCGCATATATTTATTATTTCAGTTTTATTTTTTGTTTGTCATTTTTGTGTGCCGAATAAATGGTTTTACTTTCTTTCTTTTCTTTCTTTCTGAACTCTTTGATATAAACTCACCATTCCCGTTAGCAGTCGGTCGGTCGACCATGGTCCTCGTGTAGTTCCCCGCGTTGATATCGTGCAGCACGGTCCGCAACTGCGTGACGCGTGCCGTGAGCCCGGCCAGCTTGCTGAGCTCGCGGCCCGACAGCACCAGCCGGCCGATACCCTCCGCCATTTTCACTAACATACGACCGTACGTGTAGTAGTGCTGAAACAATGACGTTTTGTGAGAAAATAAAGTGCAGTAGTGCTGAAACAATGACGTTTTATGGGAAAATAAGGTGTAGTAGTGCTGAAACAACGAAGTTTTGTGAGAAAATAAAGTGTAGTAGTGCTGAAACAATGACGTTTTATGGGAAAATAAAGAGTAGTAGTGGTGAAACAATGAAGTTTTGTGAGAAAATAAAGTGTAGTAGTGCTGAAACAATGACGTTTTATGGGAAAATAAAGAGTAGTAGTGGTGAAACAACGAAGTTTTGTGAGAAAATAAAGTGTAGTAGTGCTGAAACAATGACGTTTTATGGGAAAATAAAGAGTAGTAGTGGTGAAACAATGAAGTTTTGTGAGAAAATAAAGTGTAGTAGTGCTGAAACAATGACGTTTTTTTTCATTAGGTTAAAGTGAGGCCCGAAATAAAAAAATATGGAATCTTAAAACATCATGAATGACCTTATGAAACAACATAAAGCGATTCCAAAATTACGGTGAATTGACAAACACATTAATTAAAACAATAAACGAAACGAAGAATAAAAATTATATTGCTCGGGCAGAGATCGAACGTGCGTCTTCGGAATACCGTCCCGACGCCGTAACCAATGGGCTACCGAGCCAATAGCTCAAGCAACAAAATTTCTTATATCGTCATTCGGGGACGAATTTGCTTAGACAAATGCTCGGAAATGTATTCACCTAGCATGCGCTAACGCATTTAATATCAAAATGTTCTATATTTTTTTTATTGCTATTTGGTTTGCGTTTGACCACTATGTCACCTGATGGTAAGGGACGATGCGGTCGACGATCTAGCATGCTTACCAAGATAGTACCTGTTCACTCGAGACTTGGGGATGAGGAAATTAGTTGGTGTAATCCCGACGCACACTTTCCGAAATGTATCCGATAAAAAACCGATAGACTGGCAACTCTGCGTCGATGTTCAAGACTGTGGAGTCTTGACTCGAATATCGCGTCATCACCAATAAGTCTCTTAACTCGCTTCTCAATTGATTCAAGTGCCTCAAGTTGGTACTTAGCTGAACCATCCCAAAGGTGAGAGTACTCTATACACGACCGGACTTGTGCTTGGTACAGATTTAGCAGCTGTTCGGGTGTGAAGTAACTATTCACCTTTGCTAGAATACCCAGCTTTTTGGCAGTCAACTGAGCTTTTGATTCAATGTAGGTCCCAAATGTCTTACCTTAAACCTATCGTTTTCAGTGCCTGTGGTGAGTAGATTGTGGTTCACTGCGAAGAAAGGCCTCGACACCGCGTAGAACCCGACGGTGATCGCAACATCTGAAGAAGAAAGGAAACAGGTCAATCAGTTATGTATTTCAGCTTCTGTGGTTGGTTGGCTTCACGACTAAAGTTGCGGGCTCGATTCCCGCGACGCTACAAATGTTTATGCACAGAAAAAAAGCGCAAGCATTTGTTTCGTGTCTGGTTGTTTTGGGACCATGGTCCTCGAAGTTTCTTGTTCGCTAGTTACAGGAAATCCTAGGTTAGGGCCTGGATCTATGTATGTGATCGTTGGGCGTATTTATCTTTTATTCTAATCTGGGGAGCCGGGAACTACGAGGACCATGCTCCCACAACACCCAGACACGAAACAAATAAGACAATAGTTCAATACTTACAAACAATCAATTTATTGCCTAAAAACAGACATTCCAATAATACAAAGCCAGCGAAATTACTGGGCATTATGAGGCTCAACAGCAAATTGTCTCAGGGTGCCGAGCGCAGTGCAGTGCCGCGCAGGATTTTGCAATACAAAGTTCTGGATGATGCCGTTATTGTTATGGGCTGGCATATTGCTTACCATCAGGCAAACGTCCAGCTCGTCTCGTCATTCAGTTACATACAAAAAATTCAATTTTGACCCTAACGAACTAAAGTAAGATAGGCGTGTAATATATTACATTAAATGGTGCGCAGAACCTACACCAGGCCTAGCTCACTCCGCACTGTAGGTACGAAGCTACAAGTACATAGCCGGACACCGACGGCGGGTCGCGCGTCGTTACACGTGCCGCGTCAGAAGAGATAAGAGCGGCGCGATAGAAAGAGAGGCGCTCTGTAGGTTAATATGACTGGTAGGTATGCAGCGCTACGCGATCTGAATTGAATTTTATTGCGTCAGCAAGAGTCGCTATTTGTTTAAATTTCTTAGCGGAGTGATGCTTCTGTCCCTTAGTATTCTGTGCCTACACTAATACTTAACTTGTGTCGTAGGTACTTACATTTAGCAATAATGTTGTCTATGAATCCCATGGCAACCCTGAAGTTGAGGAAATTCCTAAGATGCCGCGTCAGCTTGTAGAAGCTCGCTAGGATCGTCAGCTGCTCCCTGTGGTTACCCTGGAATTCAATGAATCCTGCTTAGTACTCTCAACTTGTAATCTGGCTTGGACCAAGACCAAAATTGTGAACTAGTTTCAGCCCGCGGTTTAATTTTGTTCAATGTTGGTGTGTTCAATTTTATGGAATAAAAAGTATCCTATATTCCAGCCCTATAAGGTACGTACCAATATCCGTTCAGTGTATTCTATATTCCAGGTTCTATAAGGTACGTACCAAAATCCGATCAGAGTATCCTATATTCCAGGCCCGATAAAGTACGTATCAAAATCCGTTCTGAGTATCCTGTATTTCAGGATCTATAAGGTACATACCAAAATCCGTTCAGTGTATCCTATATTCCAGGCCCTATAAGGTACGTACCAAAATCCGATCAGAGCATCCTATATTTCAGGACCTTTAAGGTACGTCGTACCAAAATCCGTTCAGTGTATCCTATATTCCAGGACTTGTGTTCCGGTTTGAAGGGCATTGTAGCCAGCAAAATTACTGGGCATATGAGACTTAATATCTGATCTGTCTAGGGGTGATGAGCGCAATCCAGTGCTAAGCAGTACATTTAAAAAAAAACCTATAAGGATATGGAATATATCCTATATATATATATATATATATATATATATATATATATATATATATATATTATAAGGTACGTACTCGTACCCAAATCCGTTCAGTGTATTCTATAGTCTAGGACCTATAAGGTACGTACGAAAATCCGTTCAATGTATCCTATATTCCAGGACCTGAGGTACATATCAATCCTCACAATCTTAAGGGATTAAATAAATGAATTCTTCTGCTAAAACGTAAAAATATAAAACAATAGCACCAAGGCCAAGAACTGGTTAAACACCATTTTTTCCTTATCTAAAACAATAATTAAAGGTTGTACGCAGGTATATAATAGCTATTACTATGCGGAAATAATTTTATTCGTTTGTTATTCTAGTGAATCTAATGATGTAATAAAAAAATTAAGGAAATGTATGTATGATTTTACAGTTCCAATAGTTATATAATTTAAATTTTGATAAATATTACGTTTATTATTGCTATTATTATTATATTGTGACGCGATTATTATTATGTTGTATGTACATAGATTTTTTTTAAGGAAATGTATGTATGATTTTACAGTTCCAATAGTTATATAATATATTTTTTGATAAATATTACGTTTATTATTGCTATTATTATTATATTGTGACGCGATTATTATTATGTTGTGTGGACATAGAAAAAATTTAAGGAAATGTATGTCTGATTATACAGTTCCAATAGTTATATAATATAATTTTTGATAAATATTACGTTTATTATTGCTATTATTATTACATTGTGACGCGACTATTATTATGTTGTGTGGACATAGAAAAAATTTAAGGAAATGTATGTCTGATTATACAGTTCCAATAGTTATATAATATAATTTTTGATAAATATTACGTTTATTATTGCTATTATTATTACATTGTGACGCGACTATTATTATGTTGTGTGGACATAGACAAAATTTAAGGAAATGTATGTCTGATTATACAGTTCCAATAGTTATATAATATAATTTTTGATAAATATTACGTTTATTATTGCTATTATTATTACATTGTGACGCGACTATTATTATGTTGTGTGTACATACATACATATATACCTACTATAGGTTGTTGTATGGGATATATAGAGTATTGAGGTCATGAGAGACAGGATTATTCTTAACCCCCGACGCAAAAAGGAGGGGTGTTATAAGTTAGACCACTATGTGTGTCTGTCTGTGGCACCGTAGCTTTTAAACGGGTGAACCGATTTGGATGTGGTTTATTTTATTTGAAAGCAGGTTTTCTAGCGGTGGTTCTTAGACAATAATCATATTACTAACTAGCAACCGCCCGCGACTTCGTTCGCGTCGACATAATAAAATATAGCCTATGTCATTCAGGGATAGTGTAGCTTTCTATAAGTAAAAGAAATTTCAGAATCGGATCTATATTTCCAGAAATTACTTCCTATAAACATACATACTTACATGCAAACAACTTTACTTCTTTACAATATTAGTTTAGATATAGATTAGTATAGATATCTTTCTTTTACGCAATCCTGTATCAATGCAGATATATATAAGGCGTTACAATTAAGCAATTAAGTACAAGGACGACTCCCTTCAAAAGCTAATCTATATTAAAAACAAAACGTAATTCAAAAGCTTTTTAATTTACTTGTGGTAGGTCTCTCGTATGCGGGAGGCCATCTGCGTAGGTACCACAGCTTTGCCAGTTATTCTGCCACCAAACAGTAGTGCGCAAGCATTACTGTGTTCCGGTTCGAAGGGCATTGTAGCCAGCGAAATTACTGGGCATATGAGATTTAATATGTCTCGAGGTGATGAGCGCAATGCAAAGCTATGCAGTGCTTTTTATGGTATTAAAAGTTCTGGGCGGCACTGCAATTGTTATAAGCAGGCGTGGCGCGTACCATCAGGCGAACGACATGCTCGTCTCATCACTGAGTTCCATAAAAAAAAAATATATCTGTACTATAATATGTGAAACAGGTAAAATTGAAAGTATACTATGTTCGTAGGACGTAAACTCTGGAACTACTGATCCGATTTTGAAAATTCTTTCACTTTTAGAAAGCTACAATATCCCTGATTTACACAGGTTATAAATTGTATTATATCGAAGCAAACGAAGACGCGGACGGTGGCTAGTAACAAATACTAAAAAAAAATTCAAAAAAATTCAAAATTCATTTATTTCACTTTGTAACAACTTTGTGAGACCCTAACTAATAAACTAGGCTGTAAGACCTGTGCCTTAATAGTTAGTTTCTTCCTATTATGTTCAATTTCTTTTTGTTACACAAATTTGCATTTATTTTAAACTTTTAGTAAATTAATTTAGCCTTATCATAAAACAATTAGCATTTTCAAAGTTTTCGTCATTCTGTAATTATACTAGCTGCGCCCCGCGGTTTCCCGGGATAAAAAGTACACTGTCTATGTATGTGTTTTTCCAGGACCTAAAATACCTATACATACATATATAATTAAATTGTATCTATAATACTACCTACTAATATACAATGTTAGAAGTAATCAAGGAATGCGTCACCCAAGACAAACCTATTTAAGGTTTAAAAGGTGTTAGTTAGATATAAGAAATTGTGAAATAAAATAAATAAATACAAAAAATATATATACTAAATTTCATCAATATCCGTTCAGTACTTAATGCGTGATTAAATAACAAACATACATACAAACAAACTTTCGCATTTATAATATTAATAGGATGATATGACATCTCTGAAGACTATCATAACAAATTAGTGAACACTAATTGGTATGTACATACAGACTCACATACTTTTCTTTTGTATGATTTAACTGTTTAAAGCGTATAAAGGGGACAAATAAATATATATTAACTTTCACTTCTGCATTCGTAATATCCAGTTATTATCATGAAGTCCCTATAACTTGACAGTATGTTCCTTTCACTTTTAAAACCTGCACCGGTAAACCTCTAAATAGTGTACCACAAAGTCGGTATCCGCGTCCTTATTTCTGTTTCTCCGCTTACTTTTAAACCACGCAACGGACTTTGATACGGCTTTCACTGTCATTTAGACTTCTTTGCGAAGGGTTTATATGTACAATACATTCTAAATACGTTTTTGCATAGTAGAGAATGTTAATATATCGCACCTTCGGTGCTACAAAGTCACAACAGCTCAGTTTTGAATTTTACAGGAGAGGACTTTGAAGATTTTTTTCGCATTTATTGCCTTATTACTGGATGTCTAATTGTAGTAGGTTTAAAATCTTTATAAAATTGATGCTTTATTGTGTTTTCTATAGTTTCATGTCAAAAGTTTAATTCAAATTACTAAAATTATTCTAATAAAACGCAAAACAAAAAAAGTGTCCTGAATTATGACTTTGTTGCACCAAGAATTATTTAGTTAAATGAGTTATGCCTTATTATTTAGGCATTTCAGTCAGGCTTTTTGCACTCGTCTACATCATTTGTGTCGCTTTAGCTCCAACGCACGTCATAATCTCGCAGGCGCGGGGGCACAACTGTCTAATCAAACTTTGTTGGCCCAAAACGAATGGAAAAATGCACCAATAACCACAAAGGCACTCGCGCCATTTAGTAGATTTTTGCGTTACTTTCGCGGGTGTTTTTGTTGCCCCGATATAGGCATGGCTCTAAGACAATTTGGCATACTTAACTCAATTTTGCAGTTTTGGCTATTTGTGACTTTGTTGCACCGAAGGTGCGATATATTTTCAATATTTTGTAATCAAGTCGTCAAAAAACGACACCAGATTAGTAAACTGCATCCGTGCGAATCATCATCGCATCAGTGCATCGTGGCGCTTACCATCAGGCGAACGGCATGCTCGTCTCATCACTCAATTTCATAAAAAACAAATCAGGGCGGGCTACTAGTTTTGCATCGGGGAGTTTTCGGCGTCGTAGATTACGATTATGAAAAAAATTTGGATTCCACCATTTTTCAAGATGGCCGCCATACAAGTTTGTTTTCAGAACAAAAAGTCTTAAGTAACTTTAGAACCGTAATCGATAGGAAGCCTATAAAAAACAAAACAACACCCCTACGCGAGCTGCTTTCAGCTCGCGCCCCCCACAAAATCACTAGTACTATTATAAAACTGTACCAGAGCCTTGTCTGTAAATTGAACGTCACTGTTATGGGCAGGCGTCTTGCTTACCTACAGATGAAAGATCTGATCGTCTCATCACTTAATTAGGTACATATAAAAATACCCCGCTGTCATGAAATATTTGAATATTGTTTGTTTTGTCCTTAGTTTACGATTATCCGTCAAGGAGTTCCATTGCCCACCCCGTCTCCATCATCAGATCAGCTGGCTGTCACCATAATATTGCATTGTCATCGGACTTTGACATGTATGCAAAATTTCAACTTCGTTGGATAAGAGGAAGTGGTTCTGATTCAGCTTGCAAGGTTACACCCGGACAAACATAGTTACATACATACACATACACACATACATACATGTATGTATGTATGTATGTGTGTATGTATGTGTATGTATGTAATGTATGTATGTATACATTGCAAGTTAAATAAAAGCTTGTAAAACATGTGGAGATAAATCAGTTTACTTACTTGATAGAAGGCGATCTCTTCAGAGTTAGTTATAAGCCTAGAGTTCACATATCTGAACTCTCCCTCCAGTTTCTGCTCTTGGACCGTCATCTTAGCTGAAATAGGCAGTTCATTAGACTTCTTATTATTATTCTTCTTCTCTCGTGTGGGGAGTGTGGCCAACCCTGGTGTCGGAGGTTTTAGACCGCCGGCGCCGGAAGCTTCCGACATGGCCTAAAAACTGCTGTCCTGAGACAACCGGGACCAACCTCCGAAGCAAGGTAGCGCTCGGATGTAAATACCACAAAAACGGTCACCTATCCAAGTTGTGACCGCTGCGAATGTTGCTTAACCTAAAAGATCTGTTACGAACGGCTAAGCGAGCTACGCTACGAGCGCGCGCTATTATTACTTTGGAACCTGGTCGTTCGGTTCTTATACTCGCTTAAGATTTACTGATGGCAGGCTTCTCGTATGCGAGAGACCGTCTGGGTGGGTACCACAGCTTTGCCAGTTCTTCTGCCGCCAAGCAGTAGTGCGCAAATATTACTGTGTTCCGGTTTAAAGGGCTTTGTAGCCAGCGAAATTACTGGGCATTATAAGATCTTAAGAGCTAATTGTCTCAGGGTGACGAGCGCAGTGTAATGCAGGATTTAAAAAAATGAAATATAAAATCGGCCAAGTGCGAGTCGGACTCGCGCACGAAGGGTTCCGTAATATTATCTATAAAAACGGCAAAAAAAAATCATGTCTTTTGTATGGGACCCCCCTTAAATATTTTGTTTATTCTGTTTTTTAGTATTTGTTGTTATAGCTGCAACAGAAATACATCATCTGTAAAAAAATTCAACTGTCTAACTATCACGGTTCATGAGATACAGCCTAGTGACAGACGAACAGACAGACGGACGGACAGCGGAATCTTAGTCCCGTTTTACTCTTTGGATACGGAATCCTAAAACAGAGTTCTGGGTGTTGCTGCAACTGTTATGGGTAGGCGAAGGACCTCATCCGTCTCATCATTCAATTCCATAAAAACATATGATTTACCAACCTGTAGGTCTTCTGAGGTAGGTCAAGAATACTCCAGATACAAACAGGTATGCCATCATGATACCAGGTGTCTGAAAATGTAATAAATAAGGTAAGGGGTCGTCCATTAAACACGTGATATTTTACTGGTGGTAGGTTTCTCGTATGCGAGTGGCCTTCTGAGTAGGTACCACAGCTTTGCCAATTATTCAGCCGCCAAGCAGTAATGCGCAAGCATTACTGTGTTCCGGTTTGAAGGGCATTGTAGTCAGCGAAATTACTGGACATTATGAGACTTAACAGCTAATTGTCTCAGGGTGACGACAACAAAGTTCTGGGTGGTGGTGTTACTGTTATGGGCTAGCGTATTGCTTATCGTTAGGTGAACGACCAGCTCGTCTCGTCATTAAGTTACGTAAAAAAAACGTGATATTTTTAGCAAATTTCTGTATGTAATAAATAGTAGGGCGTAAAAAAAAAGGTTTTGGCAAAACAAAGTTCTGGACGGCGCTGCAACCGATATGGGCGTGTTGCTTACCATCAGGCGAACGACATGCTCGTCCCTTCACTAAATTGTATAATAAAACATTTTGTTACAAAAAAACGACTTCAATTCTGATGTACATATCTTCGAAGTCCAAGGTCGAATATCGATGAAATTTGTATGTCAACCTTGTAAGTATCCTGAACCCAACGCAAAAAGAATCCAAATCGGTTTATAAATGACGTAGATCTGAGGTAACAAACATAAAAACTAAAAATACAATGGAATTGAGAATCTCCGCTTTCTTTTAAAACGTCAAAAAAAATGTTTTGCAAAACAAAGTTCCGATTGGTCTCATCACTAAATTGTATAAAAAGTACTTTTCACAGTTTTTTTTATTATCATTTATAGGCTTACGTTTGACCGCTATCTCACCTGTTGTTAAGTGACGATGCGGTCGAAGATGTAGCACGCTCGCCTAGAAGAAACCTGTTCACTCTTGTCTTAAAGACACCCAGATAATATTTATTTATATATTATTATTTGTTTTCTTTTTTCATGTTATTTCCTATATTTTGCCTAATCATGTTTCCTTTAAATATATAAATTTATTTTATGTACCTACATATTGTATTTTAAAATAATCTAATTTCAAACTTAAATTTGTTTTTAATTTGGGGAAGACACTTCCTGATGCAACACAGCTAAAGCAACCGCAGAGTTTTCATTTATAATTCACCACGCAACAATAAGAATTAAAACAATAAAGAATTTGTAAATACAAATTCGAGCGATGGAGATAATTTAGAGCGAGTGTGGCTCAGTGTTTGCACATGCGACTTTCGATCCGACGCGACGCACCCGGGTTCGAATCCCGCTGGCCCCGCACCACTGACATTCTTAAGTTATGTGCGGATTAAACACTAGCTCTAAAAACGGTGAAGGAAAACATCGTGAAGAAACCGGCATGATTACGAAAACTCAAGGACATGTGACATCCACCCGCACTGAGCCAGCGTGGTGGATTGTGGCCAATACTCTCTATGAGAGAAGGCCCGTGTCCCAGCAGTGGGGACGTGATGGGCTGATGATGATGATATTTGTATACTTACAGAAGCGCCCAAGTTGACAGTCAGCCTGTACAGATAGATGCAGATGTCCAGTACCGGCTTGGTTATATTCCCATATAGATCTACTACGGTCTCGCAGAACTTGTCAATGTCTGTGGTTAGCAGTTGATCCGCGTTCGATATCCGATTATCTAAGTTTGTTACTTTGTAATATGTGAAGCCTCTGTAATAAAGGAATGAAATAAAGAACTGTAGATAAGCTAATATTTATTTATTTGGCAAAACATTACAAAAATATATTATTTGTTTTACGATGCCGCTTTTTTAAAATGAATCTGAGTGATGGGACGAGCATGTCGTTCGCCTGATGGTAAGCGCCACGCCTGCCCATAACAATTAGAGTGCCACCCAAAGCTTGTAGTAGCATAAAAAGCACTGCGTTTTTGGATTTAAAAATAAAAACTTGATTTCTTTAAAAAATATTTGCTTATGTCAGGTATGTTTCCCCAAAGTGAACCATCAAATCAAATAGTAACTCTTGGAAAAATTCAAATTTCCATACATTTTCAACTTGTCATGGCCTTTATTAAACGACGACGATGCGGCAACGACCTGCTTACCTGCTTTACCCTGACTTTACCTCTGTAATAAACAAATTGTGTTTTGTTTTTATATGTAGACCAAGATGGTAAAATCGTGAAGATCGAGAGACCAGATCGGAAGACCAGCACAGGAATCGTGTAATTCGAACACAGATCCCAATCTTTTTTTTTAATTGTTAATTGGCTTGCGTTTGACCACTATGTCACCTGATGCTAAGCGACGATCTCTTTCAATTGCAAATTCGGAAGTCGTTAGCATCTTTCAAACTGCAATATCGATCCTTTTTAGTGATCATGATTGGGACGCGGATTTAAAGTTGAAAAAAAATTCGCGCAAGCATTTGTTTCGTGTTAGGGTGTTGTGTGACCATGGTCCTCGTAGTTCCAGGTTCCCTAGATACAGGGAGTCCTAGCTAGGGGCCAGGATCTATGCATGTTATCGTTGGGCGTATTTATTTATTTATCCTATTAATATTATAAACGCGAAAGTTTGTAAGAATGTATGGCTATGTTTGTTACTGAACCGATTTTGATGAAATTTGGTATGTAGGCACTTTAGGACTTGGAATAGCACATAGGCTACTTTTTATCTCGGAAAACCGCGGGTGGAACCGCAGGGCGCAGCTAGTAACATAATAATAATATGATACCGAGTGTGTTTGAGTCCGAATGCCGCTGGCCAATTACTTTCTTAATTCTTAACACTTGCTCTAAAAACAGTGAATGTAAAGAAACCGACATGCCCAAGAAACACAAAGTTCAATGACATTGATATCTACCATTTACTTACACCGTCAACCTCTCTCTTCTTGTCCTCTGTTGTCCAAAGGTTGACTGGAAGAGACCGCTTTTAGCGATAAGTCCGCCCATTGAACTTTATAAATTTCCCTGTACTGTTTAATATTGTTTGTTGTACAATTAAGTATATTTTAAGAGCGAGTGTGGCTCAGCGGGAACTCATGCGCCTTTCGATCAGACGCACCTGGGTTCGAATCCCGACTCGGCCCTGCACCAATGACTTATAGTTAAGTGCAGATTTTGCACGCTAGCTCTAAAACGGTGAAGGAAAACATCGTGATGAAACCCGCTTACGCGCTTTGGAGTGGTAGGCTCTGGCCGTGGTTGTAATACCACCCACCGAACAAAGCCATGCCGTCAAGCGACCTAGTCGTGTTTCGGGATGATGTTCGGTGAACCATCAGGGAGACGGGTCTGAGCAGCCGCTTAACTGCCGTCTCTCTCTAGATCTATGTGCTTTATCTTAGGCCACATCATCGCTTCACATCAGGCGAGATAGTGGCCAAACATAGATCTAATAAGGGTAAAAAAAAAAAAAAAATTATCCACCAAACCACCGGGCCAGCGAGGTGTATTATAGCCCATGCTCTCTTTAGGAAATTAAGACCAGTGTTCCAGCCAGCATTGGGACTGTACTGGGCTGATACTGATGATAGGAGTTCATGCAGATAATTGTCGCACTATTATTCAAGAAGAGCTAGTCATCAATGAAGTTAGCACAAACAAGTCAGTATTGTGTCAGTCAATGACTATACGGGTGGTAGGTTTCTCATACGCGGGAGGCCGTCTGGATGGGTACCATCGCTTTGCTAGTTATTCAGCCGCCAAGCAGTAGTGCGCATTACTGTGTTCCGGTTTGAAGGGCATTGTAGCCAGCGAAATTACTGGGCATTATGACTCAACAGCTAATTGTCTCAGGATGGCGAGCGCAGTGCAGCGCTGCGCAGGATTATGCAAAACAAAGTTCTGGGTGCTGTTATTGTTATGGGCTGGCGTATTGCTTACCATCAGGCAAACGCCCAGCTCGTCTCGTCATTCAGTTTTCATTAACAAACATAAACACAATAATGAAATACATAGACAATCTATACTAATATTATAAAGAGGTAAAGTTGTATGTATGTTTGTAGGGGGTAATATCTAGAACTACTGATCTGATTTTAAAAATTCTTTTACTGATAGAAAGCTACACTATCCCTGAGTGTTAAAGGTTTTATTTTATAATGCTAACGCGAACGAAGTCGCGGGCGGTCGCTTGTATCGTATACTACTAGCGACCCGCCCCGGCTTCGCACGGATTCAATTTACTAATCTAGTGCCATTTTTTGCGACTTGATTACAAAACATTGAATTTTCTCTACTATACAAAAACTTCAGCGAGTGTGGCTCAGTGGGAGCTCGTGCGACTTTCGATCCGACGCACCCAAGTTCGAATCCCGCTGGCCCCGCACCACAGACTTTCTTAAGTTATGTGCGGATTTAACACTCACTCCAAAAACGGTGAAGTAAAACATCGTGAGGAAACCGGCATGTCCAAGAATTTTTCACAAAAATTCAAGAACATGTGACATCCACCAACCCGTACTGGGCCAGCGTGGTGGATTATGGCCCATTCTCTCTCTATGAGAGAAGACCCGTGTCCCAGCAGTGGGAACGTGATGGGCTGATGATGATGATACAAAAACTTAAATAGAATGTATTGTACATATTAACCTTCCGAAAAAAAAACTCTAAATGACAGTAAAAACCGTATCAAAATCAGTTGCGTGGTTTAAGAAGCGGAGAGACAGAAATGAGGACGCGGATAGCCTTTGTTTTATACTACAGAATACCAACCCATTCAAATTTGTAAATTGAATTATTTTTATCCAGTTGTTTCTACGTCTATTTTACCCACGGCCGTCACGAGATCGAATTCCTTACGATAGCACACACTGCTCTGAATTCAATGGGTTAATTTAGACGTTTGGTTATTTATATGCAACTAGCTAGGTCAAGTCGCAGGTCAACGTTTGTATTTTAATAAAAGTACAGCGTCGACTGTGTACTGTACAATTCGTTTTTTTATTACATTAAAGGCATAGTCATTGGTGAATGACCGGCGAGGGAGTTCTTTTTTTATTTAACCGAGTGATGAGACGAGCAAATCGTTCGCCTGATGGTAAGCGCCACGCCTGCCCATAACATAACACACACAGAAGACTTAATAGTACTGTGTATATCCCGTAAAAACTACTGAACGGATTTTGATGAAATTTGGTATGTAGATTATTTAGGAACTAGAAAAGGACATAGGCTACTTTTTGAGACCGTGGGGCGCTTTTACTAGTGCCTAATACGATAAGTTTTTGGGCAAAATGTTCCCCCTTCTTCTCGAAGGCCTCCCATGGCTAGTTATCCTAAGGCAACAACCGGGACCCTTCGAAGCACGTCAGTACTCACAAGTTAATACCACATAAACGGTCACCCATGGACGACATGAGTGACCGCAGCAATGTTGCTTTACCTATCAGATGTGTTATACGAATGGCTAGGCGGTAGGCGCCAGGCCAGCTACGCTACGAACGCTTTATAACGTCCCCACAGTGATTGTAAATTTAACAAGATTTTTGTTGAAAATATATTTGTCAAGACAAAATTTTAACAAGTTCGTAATCGGAACCGCGAGCAGATGATCCCAAACACTAGTAGTTTACGATTATCCTTCAAGGAGTTCCATTACCTACCCAACTTCCGTCTCCGTCATCAGATCAGCTGGCTGTCACCATAATATTGCATTGTCATCGGACTTTAACAAGTAAGTACAAGGTTCCGATTCAACTTGCAAGATTTGACCCAAACATTGCAAGTTAAATAAAGGCTTGTAAAAAACCATTAAATAGTCATGAATCGATTTGATTGGTCTTCAAATTCAATTTATATTATAAGTCTCTAAACGTACTATTTAACTGTTATAGATAAGTACTTAATGCGGCCTTCATTCGTTGGTTGAAGTAAATTTATTCGGGTAGGTATTAAAGCTGATACATTGTCACTATAAGGCAATTCGTCGTCTCATTATTATAGTCAAAAATGCAACAAAACGCTACTACGATCAGGCCTAGCGCACTCCGCACTGTAGGTACGAAGCTACAAGTACATAGCCGGACACCGACGGCGGGTCGCGGGTCGTTACACGTGCCGCGTCAGAAGAGATAAGAGCTATGCGATAGAAAGAGAGGCGCTCTATAGGTTAATATGACTGGTAGGTATGCAGCGCTACGCGAGCTGAATTGAATTTTATTGCGTCATAGCAAGAGTCGCTATTTGTTTAAATTTCTTTGCGGAGTGATGATTCTGTCCCTTAGTATTCTGTGCTACGACAAAGTTCTTAAAGACTGTTAGCTAATTTCATTAAACAGTAGTGCAAATAATTCGAAGGTTGAAGTATGACGATTCTATTCTTTTATTTGCTATAAACAAATATTTACTTTAGCATGGTCATATGTTTTTAACCGATTCCAAGAAAAGTTCTTCTTTGTCCTAATAATATTATAAATGCGAAAGTTTGTGTGTGTGATGTTTGTTATCACGATTTTGATGAAATTTGGAATGTAAATATTCTGTATTATTTATTTTCTTTATGTTATTATTATTTGTAAGTATAATATTTATTTTGTAAGTTCTGAATTAACAAATAGGCTACTTACTTACTACAATCTAATTTTTGAAAATCAACCCTTAAGTAAGTTTAACAGGGTGGTAAAGTTACTATGGAAAAAATATTCCTTTGTTCAATTCACTCAAAACTCGGTACAAATAAGCTTTTACATAAGTAAATAATAAAACACATATTTTTTTATTTTTTCAAAACTATCCCTAGGATGCAAGGGCGTTCTAAAGTTTGTATGGTTTTTATTATTATTTTAGTTCGATTTACTCCAAACTCGGTATAAATAAACTTTAAATTAAATAATGAAACACGTATTTTTTTATTCAAAGCTACGCCTTGGAGGGGTGCAATAGAGTTCTTGACTTTGTATGAAAATTTGTTTTCTTGGTTCGATTCACAAAAACTCGGCTTAAATAAACTAAAAAGTAAATAATAAATTACGTATTTATATTTTTTTTCGAAACTGCCCCTAGGGAGTGTGCAATTGAGTTCTAAACTTTGTATATTTCCTTGGTTCGATTTCCTATAAGGGCCGCCGTACCTTCGAGTAGAAAACTTTATCTGAGTGCAGGACAGAAACAGTTGAATAAAATAAATAAATTATAGTGTGCATAAAATTAAAGAAACTCATGCAATAAAAGTACTGAGACATTACTTTCCACGATGATTAGATTACATGTGATGGATAACATTACATTTTAATTAGTATCTTTGCCGGTGTACTGCCGTAAAATATTTTTAGTCAAATGTCACTTCCCAAAAAACTTATCGCCCTTTTCATTTCCCAAATAAATCTTCAGCAAATTTACATTTCGCATTTTATTCACTTGGTCAAATTATCATTTGGCATCATTTTACTTTGTCAAATTTTATTACGTCAAATAGTAAACATAATATGTTTGTACATTCACACTTGACTAGTTCAGGGCAAAGTCATGCATAGGTACGACGCGACGACGAGCAAAGCGAGGAGGAGTGTTTTTTTTTTTATGTACCTAACTGAATGACGAGACGAGCTGGTCGTTTGCCTGATGGTAAGCAATACGCCAGCCCATAACAATAACAGCATCACCCAGAACATTGTTTTGCAAAATCCTGCGCGGCGCCGCACTGCGCTCGTCACCCTGAGACAATAAGCTGTTGAGTCTCATAATGCCCAGTAATTTCGCTGGCAATGCCCTTCAAGCCGGAACACAGTAATGCTTGCGCACTACTGCTTGGCGGTTGAATAACTGGCAAAGCGGTGGTACCCACCCAGACGGCCTCTCGCATACGAGAAACCTACCACGAGTTGCCGTGTTGGAGTTAGTGTTGGAGTGGCGCGGCAGCGGCCGGCGATGCGCCAGAAGAGAAGCCAACAATAACTTGCCAAAAAAGTTTCTAACTGAAAAATTGCGAAATGTTTTTTTGCCAAATGAAAATTTGCGTAAAATAGTTTGCGATATGATATTTTGGGAAAAGTATTTTGCCCATACATTGTCCACATTGTACAATGTATGTTACATTGTAAACCATCTTTGCCTGTTAACCTACGCTAAATGGTCTTTAAAAATATATTACAAAAAGAACTTTGAAATTGCCTTTTTTATAATATCGTAACTCTAACTTTCGATGCAACGTATCGGAGTTTGAATCCCACCGAGGCATCGCACGAATGAAATGCGAATTTCCCCAAACTAACTCTACAAGTTAAAACAGTCGCAATCCAGCATCCAAAAATTATGATATCCGTCAAACCGCACTTGGTATATGGGAAATGGCCAAATATAATGTACCACTAGAGCGAGTGTGGCTCAGTGGGAACACGTGCAACTTTCGATTCGACGGACCCGAGTTCGAATCCCACTAGCCACGCACCACTGATTTTCTTAAGCTATGTGCGAATTTAACACTCGCTCTAAAAACGGTGAAGAAAAACATCGTGAGGAAACCGGCATGTCTAAGAATTTATCACAAAAATTCAAAGACATGTGACATCCACCAAACCGCACTGGACCAGCGTGGTGGATTATGGCCCATACTCTCTCTACGAGGGAAGGCCTGAGACCGAAATGCCCCTTATCCTAGTGTATGGTGTTTTATAATATGTATATGCTAGTAAGGTAAATATTTTATGGGCCTATGGTACTTTTATTTTGTTAACTATATTATTGCCTGAAATAAATGAATTTATTATTATTTATTGTATTATTATTATTACCCGTTATATTTGATTTTGTTTGTTTGTAGTCTCTGCAGTTGTTGGTTTTGCTTTAAATCGTCCTGGATTTCCTTAAGGATAAATAACTACATTCCTTAAACTTTTTGGAATATAAGCTATTTAAGGCTTAAGGGATATTATTTGGCTGTCTGCATTGCTTGCTTCTTATTTCCTTTTGCTATATCCATTTAACATAAACCTACAACCAACTTTAGGATCATCAATTCTATTTGTTTATGTTTGTTACCTCAGAACTTCGTCATTTATAAACTGACTTGGAAAATTCTTTATAGTACTGTTCTGTATAGCTTCAACAAGGTGCCATGTATTGCGTCGATATTCGACCTTGGACTTCAAAGATACATCAGAATAGGGGATCGGACAAATTTTCAGAAAGTGTTTTATATTAACTACAATTAATGTATATAGCCATAAAAATACTATTTTAATTAAATAACGCTCTAAAAGTACCTAAAACTATGTATAAATATTATGTTTCAAATATTGCCGCGCAAAAGGTCACCTCAAAACTTGTGACATCATATGAAGGTAGAAAACCACAAACTCTTCAATATAAAATTTGCAAAGAGGTTTAAATACGTTTGGGGACGAAAAGCAAAATCGTAAAATAAACACAAGCTTGACTCACGGTATTGATTGCCTACAAATGACGTATGCGCTGTGATTGTTGTTACGTTTGAGATGAAGAACAGATTAAAAATGTCAGAATTATTAGATTTTATTTATTGATTTAAAAATATAAATCATTATTATTTCACAAAAATATTGATAGAATGATCTTTCTGGTTCGACGAACATTCGTTCTAACTACATTTTAGATTTTTTCTCGATTACTGTCCGATCCCCTATTGAAGTCGGTTGTTGTGTCCAGAATTTTTTCATATTCATATTCATTATTATATTATATCATATTCATATCATATACATTATTAATGCTCATACATATATACATATATTACAGACAGGTGTTAAAATAGTGTCATAAAGTATGCTATAAGTATGTACCCTGTAAGGGTGTTGCATGTTTTAGGACCCCAATAAATATTGTTGGCCGAAAAACTATAATAATTCTTTTCATTTGCTCAAGCCTTGTATCTTAAGAGACTGACGGATTTTAATGCCAGTTCACAGTCATTTTAATAATTTTAAATGCAGTTTTTAGGCTGTTACTCATCACAATACCTACGTAAACAGTCTACACTCGGTGGATTCGGGTAAAAACCAGTATCTGTGGATAAAAACGTAGAACTTCCTGTCTGTAGGTGGGTAGGTACTCAACTGTCCTGAAATACTTATTACTGGGCATATGAGACTTAATAACTGATGTCTCGGGGTGATGAGCGCAATGCAATGCTACGTAGTGCTTTTTATGGTATTATAAGTATTGCAATTGTTATGGGCAGGCGTGGCGCTTACCATCAGGCGAACGACCTGCTCGTCCAATCACTTGGTTAATAAAAAAAAAAGAATGTATATATTTTAATAGGTGGTATGCGAGAGGCCGTCTGGATTGGTACCGCCGCTTTGCCACTTACTCATTCTGCCGCCAAGTAGTAGTGCGCAAGCATTACTGTGTCTCGGTCTGAAGGGCATTGTAGCTGGCGTCATGAGGGCGCAAAACTACGCAGTATTTTGCATTAAAATTCTGGGTGGCACCGCAATTGTTATGGACAGGCGTGGCGCTTACCATCAGGCTAAGCATGCAAAATGGATAGAGAATTTGAACATGTGTGGCTGCCATTACGCAGTCGTATCGTTAGAAAGGTGCGCGGTGCGGGAGGGGTACCGAATGACAAGCGCTATAGCGACGGCTGAAGTATCCAATCAAGGATTTTGAGCTTTATAGCACAGAATACTAAGGGACTTATAGCAGGCCTATCGCACTCCGCAGTGTAGGTACGAAGTTACAAGTACATAGCCGGACACCGACGGCGGGTCGCGCGTCGTTACACGTGCCGCGTCAGAAGAGATAAGAGCTATGCGATAGAAAGAGAGGCGCTCTGTAGGTTAATATGACTGGTAGGTATGCAGCGCTACGCGAGCTGAATTGAATTTTATTGCGTCATAGCAAGAGTCGCTATTTGTTTAAATTTCTTTGCGGAGTGATGCTTCTATCCCTTAGTATTCTGTGCTTATAGTCTTCTCGCGTCACAAAACCTGTACCGCGCAACTACCTAAGGGCCCAAGATAAAGCAAAAGGTACTTACTTCAGGTAGTGATTGTATAAATGTAAAGAGAGGTTGGTTCGGATCCTGAGCTTCAGTTCCCCTATGCTCCATTTCAGGATATTATTTACTAACGAGATCTGAAAACAAGTTTACATTTGAATGACGTAAATACTGGAAAATGTATTGTATCACTAGCTGCACCCGTGGTTTCAGTCCATATGAGGACCATGGTCCTACAACACCCAGACACGTGACAAATAGTAAGAACGAGTGTACAGCGGGAACTCGTGCGCCTTTCGATCCGAAGCACCTGGGTTTGAATCCCGACTCTATAAGTGCAGATTTTGCACGCTCACTCTAAAAAGGGTGAAGGAAAACATCGTGATGAAACCCGTTTACGCGCTTTGGAGTGGTAGGCTCTGGCCGTGGTTGTAATACCACCCACCGAACAAAGCTATGCCGTCAAGCGACCTAGTCGTGTTTCGGGATGATGTTCGGTGAACCATCGGGGAGACGGGTCTGAGCAGCCGCTCAACTGCCGTTTCTCTCTAGATCTATGTGCTTCATCCTAGGCCACATCATCGCTTCACATCAGGCGAGATAGAGGCCAAACATAAATTTATTAAGCGCAAAAAAAATGCTTGCGTTTTTTCTGTGCACAAACATTTGTCCCTTCGCGGGAATCGAACCCGCAACCTCGGTAGTGAGATTTCAGCCAACCTGCCCAACTATCAGATGGAGGTGAGTGAGTGTTTGTGAATTTGTAGAAAGTAATCTCTGGAACTAATTGATACGACTCTGAAAATTTTTTCACTCATAGAATGCTAAATTATTCCTGAGACTGTGACATAGGTGTAATTTTACGCAGACGAAGTCGCGGGTATCAAAGTTTAAAGTTCAAAAGTTCTTTATTCATTTTTGGCATCACAGACGCACTTATGAAAGTCAATTATTACAACGATGAAAAGCCACTACTCAGAATATACGGCAAGAAACTGAGGGGTACTTTTTTAGAACTTTTGTTATCGACTAGTAGGGATATTATAAAAATAGTTTTATATCCTATAGTTCTAGAGATTCCCACAACCAATTCGCCAACGTAATTGCTATATTAAAATAGTATATCATAAATATAATTATATTATAATAATAATATACTAACCAACGGCATAGCAGTGAAGAATTTTAGCAATAGTCGTTTGAACTCCTTATTGTTCATTGTTATAATTGACCTGTGTAAGAAACATAACAATTAATATCCTATTAAATTATAATAAAACAGTTTACAATAGAATCTCTTAGAAGGCCGTAAAGTTGTCTAGAGAATGGCTTCTTGTAGGAAGCTAAAATATCTATAATAAGCTACAAATAATAATATTCGTAAATAATAAGAAAAGAAAAAATAGCACTATAGAATTATTTGTAATATAATAAAAATTTCTGACAGACAACTCTTTTCTTAAGATATTAAATAATTAGAAAAAATTAATTAATCGGGCAGGGATTGAACCTGCGTCTTTGGAAAACCGTCCCGACGCCTTAACTACTGGGCCACCGAGCCTACCGCTCAAGCAATCAAGTTTCTTAGATCCTTATTTCTGACGACAGGGGACGATTCTACGTCATACGTCTTCAGAAAAATCTGATGTTAAAATCTTAAGATTTTCGCCTAGCATGCGCTAATGCATTCAATAAACAAACTCTTTTCGTACATAATATGTGATCATATTTAAAAATGTGGTTCCATTATCTAATTTGGTGTGATGAGATCCCAATATCTTTATTCATTGTCCTTTCCAGGACTTGCCTATCACGTTTCCACTGCTGGCTTATCGATCAGGCCTTTTACTTGTATGAAGAATTCACTAGCACCAAACTATTTTAAATATTGTTATTAAATTTACTACTAAAATGTTTTATTATAATTATCATCATAATATAATATAGATTGATTATATAATTATTATTATTTTTTGTTGTATTTCATATTAATTCAATTTAATAATATTTTATTGAATATTATTAACACTTACTATGTTTTTGTCAACAGTCGTACTAATTATGTACCTACCTATTATTGAAATTATTGTTTGACATGTATTTTAGTACGAATAAATGATTATCTGAAGCTGGGACCATGAGCCATCTCTCAAAGATAGAGTATGCAACTTGATGGAAATGTTAAGGAAACAAACCTAATATTTTGCACATTAATTACCTACCATTATAAAATAACTGCTAGTCAAATTAAATAAATGTGATTATTTTCAAGACAGACAGTGGAAACATAATAATGTATTATTAAAGTAATATTATTAAAAGAATATGCTCAAAGCAACACAGCATTGTAAAACAGTTTTATTATCATTAATTACATAATTTTCATTTATATCAAGCTAGACTAGACAAGACTATGCAATTTACACACTTTTTAAAATAATAAGATCATTGCGTGAATGGTCCAAGGATACCTCTGAACTACATATGATTAAAAAATTTTTTTGTAGACTCCCATCATTCTACAGTCATTGAATTTATATGACCCATGATAAGATAATATTAATATAGAGATGTAGTGCGCAAGCATTACTGTGTTCCAGTTTGAAGGGCATTGTGGCCAGCAAAATTACTATATGAGACTTTTTGACTATTTGTTTTCTCGGGGTGATGAGCGCAATGCAGTGCTTTGCTATAAAAAGTTTTAGGTAGTACTGCAATTGTTATGGGCAGGCGTGGCGCTTACCATCAGGCAAACGACTTGCTCATCGCATCACTCAGTTCTATAAATAAGATAGAAATGCTGTTTAATCCACAGGCATTGCGGGTGCAAATTCTTTACAATAATGCATGATGTGGTTTTCAATGTATTAATTATTGGTATATTTTTTTTAATTGTTTGTATATCCTTTATTACACACATTGATTTAAACTTTTGAAATCCACACCACTGATCATTGTGAATTTGTTCTCGCTATAACCAAGTGGTTAAAGACCTGATTATTTAACCTTTTGACTTGTTACATGTAAATGGACTAGCTGTTCCAGAGAACAATAGATAAATCATTGTCTAGTGATGGTTAAGCATTAAGTCGGCAATCATTATTCCACTTAAAAACTGTCAACTCACCCTTCTACTAAAGTAGTATGCTGTATTAGCCACAGATCACACATAGATCTCGATATAAGAGACATTGCGATCAATATCAGGAACCCATTTTCCTTCGTCCAAATTCCTGGGATCATAATCTTCCATAATGCTTTGAATTCAGCAAGGAACCTCGCATCAACCTGAGCTTTTGGTCCTTTCTTGTCTCGCTCTTTGATCATATATTGGATCTGTTCTTCTGGAGACAGACGTCCAGGTTTTTTTACTACATTTTTGCTGCTACTCTTGCTGCAATAAATAAACAAATGTAAAGAAAGAATTCAATTGAACTTATGTAGATGTGTCATACTATTATAACTATATACATATTATAGATAGTGATGATTAAAAAAATGGTTGTGTCATTTACCTTTGCTTAAGGCTTAGAATATGAATACAACAACTAGAAGTAAGCATTAACCCATTGGTATCAGGAGATATGATTTCCTTTTGATTAGATACATGGCTGGGGTTTCAATGGGTAAATACATGAAATAGTACAAGTATTTGTTTGGGTAATATCTGCGTATTTGTAAGACAAAATGAGACGTATTTTTTAGGACATTCCGATGTTCAAGAGTCGCATACAATACACAAAAATAGATTTTACCTGCCTCACGGGAACTTAAATATTATATATAGCAAAAATGTTTATTGTATGGCTATCAAAATATACAATAAACTACCGTCGACATTAAAAAATCTACAATTTAATCAATTTAAAACAAATTTGAATGAATGGCTTCTTGAACACTGCTTTTATAGCATAGATGAATACCTACATTTTAGAATTGATAATTATTGACATTGTAATTTTAATATATTGTAATAATAATTGACACTGTAATATCATTTTAATTTTTTAAGGATTGTATTTGAATTTAATTATCTTATTAATTTTTAATTTTATTTGTAATTATTTTCTTATTCAATATTGAAGAAATTAATTTTATATTTCTGTAAAAATTTGCACGCCTGCAAAGGCAGAATAAGAGATCTTATTTTTTGACACTGTAAACACCTGTACCATACCTTATTTTATGCTAATAAATTATTATGATTATGATTATGATTATGGTCTTGTGATTAAACTCCGACTAGTAGTATTTTTTCATTTGAATATTGTGTTTACGGAACTCCTCACAGCAACTCAATATTATAGTAGTTATCAGTAGTGCGTAAGCATAACTGTGTTCCAGTGTGAAGGGCATAGAGAGCCATTGAAATTACTGGGCATTAAGAAACTTAAAACAGCTTTTGTCTCAGAGTGCAGTGCTGCGAAGGATTTTGCATAACAATTTTCTGGGATGTGCTACAACTGTTATAGGCAGGGTTGATGCTTACCATCAGGTGAACATTTTGCTCATCTCGTCACTCAATTACATAAAAATTAATAAAAGTTAGTGTTAAAATTATAATGATGATTGATGATCTTCTTTATTTATTATTCATAATTATAGTTAAGGTTATCAACTATAAACAGTTGGCAGTAAAAGTAAATAAAAACTATGTTTGATCAGAGGTTAACACAATGCAATGGTCACGGTATTGTCAAACTAACGTGCGTGGAGAGCACTTGAACTTTGATATTTTGTTATTGCACAAGACCAATAAAATAATTGAAAAATACTCTGAGATAAACATTTAGTAGACTTGATATAACATGATTACCAGAATCGACTAATGAATGGAATCTTTTAAACTCACCTTGACTTCACAGAGTTCCGTAGCAGCCAGGCACTCAGCGCCGCGGAAGCGACGAGCGCTATTTTAACATCAGTTCTTTCAGTTAATTTACTAAGACTCGGCGCCATTTCTTTCTACTACCTATAAATTTTATTACACTTGGATAATTTCAGCGTAAACCGGACACTCACGTAGTATACACCAATAACACGATACCGCTCACTTCATTTTATTATCGTATTATTATATTTTATACGCGGATCATCGGCGAACTGCTGATGAGAGAATGTAAGAACACGATATGAAATACGAATTGATGACTAGTGATGGGCGATATAATTTTATTCGGCTCTGGATATCGATATTGGTTGCGGTGATTGTAGATGTAGATAGATTTGTTTGCTGTCGATAATCCGAATAATACAATAGTTTTCATAATTATTAATAATGACTAGAAAAAATAGAAAGTTATAAAACCACCAATTTTTTTTATTTTTATATTAATTTATTAACTAAAGCTTAGCAAAGTTTTACAATTCCGTGATTTTAGAAATAGTTTAATAGAAGTAGTATATAATACCTAATTAGCTATTAGGATGAGTATATTACAGTAGTGATAATATTAGGATCATAATTACAAAATACTGTAACACATTACCTAAAAAATATCATGGGGCGTCCGTCAGTCCATACCATGCCATAACGATTTCAACCTTATTTTGGATACCTACTTATATATGACTTGATTTGACTTTTTGCTTTATGGCTTCGCCGCTGAGTGTCTTCTTATCACAATTATTCTGCCAATGTCTGTTATAGGCTAGCTTCAAATTTTCATGCCCAAATCCAATCCAAAATTTTTCGTTATGAACTCACTGACACTGTTATCGTGATCGTGGTAACATCACTATTATATTATCACCTGACACCTCGGTCCTGACGCTGTCGTGTTACGTCAAATTTATAGTCATTCATGTGTTTGTCAATGTCAAATAGCTTTTAATTTTGTTTTAATTTTATGTTATGAAGTTTAGCACAGTATATACATTCAGCCATTATCAAAATAAATAATAGAATAAAAGCTTATATAATAATAACAAATAACGCCCAACGATCACATACATAGATCCTGACCCCTAACTAGGATTCCCTGTATCTAGGGATCCATTAACTATGAGGACCATGGTCCCACAACACTCAGACACGACACAAATGCTTGCGCTTTTTTTCTGTGCACAAACATTTGTCCCGTCGCGGGAATCGAACCCGCAACCTCAGTGGTGTATGAAATTTGAGCCAATCTGCCCAACACCACAGAGGCTGTCATGAATAGTATAGATTTTAATGTTACTACTTATATACTAGACTAGACTGGGGCATTGAACATGTTTAACTATCAAAATGCGTGTAGGCCAGCTACGATATTGATGCGATTTTGTTTGACATGTTTCTTATTTATATGTACTTACTAGCTGACCCGGCAAACATTGTTTTGCCATATAAATTAAAAAAAATGTTAAGGGTGAACAACCCTTATCACTTAGGGGTATGAAAAATACTAAATTTACTGGTGGTAGGTTTCTCGTATGCGAGAGGCCGTCTGGGTGGGTACCACCGCTTTGCCAGTTATTCAGCCGCCAAGCGGTAGTGCGCAAGCATTACTGTGTTCCGGCTTGAAGGGCATTGTAGCCAGCGAAATTACTGGGCATTATGAGACTCAACAGCTAATTGTCTCAAGGTGACGAGCGCAGTGCAGAGCAGTGCAGCGCCGCGCAGGATTTAGCAAAACAAATTTCTGGGTGGTGCTGTTATTGTTATGGGCTGGCGTATTGCTTACCATCGGGCAAACGACCAGTTCGTCTCGTCATTCAGTTACATAAAAAAAATAAAAAAAATTAGATAGTTGTTTTGCCAAATAAATTAAAAAAAATGTTAAGGGTGAACAACCCTTATCACTTAGGGGTATGAAAAATAGATAGTAGCCGATTCTCAGACCTACTGAATATGCATATAAAATTTGGTAAAAATCAGTAAAGCCGTTTCGGAGGAGTAAGGTAACTAACATTGTGACACGAGAATTTTATATATAAGAAAGTATCTATCTATTGTTGCCCCTAAAATATAGAGGTAAGTAAATGTACCTGTCTACCTTGCCTATCTAACCTTACTAGGTACTTAGTAGGGGTGCCGGGTATTGTGAAATTAAACCAAATACTTAAAGAAAATAGGTAAGTAGATTGTTTATTTATTAGCAGCCTTTGATCATTTGTCGGAATGAAATTCTACTTAACATTAAAATATAAATTAACTTACAAACTAATTAATTGAAAACAATCTAGTATTAAACATATAAATTAGGAACTTCTTGTGAAATAATTAGGTGGGACTAGAAAGTGTTGCTGCACTAATGGATTGTGTTTAGTCAACTTCCTCAACTGTGGGTCCAGAGTAGTTAGGCTGTGCATTCTGCTGGAATCCTGGATTTTCACCTGTTCCCGCGCCATGCATCTTGCTCATCACAGGTGAACATACCCTCTGCAATTCTTTAAGTTTGTGCTCGTATTCTTCTTTTTCAGCCAGTGTGTTGTTGTCGATCCACTTTAATGCGTTATCACATTCGCTGCGGGCATTCTCTTTGTCTTGCTCGCTGAGCTTGTCGCCAGCTTCGTCTAATGCTTGCTTAACACCGAAGACATACGTTTCGAGCTGGTTACGGGCTGACACTCGGTCTCGTTGGCGCTCGTCTTCTTCTTTGTACTTCTCAGCTTCCGAGACCATTCTGTCGATTTCAGCCTGTGATAGCCGGCCCTTGTCGTTCTTGATGACAATGTTCTTGCTGCGTCCGGTGCTGTTTTCTTTCGCAGAGACATTAAGAATGCCGTTGGCGTCTAAGTCGAAGGTGACGTCGATCTTAGGCACGCCGCGAGGCGCTGGTGGAATTCCGGTCAAATCGAAACGACCAAGCAGGTTGTTATCCTTGGTCATGGCTCGCTCGCCTTCGTAGACTTGAATGGTGACCGCTGGCTGATTGTCGGAGTAGGTTGTGAAAGTCTGAGATTGCTTGCAAGGTATCTTGGCATTCCTCTCGATGATCTTCGTCATAACGCCTCCAGCGGTTTCGATACCCAGTGACAGAGGCGCTACATCCACTAGGAGGACATCCTGGATCTTGCTGTGTTGTTCGCCGCTCAGGATAGCTGCTTGCACCGCCGCGCCGTATGCCACTGCTTCGTCTGGATTGATGGAGAGATTAAGCTTCTTACCGCAGAAGAAGTTTTGTAGCATACTCTGGATTTTCGGGATGCGGGTAGATCCTCCAACCAGTACGACGTCATGGATTGAGCTCTTGTCCAGTTTAGCATCTTTCAGTGCCTTCTCGACTGGATCGAGGGTTCCACGGAAGAGGTCGGAGTTCAGTTCTTCAAAGCGAGCGCGTGACACTCGGGTGTAGAAGTCGACGCCTTCGTGAAGCGCGTCTATTTCAATACTTGCTTCGGTGCTCGAAGATAGTGTTCGTTTAGCTCTTTCCGCAGCAGTTCGTAATCTTCTGAGTGCACGCGGGTTCCCTCGAATATCCTTCTTGTATTTGCGTTTGAATTCATCCGCAAGGTGGTTGACGAGCTGGTTGTCGAAGTCTTCACCACCCAGATGAGTGTCACCGGCTGTCGCCTTCACTTCAAATAGGGAGCCTTCGTCGATCGTTAGTATTGACACATCGAATGTTCCACCGCCGAGATCGAAGATTAATACATTTCGCTCGCCTTTCAAGTTTTTATCGAGACCATAGGCGAGAGCCGCTGCGGTGGGTTCGTTGATGATTCGCAGTACATTGAGTCCTGCTATAGCTCCAGCGTCTTTGGTGGCTTGACGTTGAGAGTCGTTAAAATATGCTGGCACTGTAATGACTGCATCCCTTACTGTATTTCCCAGGTATGCTTCAGCAGTTTCCTTCATCTTCGTCAAAACCATGCTGCTGACTTCTTCTGGCGCAAACCTTTTATTTTCACCTTTGAATTCAACTTGGATCTTTGGTTTGCCACAGTCGTTGACAACTTTGAAGGGCCAGTGTTGCATATCTTGCTGGATCTTTGGGTCATCAAACTTGCGGCCAATGAGTCGTTTTGCATCGAAGACAGTGTTCGTAGGGTTAAGGGCAACTTGGTTCTTCGCAGCATCTCCAATCAGTCGTTCTGTGTCTGTAAATGCGACGTATGATGGTGTTGTTCGGTTGCCTTGGTCGTTTGCGATGATTTCCACGTTCCCATGCTGCCATACTCCAACACAGGAGTAGGTGGTTCCAAGATCAATTCCTACAGCTGGCATTTTCATAAGCTTTCTTTTTCTTCACTGATTCACTGAATAGAAACACTTCACAATACTTGTATTTAATTTTTCTTTTATAGCGCTTGGTTGGTGTATTCACCGTATCACTCTCGTACTTTGTTTGTTCACTTGTTGTGTGTATTCAAATACTGAATGCTTTGCCGCGCTCCGGGTTCCCTTATATACCCCTCAAGTCGGGCCAATAGCCATCGAGAACAATCTAGAACCGGCTCGATGCGACCAATCACATACATTCTGGGGTGGAACGTTCTAGAAAATATATTTTTGCCGGCCAATAGCACCGAAAGGTTGTGTTAGAAAAGGACAGGCTGACGTGTATAAGAAAGAGTATACAAAACAATAACATACCATTGTAGAAATTTTCCCTAATTTTGTGGAGGCCAGTAGGTTCACTTTGTACATATATCTGTAAACAATTATATTCTGCCTAATTTATAAATTATTGTAGTAATAAAGTAGGTACAGTCAGCGACAAAAGTAGCTGAACATTTGTGAATCTTTGATTGACTACTCCTTCAATATTTGGCTTTTTTCTCTGAAAGTTGCATTAAAAAGTCTGTTAATATCCTGTGCGAATGGGGAAATTGCAAAAAATTACACGTTATTTGTATATATTCAGTGTTATTGTCAAAAGATTGAAAAAGTTCAGCTACTTATGACACTGACTGTACTTGAGTTTAAAAAATAGTAAACTTAAAAAAGTAGGTATAATAATAGGTATAGGTAGGTATATTTAGGAAAATTATTTTGGTCTTTAGGAAATTTAGAGTCGATAGTGTAGAGATTAATTTATTTAGGAAATTTAGAGTAGAGTGTTGTAAACTTTTCTAACGATTTAATTAAAATTTTAATTTAATTTGTATTGAGATAAAAAGGTAACCAAATCTTTGAAACTAAAAAAAACTCGCTTTCAATTATTATGAAATAAAATGAAAACGAAATAATTATTTTTTGAAACGCAGAGTATATCAATAAACTAACAATAAAAGCTTATCGGTAGTGTAACAATTGGCGGTATTATCGCTTAAAGCGATTATGGTACATCTTTTCCCTTTTTGAAATACTCTTATTGTTGGTGGTTAGATAATACAGAGAAACCTAAAACGAGCTATAACATTTATTTTATTTACCTACCGGCGACTTGGTCCGCGTAGAATTCGGCTTCTAGCTGTACCTACCCTATAGAATAAAACGTAGGTATGTACATCATTCAATATTTAAAAAACTACAAATATAGATTGGCTTTCGAGTAGACAGCCAAAATTTTATCGGAGGCCTTCACCCTAGTTTTTACATATATAAAATCATTGTCAAATTATGGGGCATACCTGGTATCCCTTTTTTAATTTTATAGCTTCTGGAATATTCTGTAAATAATATTATTGTTTCATTTTGTTATCGATTTCTCTTTCACTCATGGCAGTAGCGCACCCAATTTGTCTTTAAGCGCAACAGATGTTTCTAGAATCCGTAATCATCTTACTATCGGTCTCTTTTCTTTATGTAACTCTGTCCTGCTTTTGCGGCAGTGCGCAGTGGAATATTCTAGAACGTTGTAACACGACTATTCTTGAACGTATCTGTCGAATGAAAACTATATAAAGTATCGTGACTTTTCGATTTGGTCGGATATAATCTAACGGGCTGTGCGCATATTGTGAGTCCGAGGCTATATAAGCACGATGTTCAGGGCCGATCTTATTGAGATTCGTTTTTCAAGTCTAGTGGTGAGGTTCGGTTTACCGTATTAAATAGGAATAAAATTTATAGGAATATTATTTTCGAAATGTAGGATAAATCGAAGTAAAATTGAAAAATTCAATATGTTTCGCAAGCCACGGCGCAAAAAGGAAGAAGAGGGTTCCGTTATAAAGTAAAATGGCCGATACATCGCCCGGTTAACACGACGTAGATCCTTGAAATGCGATTCATAACACCAAAACAGACGTTTTCAGGATTTGTAATGTAAGGTACGTACATTTTCATGTGTTCTGAATTTATTTTTATCTAAAATTGGTCAGATTTAGGTTTTTGTGCTGCTTTGTTATGTTTAGTGTCGGGTATGTCAGCAGCGGTGTTCCTCTGCGCGGTTACAGACCGCAGGTGAACACCGTTGCTGCGAAAAAATAGTTTTACTGTGTTTTTAGCACTAAAATTACTAACACAGTAAAGTAATAATTGTAGGGAACAACATATCGTGTGGGTTTTGCATGATGTTTAGTAGTAATGGTCAAATATGGATTATGCCGATGGAGTCGCATTGCGGAGGTCAGGTTCCATCTTTGTTTAGGTATTGATTTTTCGTCAAGTTGCGCAAATAACATGAGCTCATTGAGTACCTATATTATCTAGGCAGGTATATATTTAACTTTGATTTAAAATAGGTAGACGTATTAATCGTAAAGCGGCAGCATTTGTTCAGGAATGGAATTTTCCGTTGTTTATTTTGGGTGTGGCATGTATGGCGTCCATGTCTTTTAGTAGGAGATTTTTGTGCTTATTTTAATATTATTTATTAGTTTAGTTATTACGCATATTTTTTTTACAAATAAAAATAGGTAGCATCTGATTACTGATTTATTTTAAATCGATCGTAACAAATTCATTTTTTGCACATTACTGCGTCTTTAGACTCCTCAATCTTCATAATGATTGTTTTTAAATAGGTTTAGTTTCATTTATTTCAGGTAGTAATTAAGTTACAAGTATTGCACAGTGAACAATAAATATTTTTTGGGAGTTTCGCCATGTTTGTTTATTTGTCGGAAGCGTGTATTTTAGGTTTTGTCATTGGCTGTGGTAATTTTAGCGTGTTTAGAGTTTAGTGCGTTTGGTTTTTATTTTTTGTGAGGCTTATGTTTAAATAATTATTAGCTTACTTTATTTTTCTTTACCAAAAGATTTGCAGCTTGGATTTAAAGGGGATAGAAAGTATTAAAAAAAACTATATTCAGCTTCATCGGTAGGTAGAGTATATAACGTACATAAATACTTAGGTAGGTAGGTATTTTTTGAAAATAACATCTAGAATTTGGTACTTATACTTGCTGTTTGAACTAAGTACTTAAGTAGGTAGGTAGATACTTATACAACTAACCAAGGTTAACGGTGACGACACGACTAATCATCTTCGCATAATGTAAAAGCTGAAGAATGAATAATAATATAACCAAGTCTGTAAATTCTATTTAAGAAGGAAGGCCTAACAATAGTAACAATGCATCGGCGGTTTGAATAACATCCTTTGAGTTGGAGCTATTGTTTGTTACCAATCTATTTTGCTAAATATCCTTTTTAGGTAGGTACATACTTAGGAAGGTAGGTACGTCCTAACTCCTATTATTTATGGAGAACGCTAAATTTGTGTAATGTAATGTTCTGCATAAAAATAATTTAAATATAGGGAGGACCTACTAAACGTTTTTACCATTCCATTAAATTAATTAAAATGTCCAATGCCACTAAGTGTATTATTAGATTTTTTCTTTAACTAGGTAGGCAGGTATACTTACGCTTGTGAGCAACAAATATCATTTTTTTCAAAAACACGTGTACGAAGTTCTCAATTAGCTAGAAACATAATTATTTCAACGCTCAATGAACTAGGTTCAAAATTTTAACAAACAAGGCAACGTCACTACTTTTCTAAATAACAATAGTCATATGTACATAACTAGGTATTAGTTAATATAATAATAGATTTTATAAAAACTGAGAACTAAATGACCAAGTCTGTAAAGGCGTAACAAATATTACAACGCATTTTGCATTTTAAATAACATCCTTTGAGTTGGATTTATTGTTCCGATATCTATTGTGCTCTATATATTTTACACTTATTTATTGGAAGGCCAACAGCTTAAGTTAGACTTTAACTACGTACCTCAATACATAAACCAGGAATAGATAAGTTATGAATAGATTTGTTTTATAATGCGCTAAATAAATACACAGTAAGTAGTGTGTGCTCTGTATTTTTAGACAGACTTTTTAGCAAATTTAGGTAAGACTTTACCTACGTATCTACATAAATTAAAGCGGATTAGATTATTCGATTTCTAGTAGGTATATAAAAAGTAAAGTAACTAAACTATTACTATAAATATTAATATAAAATATCACTATACTATACTAACAATTATGTAGCTATTGTTTTGTAGGTACGTCCTATCTATTTATTTGGGAAGCTAAATTTGCTCAGGCTTCGTATAAAAAAAAATTAAATTAAGTGCCGTGAAATTAATTAAATATTCAATACAGTCTATTAGTGTTTTTAGTTGATGCAGGTGCCGTTAATGCTTGTGATTTAACAAAATTCTTAAATGTCTAGAAAAATACACTCAACGAACTAATTAGGTTCAGTAGAATTATAACAAACAAGGTTAAAGATAACGTCATCACTTTTCTAAAAAACAATATGAATAATAGAGGCATAACTAGGTATGTAGGTAATATAATAATAGTTTTTTTTTTAAAGCTGAGAACACATTGGCCAAGTCTGTGAAGGTAGGCGTAACAAATGACACAAACAATTTGCGGTTTGAATAACATCCTTTGAGTTGGATCTATTGTTCCGATATCTATTGTGCTCTATATTTTTTACACTTATTTATTGGAAGGCCAACAGCTTAAGTTAGGCTTTAACTACGTACCTCAATACATAAAACATGAATAGATAAGTTATGAATAGATTTGTTTTATATACACAGTAAGTAGTGTAAGTACCTACATACATATAGAAAACGTAAAGTAGGGAAGTTTAGTATCGTGTAGGTATTTTAGTGCGTCTACTATTTTTTATAAGAAATATATCTAAGTAGGTCTACTGGCAATATTACATGATTTATCTTTCTTTAGGTAGGTACGTCATTTGTGAAATACTAACTACCTAATATTAAATTAAATAATTTATATTACTGAATGTTTAATCATTAAAACTAGAAAAACCAGAACAATTAAAGCTAAAGCATATATTATATAACTACAGCAAAATATATAGTCTACTGGCAAATATTAAATAATATAATTTATCTTTAGGTAGGTACGTTATTTGTTAAATGCTAACTATTTAAGTAGGTATACGTACAACACGAATAATAAATTGGTATATTTGAAATTATAAAAAACCAGAACTACCTAATATTAAGTTAAATAATTTATATTACTGAATGTTTAATCATAAAAACTAGAAAAACCGGAACAATTAAAACTAAAGCGTATATTATATAACAACAGCAAAATATATAGTCTACTGGCAAATATTAAATAATATAATTTATCTTTAGGTAGGTACGTTATTCGTTAAATGCTAACTATTTAAGTAGGTATACGTACAACACGAATAATAAATTGGTATATTTGAAATTATTAAAAACCAGAACTACCTAATATTAAGTTAAATAATTTATATTACTGTATGTTTAATCATAAAAACAAGAAAAACCAGAACAATTAAAACTAAAGCGTATATTATATAACAACAGCAAAATATATAGTCTACTGGCAAATATTAAATAATTTATCTTTAGTTAGGTACGTTATTTGGTAAATACTAACTATATAGGTAGGTATACGTACAACATGAATAAAAGTTTGTATATTTAAAATTATAAAAACCAGAACTACCCAATATTAAATTAAATAATTTAAATTACTGGTTAAACAATCTTAAAATTTAGAAAAACCAGCACAATTAAAAGTATAACGTATATATACATATCTATATAGCAAAAATATATAGTTTTAAATAGCAGTTATATTTTATCTTTTTACATATTTCCTTAATTAACTACGTAGGTAGGTACCTGTTTTTTTAAGCGACATCTTGTTTGACCTCGAAGCGTAAATAGAGTTTTTGTATAGAACATAAATTACCCAAAAATATGTTTAGACAGTTTTAAAACGCAATATTATGTAGATTTTCACTATAATATAAGTCTTATTGCCTATTTATAAACATTTACTCGGAAAATTCATTAATAAACAAAGCTAAAAGGTTGTTGGTATTAGAAGATAACCCTCAGTAAAATTTAGATTTGAGAAACAAATATAATAAACCATACCATATTATTATGTTAGTCTACCGCCGTTATAGGTAAAGTAGGCAAAAATAATAATTCCCTTTTGTGTAGTGTATTAGTAGCGTAATAAAATAATTATAATAGTTCTAAACTGTAATAAATTTTATTAGTAATAATGTTGGTCAGTAAGGTATAATATATGGGCCGCTGATAATTTTTCTTCGACGTACCTTTATTATTGCCTGAAATAAATATATTAATATTATGATAACATTATTATTATTATGTTGACTTTACTAATATTAGTTTTTTTTTATTTCGTTCTACGTATACTTTTTTAACTTATTATTATTTTAATTGATGTATATAATATATTTTTTCTTAATTATCCGACATCTTTGTATAAATTAATTGCTTGTGACTGTGGTATCATAATTATTATTAATATTATTACTATTATAGCATTATAAACCCAATTTAAGAACTTTAGCAGTCGTGATGTTTGCTTCGTCCTCCAACAAAACATTCCCAATAACATCTGCGAAGATTTATACAGCTTCGTTTACTTTTCGTTTATTTTGTGTGTATATTGAGTATATTCCACCTTGCATGTCGTGTGGTCTTGGGCTTGATAATGTTGTAACTGGAACTTGATGATACACTAAAATCACAATAAAATTATTTGCCTAACAATCGTGCTAGATCTTACTTGTGACGCAATGTTTGTTTTATTTGTTTACTAGCGACCCGCCCCGGCTTCGCACGGTTATTATACATATAAACCTTCCTCTTCAATCACTCTTATCTATTAAAAAAACCGCATCAAAATCCGTTGCGTAGTTTTAAAGATTTAAGCATACATAGGGATATAGGGACAGAGAAAGCGACTTTGTTTTATACTATGTAGTGATAGTGATGCAAAGCTAATATATATAAACAGCACTTGTAATTGGCACTGATAATATCTTACCTAGTTAAATATACTCTAAGGAAAATATAAATATAGCTATTAACTATTCTGTGGTATACGCTAAGTGTCAAATAACTTATCGGTATTAGGTTCATTGTAATTTTTATTAGGTATCTTCTCAAAGTTGAAGCATAACTTTTATATTTTTACACGGAAACGTTTATTTCAATGTATTTAATTTAACATAATTAAATATTTAATGTAAACATACTACAATATATATTATTAATTATCACTTAAAATGTTTGAGTCTGTACCTATACATTTTAAAAATAGGTACACTTGATTAATTTAAAAATGGAATAATTCCCGTGCTAGTGTAAATGTTTACGTTCTTGTTTTCAAATTGCTAAAATTAATTTTTGTTTAATTAATTATCTTATTTGCTAAACATTATTAACATATTCAAATAATAATAATTAGATGGTTATATTTGTACGTGTGAAAGCGCTATTAATAAAAAAAAAGTATTATAAATGAAAAAGGTATTAGTAACAAAGATATTTATTTCATGCATTTTAATCAAGAAATCTACAAAGTATTTTGTTAGTTTTCTTAATATACCTACGTCGTAATTATTACAGATATCTCTAAACTGAGTCATTTTATAAAACTTGAAAACGTTTTTAAGGAAACATACCTACGCTCGCTAGGCTAGTACGTCCACTAGTATATTCTGTATCTACTTATGATCGTCTTGTATTTGATCGGTTAGGCATAACTGTATATTTAATTTTATCATAACAAATTTGAAATTTATTTGCTTCTAAAATCTCGTAACTTTTTTTTATTTGTCTAAAGTTCGTAACTTTCGAATATAGAGTAACCGTATTAATAGTTCTTCAAGTACGAACATTTTTAAAACCACAATAGGTCTATAAAATATTCTCATTATCACAAGATCGACTGTAACTTTGTTTACGTATTATGTAATAAACAAAATCTTACGCCAATAGAAATCGACACCAACCTTGTAATTGAAATGAAGGCTCTGACTAATGAATTGCACAACCTTACGAAACAATTAACTTTGCATAATATCGTCTCTGCAGACAAAATTTATAATAAAGTTTCAACTCAAGATATCAAAATCCCTACTCGTACAACCCTGAAAATGAATTTAGATACCAGAAGTCGCAAGAAATTGGAAACGAATTATAAAAATCGACATTGAAGTGATTAGTAAGAAGACTTTATTTCACAATCTCATGAAACAAATGATTTAACTTGGCGGCCATTTTGTTCACAGTCACTAAAGATATAAATAACCCTGAAGTTCATTTTGGATTTAGCTTGACGACTTGTTTGTCCGATGACAATATTAATAGAGATTGTAAGAAGTATAGGTAATCACAGGACAATAGAGATATAATAAATCTCTTAAACAATATAATAGTTCAGATTTAACTAAATTACTAAACTGGAGATGGAATGATATTGATTTTGGAAGGTGATATTAGCTTGAACAGCAGATTTTGGAACTAAAGTATATTAACTACAGGATTGAAAGTCATTACTGGATCAAAGGGATTGCTACAAATATAGGACCAAAATCTGATGAGATATGTATTTAATCTACTAGCTCGCTAGATGAACATGATTACGAAGTAGAAAAATGGTAGTGATATAACAACACACAAATAAAGTAAGTTGTAAATAAATATTTGAGATTAGGCATATTCTCATGAAATAATTGATTTTAATGAATAAACGAAAATATAAACATATTAAAATACAATTAAGCTAATTATATAGGTATGACTTAGAAAAAGTTACCAAGTTTGATACTATAGCTTGCCAAATGGAACTGATCATAGGATATAAGAAATCAATGGAAACGATTCTGAATTTAAGATTAATTTTATTGACTAGCTTGCTCAAACAAAATATTGGTCCATACATTAAGTAGAGATTAATATCATAAGGAATAGTATAAACTACATCAGGTCGAAAGAGCTATGAGTTATTGATTGGACATTGTATAATATTTTGGAAAACTAATAATAAATCATATCCCTAGATGAAAATGGATTGTAGAGAAACCGAAGATGGAAGATCTTAGGTACTACTGAATTGAGCTCGTCTATATTTCCACCATGATGTCAGAAAGCAAATGATTTACTTAATGACTTTATAATGATTCACAACTTCAAAATAGAAGTATTTTATCCTTGGACATAATTAGATGTATCGAAAATTGCACAATAGAAGCGCAATCTTATGAAAACAATGATTCAATTTTAAAAATAGCGTTAATAGACCGTAGAATTTGTAAATGGAAATATACGCAGATATGACACCTAATTTACGATTTTGCAACATTACTTTAATACCATGTGGTTATCGTCTTTGGAGTTGAAGCTTAGGGAGTTGTGTATAAATGGCAGTTGCTTAAAAAGGAAATTGAGGACCATAATGCTAAAGGTTTGAAAGTTAACTAGCATGCTGAATAAACATGATAATGATCAATGATTAACGAAATTAGGTATTGGTTATGACGGGTCATAGAAACCACAAGAAATGTAATACGACCTTTATAAGATGTATTTGGGCAATGATTGCAAAGATGAATTTAATGATTTACCTAAGCGCATCAGATAGCTTGCTAGACGGATAATAGAAAATCATTATGTGAAAAATATTATGTGATAATATTATGAGAAAAAGTTAAAACTTTTTAAACTAGCGCACTAGTTAAAATTATCTATGCCATTGACAAATTGGAAACCAATATTTAAATATATTTTTTGTTGGTTGGTTTTTACCCTGAAGTCCTGAAATGAAAATGTTCATTTATTATTATGATTATAAATAGGAAGTCAAGTCATAGAATAATTAATAGTACACGTACATTAACAAGATAATTAATTTTTAGAAAAAACAAAAACCGACTTCAATGTATCTTCGAAGTCCAAGGTCACATATCGATGAAATTTATATGGGACCACTTCGTAGCTATATTGAACACGACGCAAAAAATTTTTTTTAAATCGGTTCATAAATGACGGAGTTCTGAGGTAACAAACATAAAAAATAAAAAAAAATACAATCGAACAGAGAACCTCCTCCTTTTTTGAAGTCGGTTAAAACACAGAAAGTGAAGTTGTACAAATTCAGCTGAAGCGCTAGATGATTTATATAGCAAATCATTCAAGTGCAAGTATAAAGATGACTTATAAGTTGTGTTTCTAGCCAAAATGTTTAGTTGCGTGACTGCACGTTTAGGACAACAGAACTAAGTATGCTACATGATGTTTAATTATAAATGGAGATGAAATTTATATGTATGACTAATTTTAATTAGTATGACTTAGCGAATAGATTTCACAATCTTATGAAATGAATGATAAAAAATATCTTAAATAATAATAATAACGTATTATAAACGAAAACAGAAATACAGTTATGAAAATTAAATGGCCCTGAATTTTGGTTATTACTTATTAAAACAAGGTATTACTTCCTAATCTTCTTATATGAAGATTGTAGGAGCCTAGAAAGTTATAATTTATAACATGAAATAGATTTAAAAGGCTATGAATTGATATAAAGAATTTTGAAGGATTCAAGTAAAGCTGCAGTTTACCATCAGCAAGATAACTAAGGCAGAAATTGATTAAAAAATGACACACGATATATTATGTCATAGAATCATAAAAACCATTAAAATATAGGAAATCAATGACAAATGACATACTAAAATATAAAACATGATGTTAGCCCTTACTGAAACGGATAGCTTCCTAGATGAGTAAAGATTAGTTAAGAAATGGATACGAATATTTAAACTAAACTTTTGTAGGTTGGTTTTTATCCTCACGTCGTAGGAAATAACGTTTGGAAAACAGAAAAGAATATGAAACAAATTATTTTGTTAAACAATATCTCGCTATATACGTAAACAGATATACAATAATTGAATTAGTGGCAATGACCCAATATGTTGATGATACCAAGGTTACTTCCTAGATGAAGATTATACGATAGATGCGTACTGCTAAATAATAATAATAAAGGATTTAGTAGGATCTAGATATCCAAGTGAACATTGAAGTCTATCATAAAAAGAACTAAGAGGGAAATTGATTAAGGCATACGATTATTAAAACCACAAAATAACAATAATTCAATGATGAATGGAATATAAAAGTAAAACAAGATGTTTGCCCTTATCAAAATAGATAGATGGCTCTCTAAATGAGTAGTGGAAGATAGATTTACAACAATAGAAATTGGTTAACGGTCCAAATTGATGACAATAAATTGATAATCAGGTTAAAGCTCTAGACAATAATGGTCATAGGAGAAAGGAGCTTATCCCAGACCATATTATACCTACTTTTACTTGTACGCTTCGAAACGGGGACGTATTGCATGAACTAAATAAATTATGTATTGCATGTATGGAAAAGGAAAGGAAAGCCGTAGAGTGCTAATAAGAAGATATAGGTAAACATTGATTTTGATGCCGTAAGTTGTGATGATGATAATAAGAAACATATATTGACTAAAATATTGTGAGTTCAAATTAGAAATATTTCCAGTTTTCAAGTGTGTTAATAAAAACAGATTATTTTTATAATGATAAATTGCTTTGGAATAGAGACTTACTATTTTAGGCTATAAAGACTAATTTGATTAATTTATTGAAATAAGCAATCATAGATTAATAATAACTCTGAAGGTATTCAACAGAGGTTTGAATGTGATGGTGGTGAAAGTATAATTTTATAGCCATTTAGTTTGTTGATGAAAGTAATCTAATATGTACGTAGTTCAATGACCCTAATGGTTAGGCTTAAAGGATCGAGGAACAAGGATAACAGCGGAAATAGTCATTAATAATCATATTTATTATATATTTAAGTCAATAATCAATAATAATTGGATAGACTTAAACCTTCCGTTTTAAAAACAAAATAAGAGAAAGTATTGTGTGAGAATCGAATCGAATAACAAAAACAGTAATGAGTTTATATTACGATGCATTAATGACACTTTGGTGTGTTTAATAAACTAATATTAACGAGATGTTAATTAATGTACCTACTTCTACTAATTAACCATAAATATAGGTATCCATAACAAAGCAGCACAAAATTAGGTGTTAGGGTCTAGTCTAGGTAAAGATTTATAAAATCGGAAAAGAAAAAAAAAGGTCCTAATATTTATATATTTGATATATGCGATTATTTTAAACCAACAAAACATGAAATATAGTAAAAGGTTAAATTAATTTAAGAGAATAAGCAACAGTTCGTAACTACTAAGATATAAATAGAATAAAAGGTTGTCAGTTACATTTAAAACTTTTATATAAATCTATAATCTAGTAATAATAACTGTATATTTGAAAAAATATAATATAGGTACTTCATAACGTAACAGATATTAATAAAATTACAAGATCGTATTATTTATTTAATGATTACGGTGATTTACTTACGTCTATTAGTAATAAATAATTTTAAGGAAATAGGAAATAATTCGTAACGTAACAGAAACGAATATATCGTTATATATATTTAATGATTACGGTTATTTACTTACGTCTATTAGTAATAAATAATTTTAGAAAAATAGGGAATATTTCGTAGCGTACATAACAAACAAATTATAGATCGCATATGTATTCAATGAACACCGTGATTTACTTACGTTTATTACTTCTAAAGAATTTAAGGTAAATAAGGATAGTTGGCAACGCAACGCAACAGAAACGAATAGAATAATAAGGTCGCAATGAGAAAATGAAAATGGTTAAATGAATAAGGTGATTTAGTAACATCTATTAGTACTCAATAATCTTAAGAAAATAGAAAAAGATTCCAAACGTAATAGAAACAAATAGAATAATTGGGAGTAATATTTATTTAATGAATAAGGTGATTTACTTACGTCTATTAGTTATAAACAATGATCTTAGGGAAATAGGAAACGACTCGTAACGTAATAGAAACGAATAGAATAGTGGGCCGTCATATTTATTTAATAAATTTAGTGATTTACTTACGTCTACTAGTAATAAACAAACTATAGGAAATTAATCGTAACGAATAAAAGGTCGCAATTTTTATTTAATGAATAGGGTGTCTTACTTACATCTATTAGTAATATATAATCTCAAGGAAAATAGGAAACGATTCGTAACGTAATAAAAACGTATAAAATAATGAGCCGTCATATTTCTTTAATGAATAAGGTGATTTAAGTACGTTTATTAGTAATAAATAATCTTAGAAAAATAGGAAATGATCCGTAACATAAATAACAGAAACGAATATAATAATAGTGCGCAATGTTTATTCATTGAATTTACTTACGTCTATTAGTTATTAATAATCTAAAGGAAAATATGAAATGACTGTAACGTAATAAAAACGAATAGAATAATGAGCCGTCAAATTTATTTAATGAATAGGGTGATTCAGTACGTTTATTAGTAATCAAATAATCTTAGGACAATGTGAAATTATTCCTAACGTAATAGAAACGAATAGAATAATGGGCCATCGTATTTATTTAATAATTTACTTACGTCTATTAGTAATAAATAATCTTATAAAAATAGGAAATGATTAGTAACGTAAAAAAACGAACAGAATAATGGGCCGTCATATTTATTTAATGAATGAGATTTACTTACGTCTTTTAGTAAAAAATAATTTTATAAAAATAGGAAAAGATTCGTAACGTAACAGAAATGAATAGAATAATTGGCCGTCATATTTATTTAATGAATACGTTGATTTACTTACCCGTCTATAAGTTGTAAATAGTCTTTGGAAAAATGAATGATTCCTTACGTAACAGAAACGAATACAATAATAAATTACAATATTTATTTAATGAATTCGGTGATTTATTTATTTACGTCTATTAGTAACATCTTAGGAAATAATTCGTAACAAAAACGACTAGAATAATAATAATAGGTCGTAATATTAATTGATTAAATACGGTTATTTATTAAAAAATCATAGAAAAATAGGGGATGATTAGTAACGTTACAGAAATGAATAAAATAATGCGTCGTAATATTTATCTAATGAATAAAGTGGTTTGTTTACGTCTATTACCTAAAACAATCTTAAGAAATTAGGGAATAATAATAATAGTAACGCAATAAAAACGAAAACAGTAATACGTCGTAATATTAATTTTATTAATACGGTTATTTATTTCTCTCTATTAGTTTAAAAGAATCTTAGGAAATCAGAAAATGATAAGTAACGCAATAGAAACGAATCCAATAATACGTCGTAATATTTACTTAATGAATACGCTGATTTATTTACGTCTATGAAGTAATTAAAGAGAACCTTAGGAAATAAGGGAATGATAAGTAACTCAACAGAAACGAATACAATAATACTTCGTAATATTTACTTAATTAGTACGCTGATTTATTTACGTCTATGAAGTAATTAAAGAGAACCTTAGGAAATAAGGGAATGATAAGTAACTCAACAGAAACGAATACAATAATACTTCGTAATATTTACTTAATTAGTACGCTGATTTATTTACGTCTATGAAGTAGTTAAAGAGAACCTTAGGAAATTAGGGAATGATAAGTAAGTCAATAGAAACGAATACAATAATACGTCGTAATATTAACTTAACTAATACGTTGATTTTTTTACGTCTATTCAGTAGTTAAAGAGATTCTTAGGAAATGAGGGAATGATAAGTAACTCAATAGAAACGAATACAATAATACGTCATAATATTTACTTAATTAGTACGCTGATTTATTTACGTCTATGAAGTAGTTAAAGAGAACCTTAGGAAATTAGGGAATGATATGTAACTCAATAGAAACGAATACAATAATACGTAGTAAAATTTACTTAATGAATACGCTGATTTATTTACGTCTATTCAGTAGTTAAAGACAACCTTAGGAAATTAGGGAATGATAAGTAACTCAATAGAAACGAATACAACAATACGTCGTAATGTTTACTTAATTAATACGCTGATTTATTTACGTCTATTCAGTAGTTAAAGAGATTGTTAGGAAATTAGGGAATGATAAGTAACTCAATAGAAACGAATACAATAATACGTAATAATATTTACTTAATTAGTACGCTGATTTATTTACGTCTATGAAGTAGTAAAAGAGAACCTTAGGAAATTAGGGAATGATAAGTAACTCAATAGAAACGAATACAATAATACGTCGTAATATTTACTTAATGAATACGCTGATTTATTTACGTCTATGAAGTAGTTAAAGAGAACCTTAGGAAATTAGGGAATGATATGTAACTCAATAGAAACGAATACAATAATACGTCATAATATTTACTTAATTAGTACGCTGATTTATTTACGTCTATGAAGTAGTTAAAGAGAACCTTAGAAAATTAGGGAATTATAAGTAACTCAATAGTAACGAATACAATAATACATCGTAATATTTACTTAATACGCTGATTTATTTACGTCCATTAAGTAGTTAAAAAGAATCAAGAGAATCTTAGGAAATTAGGGAATGATAAGTAAGGCAATTGAAACGAATACAATAATACGTCGTAATATTTACTTAATTAATACGTTGATTTATTTACGTCTATTCAGTAGTTGAAGAGATTCTTAGGAAATTAGGGAATGATAAGTAACTCAATAGAAACGAATACAATAATACGTCATAATATTTACTTAATTAGTACGCTGATTTATTTACGTCTATGAAGTAGTTGAAGAGAACCTTAGGAAATTAGGGAATGATAAGTAACGCAATAGAAACGAATACAATAATACGTCGTAATATTTACTTAATAAATGCGCTGATTTATTTACGTCTATGAAGTAGTTGAAGAGAACCTTAGGAAATTAGGGAATGATAAGTAAGGCAATAGAAACGAATACAATAATACGTCGTAATATTTACTTAATGAATACGCTGATTTATTTACGTCTATGAAGTAATTAAAGAGAACCTTAGGAAATAAGGGAATGATAAGTAACTCAACAGAAACGAATACAATAATACTTCGTAATATTTACTTAATTAGTACGCTGATTTATTTACGTCTATGAAGTAGTTAAAGAGAACCTTAGGAAATTAGGGAATGATAAGTAAGTCAATAGAAACGAATACAATAATACGTCGTAATATTAACTTAATTAATACGTTGATTTTTTTACGTCTATTCAGTAGTTAAAGAGATTCTTAGGAAATGAGGGAATGATAAGTAACTCAATAGAAACGAATACAATAATACGTCATAATATTTACTTAATTAGTACGCTGATTTATTTACGTCTATGAAGTAGTTAAAGAGAACCTTAGGAAATTAGGGAATGATATGTAACTCAATAGAAACGAATACTATAATACGTAGTAAAATTTACTTAATGAATACGCTGATTTATTTACGTCTATTCAGTAGTTAAAGAGATTGTTAGGAAATCAGGGAATGATATGTAACTCAATAGAAACGAATACAATAATACGTAGTAAAATTTACTTAATGAATACGCTGATTTTTTTACGTCTATGAAGTAGTTAAAGAGAACCTTAGGAAATTAGGGAATGATATGTAACTCAATAGAAACGAATACTATAATACGTAGTAAAATTTACTTAATGAATACGCTGATTTATTTACGTCTATTCAGTAGTTAAAGAGATTCTTAGGAAATTAGGGAATGATAAGTAACTCAATAGAAACGAATACAATAATACGTCATAATATTTACTTAATTAGTACGCTGATTTATTTACGTCTATGAAGTAGTTAAAGAGAACCTTAGGAAATTAAGGAATGATAAGTAACTCAATAGTAACGAATACAATAATACATCGTAATATTTACTTAATACGCTGATTTATTTACGTCTATTAAGTAGTTATAAAGAATCAAGAGAATCTTAGGAAATTAGAGAATGATAAGTAAGGCAATAGAAACGAATACAATAATACGTCGTAATATTTACTTAATTAATACGTTGATTTTTTTACGTCTATTCAGTAGTTAAAGAGATTCTTAGGAAATTAGAGAATGATAAGTAACTCAATAGAAACGAATACAATAATACGTCGTAATATTTACTTAATGAATACGCTGATTTATTTACGTCTATGAAGTAGTTAAAGAGAACCTTAGGAAATTAGGGAATGATATGTAACTCAATAGAAACGAATACAATAATACGTCGTAATATTTACTTAATTAATACGTTGATTTTTTACGTCTATTCAGTAGTTAAAGAGATTCTTAGGAAATTAGGGAATGATATATAACTCAATAGAAACGAATACAATAATACGTCATAATATTTACTTAATTAGTACGCTGATTTATTTACGTCTATGAATTAGTTAAAGAGAACCTTAGGAAATTAGGGAATGATAAGTAAGGCAATAGAAACGAATACAATAATACGTCGTAATATTTACTTAATTAATACGCTGATTTTTTTATGTCTTTTCAGTAGTTAAAGACAACCTTAGGAAATTAGGGAATGATAAGTAACTCAATAGAAATGAATACAATAATACTTCGTAATGTTTACTTAATTAATACGCTGATTTATTTACGTCTATGAAGTAGTTACAGAGAACCTTAGGAAATTAGGGAATGATATGTAACTCAATAGAAACGAATACAATAATACGTCGTAATATTTACTTAATTAATACGTTGATTTTTTACGTCTATTCAGTAGTTAAAGAGATTCTTAGGAAATTAGGGAATGATAAGTAACTCAATAGAAACGAATACAATAATACGTAATAATATTTACTTAATTAGTACGCTGATTTATTTACGTCTATGAAGTAGTTAAAGAGAACCTTAGGAAATTAGGGAATGATAAGTAACTCAATAGAAACGAATACAATAATACGTCGTAATATTTACTTAATGAATACGCTGATTTATTTACGTCTATGAAGTAGTTAAAGAGAACCTTAGGAAATTAGGGAATGATATGTAACTCAATAGAAACGAATACAATAATACGTAGTAAAATTTACTTAATGAATACGCTGATTTATTTACGTCTATGAAGTAGTTAAAGAGAACCTTAGGAAATTAGGGAATTATAAGTAACTCAATAGTAACGAATACAATAATACATCGTAATATTTACTTAATACGCTGATTTATTTACGTCCATTAAGTAGTTAAAAAGAATCAAGAGAATCTTAGGAAATTAGGGAATGATAAGTAAGGCAATTGAAACGAATACAATAATACGTCGTAATATTTACTTAATTAATACGTTGATTTATTTACGTCTATTCAGTAGTTGAAGAGATTCTTAGGAAATTAGGGAATGATAAGTAACTCAATAGAAACGAATACAATAATACGTCATAATATTTACTTAATTAGTACGCTGATTTATTTACGTCTATGAAGTAGTTAAAGAGAACCTTAGGAAATTAGGGTATGATAAGTAACGCAATTAAAACGAATACAATTATAAGTCGTAATAATTTTTATTTTATATGGTGAATTATTTACGTCTTTTAGTAATAAATAATCATAAGAAAATATAAGATAATTTTTAAGTCGTAACGTAACGGAAATGAATAGAATAATAGGTCATTATATATATTGAATGAATAATAAAAAAAAAAAATCTTTTTTTTATCGAATGTACGTTGGATTATTTTTGTTTATTAGTAATAAATCATTTTAGGAAAATAGGAAATGGTTCGTAGCGTAATAGAAATTAGGGAATGATATGTAACTCAATAGAAACGAATACAATAATACGTCGTAATATTTACTTAATGAATACGCTGATTTATTTACGTCTATTCAGTAGTTAAAGAGAATCTCAGGAAATTAGGGAATTATAAGTAACTCAATAGTAACGAATACAATAATACATCGTAATATTTACTTAATTAATACGCTGATTTATTTACGTCTATTAAGTAGTTACAAAGAATCAAGAGAATCTTAGGAAATTAGGGAATGATAAGTAACGCAATAGAAACGAATACAATAATACATCGTAATATTTACTTAATTAATACGCTGATTTATTTACGTCTATTAAGTAGTTACAAAGAATCAAGAGAATCTTAGGAAATTAGGGAATGATAAGTAACGCAATAGAAACGAATACAATAATACATCGTAATATTTACTTTATTAATACGCTGATTTATTTACGTCTATTAAGTAGTTACAAAGAATCAAGAGAATCTTAGGAAATTAGGGAATGATAAGTAACGCAATAGAAACGAATACAATAATACATCGTAATATTTACTTAATTAATACGCTGATTTATTTACGTCTATGAAGTAATTAAAGAGAACCTTAGGAAATTAGGGAATGATAAGTAACGCAATAGAAACGAATACAATAATACGTCGTTATATATATTTTATTTAAGCGGTTATTATCATTACGTCTATTAGTTAAAACGTATCTTAGGAAATTAGGGAATGATAAGTAACGCAATTAAAACGAATACAATTATAAGTCGTAACACTTTTTAATTAATACGGTGAATTATTTACGTCTTTTAGTAATAAATTATCATAAGAAAATAGAAAATGATTTTTAAAGTCGTAACGTAACAGAAATGAATAGAATAATAGGTCATTATATTTATTGAATGAATAAAAATAAAAATATTTTGAATGTATACGATGGATTATTTACGTCTATTAGTAACAAATCATTTTAGGAAAACAGGAAATGGTTCGTAGCGTAATAAAACAATTGGCAGTCATATTTATTTAATGAATAAAGTTATTTATCTACATATGTTAGTTATAGCAACGCCACAGAAACGAATAAAATAATACGTCGTGATATTTATGAAATGAATAAGGTGGTTTTTTTTACTGCTATTAGTAATAAGTAATCTTGGGCTAAAATCTTGACGTAGCAAAAATGAATTGAGTACATAATGGGTAGTATGATATATATGGTTAATAGATAGGTACTTTGATTTACTTATAATCTAATAAAAATTAATATAATATTTAGGAAAATAGGGAATCGTTACAAATGTAATAGAAACGGATAGAATAAAATATTTTAACGTAATGAATACGTTATCAGTGTTAACATTAATAATCCTATAGGTAATTAAACCGTTTATTAATTAAGAAGACTAATAGGAAACAAGTACGTAATATTTATTTTAAAATACCCAATAAAATGCGTATGCGACAGCTTTTTGTCATTAGCAATAATAAATAATATGAACTAGGGAAACATTTCTGATATAAGAAAAACGAATAGTATTAAGTGCAACATTTATTTAATTTCTAAATACCTACAATTATTTATAAAAACTTAAACTTACACTTTACACAAACTACCAAAAGTAAAAAACCACACATTTAACAATTGACTTAGGATGTCGTTTATTTATATATTAGACAGTTATTTGGTTATTTATATAAAGGTAATGGCAACATTATAATATAGGAACGTAAAAGAAAAAAGGTGACGAAAAAACAAACAAATTTTAGTTTTACGAACGTAAAGTAATTCTTATTACGAATAATGTGAAAAAAATTCTGGTATGAAAATAGGGTTTAAACTTTAACGTTCGGAAAGCAATTAAAGTTCGAAGTATATATTAATAAATAAGTAACAAAAGGACCTACATAGAATAAAAAAATAATAATAATAAAACGAACTGCGACATTTAGAACGGAATTAGGTACAATTAAGGTTGTATTGAAAATTAGAAACAAAAGGTAACGTTAGGAAGGGAATAGAAGAAAGGTTTAAATTAAAATAATACTAATTTATGGTACGGCATAGTAGTAAGTCGAAAGGAAAAATGTTGATTTGATTTTAATTAAAAATAATATCTATCGTTCATAATCCTATGAAAATAGAAACTATTTTATAAGCTATTATTATTTTATGTTTTAAGGAATCGAATAAAATAAAGCATTTAAGTTTATTAAACAGTTCAACGTTTATTTTAAATACCACAGTTATTACAACAGTAGGTACATTTATTTATATTATAGTACGAAATAGAACACATTACGTGTGTTTGTACAGTAGAGGAATAGGAAGTAGTACTCTATAGTAAACTAGCGATCCGCCCCGGCTTCGCACGGTTATTATACATATAAACCTTACTCTATCTATTAAAAAAACACCATCAAAATCCGTTGCGTATTTTTAAAGATTTAAGCATACATAGGGATACAGGCACAGAGAAAGCGACTTTGTTTTATACTATGTAGTGATGATACAACACAAAATGTAAGTGCAAAGTGTATTAATATCATTATTTTCCATTATTTTAATTCAGAAAAAAATGATGTTTAATAAGAAATCGAAAAATAAATATAATAAATAACATAATAATGAATAAAAAATTAATAGGAGAATAATACATGGAAACGTAGTGATGTGTTGAGTTTAGAGTGAAGTTTTTTTAGAGTGAGTGTAAAGTGTGCATATCATACAAGTCTTTACCGACATACCACCATGAAAATTACAGTTTCTCTAGTAGGTAAATAATATAAAATGAAAAGTAAAAAGGGCAAATCAAACGAGAGTGTAAAGTGTTTTTGTAAGTGTGTATTCTGTGCACACTGAATTATTTTACTAGTCTAAAGTGTTTTTATATAAACATAATTACGTACATAAAGTAATTTTAAGGGTATACAAGATTTCAAAAATCTAATATAAAATATCAATCATACAAGAATGCAGAATTAATATTAAAATGTTTCTATTCTCTCATAGCTTAAAATCAAAATATCTGTACTTAAAAGACATAATAGGTCAATACGCAGAAGGGTGTAAACTGAAGGTGTAAAGTGTAATATTTACAAGTGTGTAGTGTCTTGTTTACCAAGTGCTAAGTGTATCATGTGTATCAGGAAATGTTTATTTTAGAAATAGCATTATTTATTAAACTGATAACCAGTTCGTATTTAAGTGTGTTATTTATAAGATAATGAAAACAAGATATGCTATTATTGATCATAATCATAATCAATTTATTGATAAAATGTCAAATTTACACGTCAACACATAATCTATACCTATAATAAAAGTATTATTAATAAGGCTCCATCAAAAATCACAAAAAATAACATTTTAAGTTTGTTGCAAAATAATATTAATATCAAATGAAATAATGAATTTATGATCGATCAGGAGGATTAAGTTAGGTAGTTAAATTTATTATAGCGAAATTGGTTCAATATCCCATTACACATCCACACTACATTAGATACGTACGGTCAACAGTAATAATACCTAACGAATTGCGGTAAACCGAATGGTAACAAAACCTAAAAGCATTACCATACGTATCAATTTAGTTATTTAGACAAGTTATTGCGGTGGTAAACATATATATAAACAGATGATTTATAATTTACTTTAAGTACCTAAAGTTATACGATTTACATAAATAATTCTAAGAAACACAATTCAATTACATACTTATAGATAAGCACAAACACTAATTGAAGAATTTCTTATTCAAATAGATAATTACAAGAACTATTTCATAAAAATTATATAGGTAGTAACATAAAGACTCTAAAAAAAGACGTGTGGCACTCGAAGACTGCCGCGGTAAAGCTATTGCTTAGCATTCGGAGTGGGGGGTGTTAGGTTATTTTCGTTACGGAATTTCTGGATTCGGTCTCCACGCTCAAGGCCCGCGATAGAAGCTATGCAATAGCTTAAAAAATACGGAACTAGTTATGCAATGAATATATCATATTTAAATTACTGACCTCTTATCTATACCAAGTTAACTGTGCCCAACAGGGTCTATAATGATCATTAAATTTTGTAACCTACCACCTAAGATCTACATTGCTGAATGCAAATAAGCAATATGAATATGAATATATAGGTATGCGTATACGTTTTAATGCCTGCATATATACTCTGAACTAATTTGTTTATACCACTTTATACTTAGATTTCCATATTAAACATATATAAACATATCCAACATATTAAAGCAACAGACACAACATATACAAATGCGTATTAATTTTAAGGCCTGCATATAATCTGAATGAATTTCTATATCCATACATTTTAATATATTTTCTTAGATACCAACAGAATCGTACCTGCCTCATAAAAATATTGCATGTTATGTAAATATTTTGCAAATATGTTGTTTAATAAAGTAATTTCTCTTTTAATAACGAATATTTATTCATTTTCAAATTGTTTTATACTACTTGTATGATGGTCGAATAATGACGCATTATTCATTAATTTAATTTTCACTTAACATTTAATTAATTTGAATTTATTAATAAAATTATTTCTTTTTATTACTTGGCAAGGTTTAATTTATTTATCTGTAATAATCATGTTTCCATATTTGCTTAATATTACCCCATATTACATTTTACTATTTTATAAATTGAAATTGAATATTGTCTAATACATTTGCTCTCTTTTATCCCATTTCAGGAATTATAGATGCTATGTTCTCTAATAATGCCCTCGCTTGTTCTGCAGACTGTAAGGTCGTTACCCACCATGCCCGCGGCCGGTTACACCTTCGAATACAAAACACCCAAAATATCGGTTGCGTTAAGAATCCGGATAACATAAGGCTCGACCGCAATCTTCAGAATCCCGTGCTCAGTAAATTCGAAAAACAATATTCATCGTGCAAGGTATTAATTTCAAATGAAAAGTTAAACTTTTATTTCATGATTGCATATAGTCTCAATGAAGCTAAAATCGACGGCTACAGACAAAATGAATCAAGCTTTCCTTGCGAAGGTTACTCACCATTTTCGATAACCACGATAGCTTCTAGATTATTGCGATGAGACAACTTAATTTTAAGACAACATCCACTCATACAATTTTCCTAAATTATTACTTATGACACAATATTCTTTTAGTTATATATTAAATTTCCTAGCTTTCGAACAAAGATAAATTTATTTAATCAGAAATTTCTAATTTCTTATTCTAAAAAATGTTTCTCATAAAATTTCCCATAACATGTTTACAGTTGACCCGAGCGCTCCCTCGGCGAAGGGAGGAAGTAATTGCAATAATTAATTGATTTTCAGATGTTAAGTTGTTATTGGCGTCGTGAGGCAGGCAGGCAGACAGTCAGGCAGGCTTATAACCACGGAGATAGAACGCGGTGTTAGTTCTCGAATCTCAGTCGTGGCAGGATATATACCAACGTTATCAGGGAGGCTAACTATAAACAGAAACCCAGCGTTATTATAAATAGGTGTTATCATTTTATGACTAGTTGTTATTTATATGTAAATCTGTCACACGTTTATCACCTATTGCGATAGGTACACGCATTTATGTTTGTGTATATTATGATTGAATTAATAAAAACTGCGTTTCGTTTATAAGGGGAACAGAAATTATATATATTTACATACCTATATTTATGTATAAATCGTATTTTGTTTTGTTTCTTTATTTTATAACAACGAATAAGCCTTATGTTCTTTTTAATTTGAGACACTTCGTACAATGAAATTACACACTGTTTTGTAAACTGATTTTGTAGTACCTAGATAAAATTTCACTAGATAAACACACAATAATTAAATGTTACCTCAAACTATATACAAACCGGGCGATGAAAAAACCATAGGTTAATTAAAATTACTCATTAAATATGTTAGATATTTTTCACATTCAGTGTCTGAATATTAGATATTAAATTAGGCTAAATATTTGTTAGGAAAAACTAGGATAAGTATAACTAGTTTAGGATAAAGTTAGGCAGGTTATAAATTAAAACTAAGTATATCTACTTATCTATAGCAAAGTAACGGGCATCATAGTAAATGTTTATTTACTTGTAGTATAGTTTTAATTAGAGAATTTGGTTAAGCTAGAGGCTTAGCTGATTAAGCCATGTAATGTAATGCCCCTGGTGCTTAGAGCGGCACAAGCCATAGATTCTGGACGCTAGTATTAGGCTCCGTATAATGAATCTGGAAGAAGCCTAATTTGTTGGCAGGCTTAGATGTAGCTCTACAAACAGGCGAGGCAGGTTAAGGCTTATATTTGTATATATTTAAGTAGGTATACGTTTGTTTGAGGCTTTTCAATTGACAGTATTTACTGGTTAGCACCATCGCTATGTTCTTTAATTAAGAAAGCTTTATTAAATTCTGCTCGGAAGTAATGTTAAATATTGTAGGTAATTCATAGAGACAATGTTAAGGGTTCACTTTTCTGAACGATTAAATATGTTGTTACGCTGTAAAATTCATTGTTAAACGATATTTAAGGTTAGGTTTGTATGAGATAGTCATAGCTACGTCTTTCAAAACCCTGGTTTAAAAAATACAATAAAAATGTACATTTCAAAATCCATGAGATATCGAATAGTTTTGTACGAAGCTCACTAAATATAAATTAAAATATTGTAAAAGTGTCCGATGAATCTGTCCCCTTATCAATTAAAACAGAACAAAACAACACTTGTTTATGTAAACAATTCGAAACAGTATAAACGGAAAAATAAGTGTAAAATTAATAATAATAACCGTTTTCGCAATAAATCTTTGAATGACAAAGTAATTAATGTTTATCTCATTTATTCGCAATTACCTTCCTTTTGCATTCGCTTAATAATTTCACCTACATAGATAACATACATTTCATAAAATGTATTATTGCATTGGAAGTTTAATAACAAACTCTGCATTATAGAATTACATTTTAAACACTATTTCTTAAATTAGTTACACTGAAACTTCAAATTAGTTTGGTTCCACATTTGTACATTCTGTTTGCTACATTTATCATTCACTATGCAACTTATGTGTGTTTGTTGTTTTTATCGTATAATATAAAAATATTATGACTGAATAACACGTACTGACCACAATAATATAAAATTGCACTGCACGTTATGAAGTGCATTTATTCTGAGTAACACATTTTTTATTAATTTTAAATTCCATTTTACACTTGAGGCATGCGGAAAATCACTTTCACTATACAAATATATTAGTAATTAGTTATCCTTTACAAATATAAGTTAATAAAAAAGGAATTACACTTCTTAATAAATATTGAGAGTAGAAATTTCATCATTTCTCTATAGTTAAGAATCGATAGAATGAGTTTCAGGCGAAAATTATTTAGACAATTTTATAGTGAATAATATTTCGCATAGATGAAGAGGTAGTTAGGTGTTTATATAATTACATTTATTTATTCAACATTACCATTTTACCAATATTGAACTATTATAATTTATTTATTAAAATTCATAAATTATTATATTTGATGACAAGAAGCACCAGCACCAGAAAAAAATTGAAAGCAAATATTATTTTTAAGTAATTGAATATCGAAGCAGAATGTTGTTTTGTAAACATTGAAGAATGTAAACATTTTTTTGTTACTGTTAATTTAAAGTATGTATTTAAGATTATTTATAAAAACTATGTAGGCAGATGGGGCCAAAATATATTACCTTTGTAACAAAATAGTGATTATATAAGAATACATTATTTGTTATTATAATAATAGACGTTGTAAATAAATACATTCTAAAATTATTTTATTTTAAAATGCATTGAATGTTTGACTGAACTTGGTTCATAAATAAAATATATAAACCGATACCTATTATCTACTTATCTAATAAATAAAAAATATAAATAAATATTTATTATTTAGTCTGGTGCTGGTAATAAAATCTCGGATATTAAGAAATGCACCTGCTGAGTTTCTTGCCGGTTCTTCTCAGTGGTTTGTAGGTTCCGAATCGGTGGTAGAATCAGTCGGTAAATCTAATTGAATTTTTAAAATAATATACCTAACGATAAAAAATATAACAAATTTTAATTCTAATGAAACAAATACAATATACCTAATTAAAACAACTTAAGTAGCTATTATTATATTGTTGGTTACTTTTGCATTTAAATAAAAAGCCATATTTTATAAAAAAACATAAGGTACACAACAATTTACATTTAAATTATTATTTTGTTTCCGAATACCCCACTGCCTATCAAATTAAAAATATTAAAATCATGCACCACAATAATGATTTTATTGAATTTGATAATAATTTATGAAATATGATATAAAATGCCAAATAAATTATTTTTAACTCTATCTGTTGTTTGTATTACCTTTCCTATCCTAGACGTTTTAAGCACATTTGAAATTATTTGAAAAGATATTCTTGGGCACTGCCCTACTCAATATAGTTTTTATCAATTTATTAAAGGTATATAAATTCAAATGTGCATAAAACAAAATTCAACTTTAGGCAGAAAGATACCATAGGCTTACAAGACCATAAAACAGCGCATCTCTAGTCTAGAACAAAAGATTCTCTTAGCTAGGGCATCTTTGATAAAATGTTATATAGATAGATGTAGCTTAGGGTAAATTAATCACTACGCTTAGGGGCTGTGCTAGGGGTATTACCAATACTACCATTACGTAAGTAATAGTATTCTTTGCTACTATTGACATTTACTAAATAGGTACCTTTTACGAGCTTTTACCAATTATCTAACTGTGCTAGTGGTGACATCTAGCGTAATATACGAAAATCAGACTTAGGTACAGCTGATTTTAGCGCCATCTAGCTGAGACATTAGATAGTAACCTAGTTTGCTGTCTCCAATCATAGCAATCAAAAGTTGCCTGGTTGAGTTAAGTCACTTCAGTACTGTAACTGTAACACTAAAAAAGTAAACCTAGGGTGCAGCCAGCATAGGCCAAAGTCGTAGCTATAGCGTGCGTAGTAATCTAGAGTAATGCGTAGCAATCTACAGTCATGCGTAGTAATCTACGAATGCTACGCACGACACGCCCTCTACACAAGAACGCAAAGCGAAACTACTAGGTATGTGTGTAGCTGCCACTTGAGTGATATTCTACCTTGACGCACTAGATGGCGCTACTAGTATCACTAGTAAAGTTCGATTCATGAGCAATAGTTGCAGTTTTTAAGCCCTTATTTTTGCTATGAGCGCAATATAAAATAGCTGAGTGCGTCATGGTCTGATTCATAGCGAATCACCGTCATTGAGATATCTGTTAATGCAATTGGCATTACTCATTTTTTTATTCTCATAAGTAGGATAGAGTTTATCCCATTGCAGTACGATTCGTAGTTTGAAATAGAACAAAATCAATAAAATCTACAGTAGAAACCAATAATTGCTTTTATTAATATCAGGGTATCAATGGTTTTAGAATAACCATGGCTATTTTTTATCCATCTAACAGCAAAAACAAGCATGTTGATACCCGGCATTTCTCTGGTCAGCACCAGAGGTCAGCATAGCAGTCACCGTCGCCTGTGAACAGCCAGGAGTCCGTGGTGTCTTTCTGATGACGTCACTGACATCTGATAAGTATAAACCTAATGGGTACCTATAGGTACAGATTATAACAAATTGTATTTACTTAGGTATTAGTTCAGGCATAAGTATATACCTACTATCAAATAGGAAATGAAATGAACTTATGCAGGATGAGACGAACCATTTGCGGGTAATTGTACCTTCCTATGCCATAGGAATACACAATAACAGTACACTATGCCAGTGTACTGCGGGGAGTTTGTTTTGTACTATCAATCCGTGCTAAGGACACTGATGTGGGTCATAGACAAATAGACCTGGATGAAGTAGGTATCAAGTAGGTATGTACATACATACAAATAAAAACACAAATAACATTGAAATGTGTAAAATTATTTAATGTATCATAATAAAATTGTCACAACAAGGAATTGCCACGAACCTACCTTACACAATTATACCGCTTATGAAATAAAGCCTACGTATCTATTCACTTACTCATAACTTACGTTACTTAGTCGACTTAATGTTACATCACATGTAGAACGAGATATTCAATATAATAAGTAATGATGGCCGATATATACTTTTCACCTTGCTCCGTTCTCACCACCGACTCATAGCTACCTGTAGCTATACTTACCTATTTATAGTGCGGTCTTAAGGAAGACTTCAATTTTGAGATCATTTTAAAAATAGAACTTTAACCTGCCATGTATTCAAGAAGTTTGACCATGGAAATATTAAAATAAAGGATATAGCGCGACAAAGGTTTTAGTTCTAGTTTTATTAGCTTTTTTTATGTTATTGGTGTACAATAAAGTGTTATCAATCAATCAATCAACCCTTGTAGCACTATAATTATTTATATATTTCTCAGCTATAACGCATGATTGACTGTAGTTTAACAAACTTTCTAAATATGCAAAATACATCGCCGCAGCCTAAATTTGATCTCGGCACCCTTTAGTACAAGAAACGCTCTAAAAAAAAAAGTGGTCAAAATTCTAGCACACCTTTTTTTTACCGTCTCAGGGTGACGAGCGCGACATCTATTCAAAATATGTTACATTTGTTTCAAACCTCGGCTGCTGCGAAACATTTTGCAAATATAAAAAGTTTTACGTATCTGGCTAGATATAAATATTATATTATTTTCAGGCTCTTCGGATAAGTATATGAAAAGCAATTTCATCAGACAAAATTAGGTACTTAATCTTCAGCCATTAAAGGCGAATATAACTAATATAAACGCTCTAAGTTTTTATTTCAATATCATTATATTGAAAAGTGTAATACGCCTTTTCAAATGACTGATACTAAGTACCTCGTCTCTATGTCATATACCTTTGGCTAGGTATTATAGTTCTAAAGCAAATTGTTGCTTGAGTTATTGGAGTAGAGTTTATTTTACAATAACAAGTTATGGATACTCTCACTTCATACCTCTATACTTATAGGACATACTCAACCACTCCATACTCAAGATAGTTCTTAAGAACGCACTATGAATACAGCCCCCGTACCCATATGTCCGTCAAGCGCCAATCTTATATCGTGTTGAGCTCAGTTTAGGGTATAGATTCACTGCGACAATATTTTAGGATGCCATTTATTGACCCATTAAGTTTATCTCAACTTGTAGTTACTTGGAGTTAACATATTTTGGTGTAAATGAATGTGATTAATTCGATTTCTTGCCTGAATCGACAATAATTAGTCGGTATCTCATTAGTCGCAGTGAAGCTATACCTTAATTTGAGCTCAAAACGATATACGATTGGCGCTTGAGGGACATATGGGTAGGGGGGCAAGCCTAACTTACTTAAAGAATCACCCTTATTTACAATTATACATCTAGAGGAAACTCGAATACATTATGTTAAGGATTTTATATATCAGTTCCGTAAATTGGTATATTTTATTATGATTAGTTTAGTTTATAGATTATTATGCATAGATTTATAAAATACAATAAAGATTAAAAAACAGCAGCATGATATCAGTAACATTACGTACCTATCTTGTAAACTGTGATAGTAAAAAGATCATCAAAAAGACGTGGTATATAGCTGGCAAATATGCTCTCGTAATAAAACATGTTAGGGCATTCACAAACGAACCACTTACGTATAGGTAAAAGCCAAGACTCTAAACTAGCTGCCTGCTTGCTTAATTTCTAGATTCCCAGACGTAGGCAAGTAGAAGACTAGTAACATTAATTTATGAGTGACATTCACGTGTAAGTTGGGGTAGTCCAACTATAATTTCAAATACATCCGGTGGTCTTTTTCAAGGTGAGTGCGGAACGCTCGCGAACACGTCGCGCTTTGCACTGAAACTATAGTGAAAACATCGTCATCCTAGATTTTCCGTAAAACAAGTGAAATATTGAAATAGATGAAGGTAAGATGGCCAACCTAATGAGTTTGGAAAGACAGTCCTACTAATATTATAAATGAGAAAGTTAGTAGGTAAGGAGACAATTTTCTGGGATAAAAAAGTATCTGCAAATTTTTATCTCAGAAAATTGTCTACGTGTCTGGGTAAAACCGCGGGCGCAGCTAGAAGTTATATAGAACATTATGTTTTTTTTTTTACGCTTAATAGATCTATGTTTGGCCACTATCTCGCCTGATGTGAAGCGATGATGTGGCCTAAGGTGGAGCACATAGATCTAGAGAGAGACGGCAGTTGAGCGGCTGCTCAGACCCGTCTCTCCTAAGGTTCACCGAACATCATCCCGAAACACGACTAGGTCGCTTTGACGGCATGGCTTTGTTCGGTGGGTGGTATTACAACCACGGCCAGAGCCTACCACTCCAAAGCGCGTTAGCGGGTTTCATCACGATGTTTTCCTTCAACGTTCTAGAGCGAGCGTGCAAAATCTGCACTTAACTATAAGTCATTGGTGCAGGGCCGAGTCAGGATTCGAACCCAGGTGCGTCGGATCGAAAGGCGCACGAGTTCCCGCTGCGCCACACTCGCTCTTAGGTAGGTAATAAGTATAGTTGTATAAATTCATATTTTCTACATCTGGGACAAAAATCTAGATTAATGATCATTTCTTCTGTACTTCGAGTGACAATGACTTCTAGGATTGTTTGTTAGGTAGTCATAAATAAATAACGAACGACACGTAGTTATTAAAAGTGGTACGCATGTGAACGCGCGTAATTGACATACAATTCCCTCTAAGTTGGTGAGAGCGGAGCGAGGTGGCACGGCTTCGCTTCGGTCTTATCTCTTGTTCTTGTTCTTCATGGTGAGACGCCGCCAGAAGCTGGTTTTTTCAGCCGGCGGCTGCTCCTCCCGCGCCTCCTCACCCCGCGTCTCCCCGCGCAGCATGTCCAGGAACGTAGGATCGTTCTTCTTCACGTTCTTCTCGATTTTCACAGCTTCAGCACTCAGCTCAGCCTTCAGCTTCTCGGGGCTCGTGTTCTCGACCTTAAACTCGTTAGGGTCTTCCACGAACGCCTGCTGAAGATCCCGCATTATCTTTTTCCTAATAGTCTTCTTCATACTGAGGTGTCTCTCCAGAGTTTTCACGTCACCGTTCCCGTACGAGCGGAAATCCTCCTTTTTCTTCTTGTTCTTGTTGACTTTAGCGTCATTGTCTTCGATGGTCTTCGCTTCGTACTGCTGGTTGAGGCCGAAGATGTCCCGGAGGTGGGGGATGGCGCGCTCCGAAGCCATCGTGGCCGTGGCGAGCGCTGCTCGTCGGGTGAGATCACAGGCACCTCATCGTGAGATCTGAAATCGAAAATGGAGAAATTGAGCGTCTTCTTATCATGGGCAAGAAATTGGCGTGATGTGGTGTTGGGTCCTATTATATTAATTTTCTAATGATACGTTACGCGTGTCAATTGTCTGGCACCGGCCCTCGTTTACTTGTGATTATTGGAAACTCGTGCGAATCTTGTTGGAGAACAATGGCACTTGTTCCTTTCTACAGTGAGGGTGATAAATCATCGATAGCGTCGGAATCTGTCTCGTAAACTATGCTCCCGCGAGAGAATGTGTTGGCGAACAAGTTACATACATCAGCGATAAAGAATAGCCATGGCCCGTGTACCGTAACTGTAACACGCCGTCAGTGACTGCTATAACAACTTCCCTTCTTTTACGGCTATAAATTGCGACTGGATAAAAAAATGGCAGCTTGAAGCGTGGTGGGTAACGGTTGAAGTAACATCTAAGTATAATTATTAATAATACCAAGTGGCTGTGTCAGATGGGAGCACAGCATTAGCTGCATATAACTTATCATAAATGGTGTCATGGATTAAGAAAAGTATGTTTCTTTTTAATTAAATAATGCGCATAAGTGGCGTAAGACAAAGAGTAAAGAAGAAAAACGAATAAGGTAGCGGCATACTTTTTTTATTTATTTTGAAAAGACCCCAGACTTTTATAAATAATTTTATATAACAAATATTTTTTGTTTAATATCCTGCAGTGGGCGTAGTGACATGTGAATGATAGGCGATGGAAAACTCTGTCATTAATATAGTTTGAAGCAAACCATTAATAAGTACAATTTATCAACCAATGAACTGCAAAATGACGAGACAAATTACAGAACTTTCGTCCATTATTCTAAGTATGCTTATCTAGAAACCTAATTGGGACCAATGAGATCAAGCGATTCGGCGTTCGCACAAAAGGCAGTCTAGATTCGGTTTCGTCGCAGCGGCTGTCAGATGAAAGTAAGAAAGTGGCGAGTGGTAGGTATTTCGTCTGCAGACAAGCGATTAATTATGACGTGTATCTTGGAAATGTGTGGACAATTACCGGTTTTTTTATAGAAGCCTTTACAACGCTGATTTGGATTAAGGATTTATTAATGCATCATTGATTTTTAAACGACATTTATTCTGTTGCTAAATCATTCAGCCTCTGTGGAGTAGTGGTTGGGCAGGTTGGCTCGAATCTCATACGCCACTGAGTTTGCGAGTACGACTCTCGCAAGGGGACAAAGGTTTGTGCTCAGAAAAAAACATCGCAAACATTTGTTTCCTGTCTGGGTGTGGGACCATAGTCCTCATAGTTCCTGGTTCCCTAGATAAAGATAATCCTTGTTAGGGGCCAAGATCTATGTGATTGTTTTCATTGAGCGTTATTTATTTATTATTCTGTTGTTGTAATCAAGTCACTAGTAACATCGTGAAAAATTAAAGTGCTACTTTATTGGTGTTGGTGTTCTACTCCTAATAAGAAATTAATGAATAAATATATAGATCCTAGGTAATTTTTTTTAGCAACTGAGCAATGACGAGCAAGTCGTTCGCCTGATGGTAAGGTCCGAAGAGCGCAATGCAGTGCCACCTAGAACTTTTAGAACGCATGGTACCTACTGCGTTCCGCTGCATTACGTCCATCACCCCAAATATCAGATAGGTAAGTCTCATATGCCCAGTAATTTCGCTGTCTACAATGCCCTTCAAACCGAAAAAACCGAACACAGTAATGCTTGCGCACTACTGCTTTGCGGCAGAATAAATGGCACAGCGGTGGTACCTACCTAGACGGCCCCTTGCCTACGAGAGACCTACCACCTAGTAAAAATAAAATATATGAGCATTAGCTTTGACTAAAGTTCTCATGAAATTTCCTAGGTAGGTAGGTAGGTATTATACTCCACCGGGGGGCTATAAACGCATCACATTGTTCGTCTGAAGAGGCACTCATGCGGACTTGAAACCGAACAATGCATTATGCACAGATACGTACATACCTACTTGTATACCTACTGCCTTTGTGAAGGAAGCTTTTAGAATTACTCGTAAGCACGAGGGCAGTCAAGCGCAGATTTGTGTTTTGCTGTTCAGATCGTTTTTATGTTTTCCGTAAAGGCTTCCGTGTTTTTCTCAGATAAAATATCCAGCCTACTCGAAGGTGTTTTTACTTGATAAAAAATCTTTAAGTTATTCCATAAGTATCATCAGATTCATCAGGGAGGGTAATGTTGGATTAATTAGCATTCACAGCATTAACAAAGAAAACTAAGCATTAATAAGCTGCTACATTGATTAGCATTAATCAAATTAATTGTAGTTCAGAAATTCAATGAATGCTAAAATTCATCGATTAGCACGCGATATACGGCAGCATGCGTGCATCTTCACTCCCGCTTAATGCGAACAACGGCAGTCTTCTTATGTTTATACTGTTGCGATTACGAATCATACTTAATAATGGAAATTCGAATGTAATTGTGAATTCGCTACTGCGAAATTTTTATTAGCAATTAGCATCGCAATAGCAAGTAGCATGCTAACGAGTAATGTTTCATCTGCTAATGAAATAAATGAAAAATAGCAATAATTTTCATTACTGATGGAAGGTATGAGCATGCGATCTACTGCCGTCTACCCATCACATTATCACTTTTATCACATTACACTAACCTTTTATAAATGCAAAAGTTTGTTTGTGTGTTTGTTCCCTCTTTACGCTGTAAGGATTGGAATGAAATTTGAAATGGAGATAGCCCGGGATACAATACATAGTCTACTTATATCTCAGGAAACATCCATCCATCAATCATCACATATTTTCGCATTTATAATATTAGTAGGACTACCATTACCTACTATCGGTAGTAAGATTGATAGTACACAGGCAATAGAGATTTTACAAGTATACTTCAAACAAAAAAACCAACTTCAATGTATGTTCGAAGTCCAAGGTCAAATATCGATAAAATTTATATGGGACCACTTCGTAGCCAAAAAGAATTTTCTAAATCGATTCATGCATGACGGAGTTCTGAGGTAACAAATATAAAACAAAAATTATTAAAAAATGCAATCGTATAGAGAACCTCCTCCTTTTTTGAATTCGGTTTAAAAGACAGTTCGGAAATATGATTCAGAAAATAATCTACCTAATCAAAGGAAACAACATCTTCTTAGAATTCCGCATAATTTTAACGCTTTTTAATCACTAAGGCAAAAATAGCAAACAGCACAAATAGACCGGATGGTAGACATGAACTAGCCCTGAACAGTCGTAGGCGTAGTTTACAATTCTTTCCTCACATCACTTACAGCAGTATGAACTAATCCTACGTGACGAGCTCTAGCCCGCACTAAAACGAAAATGTGTCGTTAACGTAAATCTTACGTTTTTACTAGTAGGTCTCTCGTATGCGAGAGGCCGTCTGATTTGGTACCACCGCTTGGTCAATTATTTTTCCACCAAGCAGTAGTGCGCAAACAATACAATACAATACACAATACTTTATTGTACACCAAATAAAAATAATCAGTAAGTACTTATATGAAAACAACTTAAAAACTAAAGTACAATGGGCGGACTTAACAACACATAACTGCAACAGCAAAATACAAACAAACAACAAGCAAACACAACTTAACAAACAAACATAAATATATAATTAACTTAGCAAACATTACTGTGTTCCGATTTGTAGGGCATTGTAGGTGAAGCAATTAAAAACTCTGGGCATTATGTGCTTCAAGACCTTAAGAGCTATTGTCTCAAGGTTATGAGCGCAGTGCAATGCCACTGAAGATGGTGAATAACAATGATCTGGGTGGTGCCACTGTTATGGGCAGTATCAGGTTACATTTTATAAAAAAAACGACTTCAATGTATCTTCGAAGTTACGCGTGCTGAATTGAATTTTATTGCGTCATGGCAAGAGTCGCTATTTGTTTAAATTTATTTGCGGAGTGATTCTTCTGTGCCTTAGTATTCTGTGGTACTACTATAGTATAATGACTATTAGGTACACTTGCGACGAGTTTTAATTTTTATACACTGGTAACCGCGATTTCACGAATTCTAACTAACTACTGAGTTAGACCATTGTTTTTAACCGAGTTAAAAAAAGGAGGAGGTTCTCTATTCGATTGTAGGTTTTTTTTTAATGTTTATTACCTCATAACTCCGTCATTTATGAACTTGAACCGATTTGCAAAATTATTTTTGCATTGGGTTCAGTATAGCTACGAAGTGGTCCTATAGAAATTCCATCAATATTTGACCTTGGACTTCGAAGATACATTAAAGTCGGTTTTTGTTTTTTTCTAAAAATTTATTATATTATATACCAATAACCTGTAAATCATGCAAAGTATAGGTATATCTAAAGATACGCACTGCGATACGCGTTAATGGCACTTAAACAGCTGACATTAACATAGCCGGGGTCAGCGTACCTAGCTCTGGCTTACAGCTTCGGTAACACGTGATCGTCATCATGTTGCGATGACGTCACTAACTAGTTTTTCTTTGTGGCCTTTGTTTCGACTTTAACTGCGTAGTGACAGCTTGACATCTTGTAGTAAACACTCGTTTTTTTTTGCTTGGCTAAGTATTTTTAATTCATGCTAACGACTTTTCTCGGCTTAAAAGGAACCAGCTCTCCCCTAACCCCTTCTTCTGCCATCTTACAGCTCCCGTACCCACTGGTCCCTCAAGCGCCAATTGTATATCGTGTTGAGCTCAAATTAAGGTATAGCTTCACTGCGACTAATGAGATACGGTCTAATTATTGTCGATTCAGGCAAAAAATCGAAATTATACCAAAATACGATAATTACAAGTTGAGATGAAGTTAATGGGACAATATATCATTATTTTTTTTAAATATTTTTTCTACGCCCGACTGTCACTTGCATAGATCCTGGCCCTTAACTAGGATTCCCTGTATCTAGGGAACCAGGAAGTATGAGGACCATGGTCCCACGACACCCAGACACAAAACAAACGCTTGCGCTATTTTTTCTTAGCACAAACATTTGTCCCGTCGCGGGAATCGAACCCGCAACGTCAGTGGTGTATGAGATTTGAGCCAACCTGCCCAACCACTACACCACAGAGGCTGTATATATATATAGCATCATAAGATATTGTCGCAGTGAATCTACACCTTAATCTGAGCTCAACAACGATATACTATTGGCGCTTGAGGGACATATGGGTACGGAGGCTGACCTAGCTGCAGATCGATCATCGCGACACCAGTCTCACCGCATACTAACTACTTCCAAATCCATGGTGCCCCGTAGTGAGTACTCACACTGGCGATGGTTGTTGGTACAGAACCAGTGACACCATTGTTCCGCTGCGTTATGAGCGGAGTAACTGGGCCGCGGCGTGCGTTTGTGTTCATTGGGAGCTGATTTGGTCCATAGCTGACGAAATTGGCAGGTTGTTTTGTTTCAACAAGTAGAGAAATTGTTTTATGGCTTCTCGGTTGGTAAGTATGTAAGTAGCAATGAGAAAAATTTGTGTATGATGTGTATAAAGATTTACAAACTTTTAGGATTTATAGCTGTTTTGATGCGACTTCTAAAAACCAGGAGGTTCTCAATACTGTATGTTTTTTTAATGTTTGTTACGCGATTACTTCGTCTTTTATACACTGATTTGGAAAATTCTCAGTTTAGTATAGCTTCAAGGTCCCGTATAAATTTCATCGACATTCGACCTTGGACTTCGAAGATACATTAGAAACGAAGTCTCTTGTTTTTTGTTAAAAAAATAATTAACATTTTGCGATAGACTGCGAAGCATTAATGTCAATGGATGGTCACCAAGGACTATATATTTATTTTTATTTTTATCATTTAAGTAAAGCCTTCGAGTAGACAGCCAAACGGAGTCGACACGACAGGCCTACCCCTCTCGCCAATTTTTCCAAACGTCAAGGACAAAAAAATCCACGACGTTATATAAAACTAGTTGACGCGCATCACGCGCCATTCACCAACTGTCGTAGCGGGCGAAAGAGCTCTTAAAAAAATGCCAAGTTGCAGCATATATTGGTGCAAAAAAATTTCAAGAACATCAAACTACACCAAGGATAACGTAACTTTTCATCTGTATGTATTTTTATATCTAATAATGCACTAAAATAGCGAAAATTTGAAAATTATTGTCAGTCACATAAACTCACATAGTGTTGCAACTAAATCGAAAAAGTTTCGGATAAATTTTTTAGCTTATTTTCTTGTATCTAGGCTGCCAAAGCTCTGTTTTCCTGCACGTTATAAGGAAGTCAAATGAAACTGAAACTATTAATAAATATTGTTTTACATCACAATTTTATATACCTACATGTTATTATTTTGAATAATTGTTGACTCGAAAACTGCAGAATGGATTTTAATTTGGTTTTCAGCGTTTAGTATTATAAGTTCCAGCTCTGATTATAGGGTATACAGGTGTGGCAAAAATTTGGGACCTCCAGGGTAGGTACCTTTTCTCTTGCATTGAGAAAGTTTTGTCCTTAGAGTGGAGAAAATATAAACAGCAATTTTGGTATTTAAAAATTTTGCTGCACTTGTATACATCAAAACCGGTTGGGTTGGTGGTTGGCGCTCTCATATGGGAGGTCTTGCGAAAATGGTTTTTGAAAAAAGACGACTATATTGTCTGTCGTCTACGCAGGCGAAGTCGCGGGAAAAAATCTACTATAATGAGTAACTAATGAGAATGACCTAATCGAAAATAGGCACTTATATTATTTGAATGTTAGCAACACAGTCGAAAAACCGGAGTGAAATTAGTGCTGGGACAGAACCAATTTAGATATCGATAAAAACAATATGTTTAAAAATATGTCGATAAAAATACAATTGTTGTATTGAAATGATGTATGTATGTATATGTAATGATGTATTACACAAGTCATTGGTTTAAGTTAGGTTAAGTGCCAGCTTTATCAACGCATATTTCTGGCCATAATTGATTATGATATACGTGTGTTAACTAGGTTCTCGCAGTTCTTGAGTCAATTTTCGCATTTCTTTTCTGCACTCGGACTTTAATTTCAATAAGGGTAAACATAGTTACTTACCTTTTTTTTCAAAGTCATGTTAATTTAAGTTACGATTTTCCGAAAACTTTAATTTTTTTTATGACGTTTAAAGTACATTTTTGTGCCTATTTAAATGATATTTGACTTTGACTTGTATTACACTTCAAAATATGTCATTATAATGACATTAAGATTTGAACATGCTCAAAACATACTCAAAATACCAACCTTTCTAGTTATTCTTTGTCCTGATTTTTAAGCTTGCACTTCATTGTAGATTCACTGATTTTGTAAGGACTATATTAAGCCATTTTTTTAACAAAACATCCTGTCAACAATCGTTTTTCATAACTGTTTTGCAAAATACAATTTTGTAATTTGTTTGTTTACTGTATATGCTTGTGGTGACATCTTCGATAAAGTTTGCCTCTTCTTCCCTATAGGATAGATATGGAAGAAATGGATAGAAGAAAGTATTGCAAGAACTATTGTGCCTCGCTAGAATGCTTCTCTAATCACGTTATTGCAAGTTTAATTTTATATCATCGCCTATAGTAATTACATAGACTATCATTATCGTTAGTAATTACATAAAAGAGAAAGATGCATGGAACATCCCGGTTCTGCCAAGTAGCCAACTAGCACATAAAAAACATGATATTGTCAAAAACAAACATAAAATATAGTAACTTCATAAAATTCCAAAAAAATCCCCTCAGTTTCTTGCCGTATCTTCTGAGTAGTGGTTCTTTTTCCGATACCTACGGTGGTTGAGTCATTGTAATAATTAACGTTCATAAGTGAGTCTGTTTTTTTTAATGTAATGACGACTCAAATAGATACCCGTCATTAGAATTACAATCTAGCCTAATAAGACTAATAAGTAATTTAAATTTGACTTAAACTGCTAAGTAGAGTAAAACTAAGAATATGTCCATCAACACTTTACTTATTGTCTCTATTAAGGCGAACACACTATGTTCTTGTGTTCTTTACAAGTATCACTAACTGTTTATGCTACGGTTCACTGACACTTCACTAAACTAACTCAAAAGTTTTTGTCCTTTTTAAGTGCGAAGTGCGTCTGTGATGCCAAAAAATAATAAATAACTTTCGAACTAACTTTGATAGTTATTATTCTCTTGAGCAACAGAATTATGTCATTTAAGAATTCTGTTTTATTTTCTTTTTATGTGTCTTCTATGCTTTAGCAGAGTTTATCGATAACACAATATCGATAGTATCAAGCATGAAGTTGTTTACGTGATTGACGTTTAAATATCGTGTACCGATAGAACGTCTCTGTGTGTGAATGTGATTGTGTGCGTAAAGTTTAAGCTAGTGTTAACTTCTTTTGTTGTGTGCGTGCATAGCGACGTGATTGAAAAATGCGTTAGTGGTGATCATTTATTTGTGTGCGTTTCCTCGTCCCCCACCGAAAATGACAGACTTTTTGTAATGGGAATGAGTGCGCGTCACCAATCCAGGCTGGATACTTTATCTGAGAGTAAAGCAAATATTTTCTAATTAACCATGACCTATGTACACAGATAGGTTGAAAAGCTTTATCAAGAAATGTAATTAGTAAATACCTATAGGTCTCTTATGTACAACAATAACTCGTAATCATAATGCGTTGTTTAAACCACAAGTGGGAAGACCCCGAAAGATAATATAGAACTAAAATACATTCATGACATTATAAAATTAGCCCCTCGTCACGCGGTATACTACTAACTTGAGCCCCCTTACCCATATGTCCCTCAAGAGCCAATCGTAAATCGTGTGAGCTCAAACTACTTCACTGCGACCAATGAGATACGGTCTAATTATTGTCGGTTCAGGCAAGAAATCGCATCAATCTCGTTTATTTACACCATAATTAATTTTTAGAAAAAACAAGAATCGACTTCAAGACTAAACTTATATTAATTGTTTTCGTTATTTTTTTCAAAAAACGCTGGGTCACATTCTATAAAATTTATGTGGGACCACCTTTGAAGTAGATATGACCTACCAAAAAAAAGAATCTTTAAAATCAATTCATAATTGGCGGAGTAATCGCGTAACAAACATAAAAAAAACATACCGTCGAATTGAGAACCTCCTCTTTTTGAAGTCGGTTGAAAATACGATAATTATAAGTTGACATAAACTTTAAGAGACAATACCTATATGGCATCATAAGACATTGTCGCAGTGAATTAACGCCCTAATCTGAGCTCAGCACGATATACGATTGGCACCTTGAGGGACATAATAATATGGGTACGGGGGCTGGTCGACGAGATTGATATGTTTAACTGTAGCCTCTCGAAGTTTTCAGAAGAGGCTCGAAAGTTTTTAGAAAATATATTTTTATATTAAAATAGATATGATAAGTTGATGATAAGACGGGCCATAACAAAAAATACAACCAATAGAATTGCGATTTGCCAACGAGCGATGGAGAGAAGCATGCTAGGAGTAAAGAGGGGGGATAGAATAAGAAACATCAACATTAGAAAAAAGACCAAGATACAGGACGTAACCCTAAAAATAAAAAGGCTAAACTGGAAGTGGTCGGGCCACATGATAAGAAGAAAGGACAAGTGGAGCAAAACAGTTACACAGTGGTACCCAAGGGAAGGTGAAAGGAAAAGAAGCAGACAACAAAAAAGATGGGACGATGATATCAGGCAGGTTGCAGGCATAACATGGAGTAGAGTAGCCAGAGAGAGATCACCCCCCCTACCCATATGTCCTTCAAGCGCCAATCGTATATCGTGTTGAGGTCGAATTAAGGTATAGCTTTACTGCGACTAATGAGATGCGGTCCAATTATTGTCAATTGAGGGAAGAAATCGAATTAATCTCATTACTTTACACCAAAATACGATAACTACAAGTTGAGATAAACTTAATGGGACAATATATGGCATCATAAGACATTGTCGCAGTGATTTTACATCCTAATCTGAGCTCAACACGATATACGATTGTCGCTTGAGGGAGATATGGGTACGGGTGCTGAATGGAGTAGGAACGGACTTACAGAAAGTAAAGAAGCACCAAAATTGCGAATAATTTTAACGATGAAATATATAACAGAGCAGTAGTATAAGAAACATAATAGTAAATTTTTGTCCGAATAAAAGGCTTTATTATTATTATTATTATTTAGATATGATAAGTTACCTATGGCATAGTATTGGCATTGTTTAGCTGTAAGGATATTATATAATGTTATGAAACAATTATGTGGAAAAATGACCTACACAAGAATATGTGAGACGTTCATTAGACTCTTGAGATAATGCTCAAGAGTCTAAAGAATTTTTTTATGGTACTGAGTGATTATACGAGCAAGTCGTTCGCCTGATGGTAAGTGTCACGCCTGCCCATAACAATTGCAGTGCAACCTAGAACTTTTAACCATAAAAAGCACTGCGTAGCACTGCATTGCGCTCATCACCCCGAAACATCAGATATTAAGTCTCATATGCCCAGTAATTTCGCTGACTGCAATGCCCTTCAAACCAGAACACAATAATGCTTGCGCACTACTGGCACGGCAGTATAACTAGCAAAGCTGTGGCACCTAGACGACCTCCCGCATACGAGAGACCTACCACGAGTATGTAGCATTTGTGCTCTTATCATTATTTTAAAAGTTTGTAATGCTTTGTCAAATGACATAACAAATTGTTTCTAACACACTTGCTTTTACAATTAGCTCTGTGTATTACCGTAGAAGCACATTGTCACGATATAAAAGAAAATAACATGTGACACGTTCCAAAAACACAGTTATCTAAAGTCTAGATATGTCGTTTTGTCTAGTTTTTAAACGTGTGGCTCAGTTTCGTCAACATGCTTTTGTTCTAGCACAAAAGTTTAGCGTTTGACCAACATAGTCTGAAAGAAAGTGAACAACGAAAGTACGAAGCAGTTAAATGACGTAGAGTGTGCCTAGAAATGACAACCTGTCGGCCCCCTTTATATTGAGCAGTTACCCTTACTTATAGCACTATACCTACAGTATACAGGTTGTCGCAAAATTTTAGGACCTTCAGGGTTGGTACCACAGATATTATCAGCAGGGCGATCATGTATCTTTTATTTCAATCAATTTAAATGAGAAACCAGTTACCCGACAAATTTACAAAGCGAGATTGTGCTACGAATCGTTATGTATACGCCCAATCTATTCAATTTTACTGTGTAATACGGCTCTTATTGAAATTGATTGAAATAAAAAATACATGATCGCCCTGCAGATCTCTATGGTTGGTACCTTTTTCTTTGGAGAGAAACTTTTGGTCTAGTGGTTGGTTTCTCGTATGCGAGAGGCCGTCTGGGTGGGTACCACTGCTTTGCCAGTAATTCAGCCACCAAGCAGTAGTGCGCGAGCATTACTGTGTTCCGGTTTGAAGGAAATTGCAGCCAGCGAAATTACTGGGCATTATGAAACTTAAGAGCTCATTGTCTCAGGATAACGAGCGCAGTGCAGTGCCGCGTAGGATTTTGCAAAACAAAGTTTTAGCTGGTGCTGCAAGCTGCAACTGTTATGGGTAGGTGTATTGCTTACGATCAGGCGAACAACCGGTTTGCTTCGTCATTCAGTAGCATAAAAAGAGAGATTAGAGAAAGTAATAACTGCATTTTTGGATTTTTTAAAGAAGGTACCTACAATCAGGCTAAATAATCAAATTACTAAAAAGCAACATGGGCTTTATCGTTCCTATTTCCCATCAGAAATACTTCCCCGAAAGTAACCTATTAAATCAAGAGATCAATTAAGATTTTGATAAAAATCGAAATAACGTTTAAAATCCAGAAACGTAGCTTTTTATTTTCATCAAAACTCAACCGATGTTTCCTAACAACAAAACTTCCTCACTGCAATGGAAAAGGTACCTACGTAACCTGAAGATCCAAAACTTTTGCAACACTCTGTATATATATCTACACCCGAGAGTCCCCGGGATAGATTGCTGATGGATTTATGACTATAAAATATTGTAGGTCAGCGGAATAACGAAAGTTGGATCACTTCGAATAAGGAAGAAATATTGTACAATAGCAGCAAAAACTAGTTTCAGCACTCAAGTCGCATTGTTGTCCTCTACTTAGAATTCTATATCTTTATTTTTATAAGACTTTTAGTGTTATTAACACCGGATAAGTAACGTTATATGACAGTGATAAGTTCCTCTGTTAACCTACATCCAAGATATAAAACACTTGAATTATAACTTCATAAAAATTAAAATCAATAAAAATGACTCCTATAAAATTGTATTATACAGTCAACATCGATAATACATAAATAATTTACACAAATAATTCATGTTCTTTAATATATATTCAGGCAAACGTGTAAAATGCAAAATTGAAGAAATGTACGGATTGTTGGATCTGTGTAACCCTAGCTCTCGCGGTAGGATTCCCTGTTTGTGAGAGCTAGTTCCCTTCCTAATGTTGTTCTTTAAAGGTTCATCAATCAGTTCAAAAATAAATTCTATGAGTGTAAGTTTATTTAATGTGTTGGTGATGGTGCCTGTTGGTGGTGAGGGTGTACGTTGGTGAGGGTGTTTGTTCGTGTGTGTAAGTTATAATTAATAATTATTGCAGCACCACCGACCAATAAAATAATCATTAGTATCCATCCTAAGGTTGTCTGAAAGAAGCCGCTGCTTAGTGATATAACTGCCGATTATTTTATTAATTTATTTAAAAAAACTGTATTTCAATGGCATCAAATGTATAAAATTATACAAGGCTCACTTCTTGCAACATATTGAATGTTAAGATTGTTAAGGAATGCACTTACCAATTTTCTACCTTCATAGATAAAGTTATTAGATAGTTGTGTTACCTAGATCGGTGTAGACCTGGTGTTGAATACAAACCTTAGTGGCTTACGAATGCCATGCTTAACTTGTTATTTCATTTTTAAATGAAATAAATAAATTATACATATTAAATACCTACTTAGTCGCAATAATTATTTCGGTAACATTTTTTTTTTATTCGCCCGTTTGGGCTGGCTAAAGTCTCTAGGACCATACCGCCTAGTCTTACGTAGTTTTCATTTGATAGTTTGTAAAAATTACAATATTTTTTTGTATATCGTCGTATGAGGGTCATCAGCAACAAGTCGGACCCTCTCTGTAAAAATTACAATTTTTTTTTTGTATATCGTCGTATGAGGGTCATCAGCAACAAGTCGGACCCTCTCTGTAAAAATTACAATATTTTTTTCGTATATCGTCGTATGAGGGTCATCAGCAACAAGTCGGACCCTCTCTGTAAAAATTACAATTTTTTTTTTGTATATCGTCGTATGAGGGTCATCAGCAACAAGTCGGACCCTCTCTGTAAAAATTACAATATTTTTTTCGTATATCGTCGTATGAGGGTCATCAGCAACAAGTCGGACCCTCTCTGTAAAAATTACAATATTTTTTTTCGTATATCGTCGTATGAGGGTCATCAGCAACAAGTCGGACCCTCTCTGTAAAAATTACAATATTTTTTTCGTATATCGTCGTATGAGGGTCATCAGCAACAAGTCGGACCCTCTCTGTAAAAATTACAATACTTTTTTTCGTATATCGTCGTATGAGGGTCATCAGCAACAAGTCGGACCCTCTCTGTAAAAATTACAATATTTTTTTTCGTATATCGTCGTATGAGGGTCATCAGCAACAAGTCGGACCCTCTCTGTAAAAATTACAATATTTTTTTCGTATATCGTCGTATGAGGGTCATCAGCAACAAGTCGGACCCTCTCTGTAAAAATTACAATATTTTTTTTCGTATATCGTCGTATGAGGGTCATCAGCAACAAGTCGGACCCTCTCTGTAAAAATTACAATATCTTTTTTCGTATATCGTCGTATGAGGGTCATCAGCAACAAGTCGGACCCTCTCTGTAAAAATTACAATACTTTTTTTCGTATATCGTCGTATGAGGGTCATCAGCAACAAGTCGGACCCTCTCTGTAAAAATTACAATATTTTTTTTCGTATATCGTCGTATGAGGGTCATCAGCAACAAGTCGGACCCTCTCTGTAAAAATTACAATATCTTTTTTCGTATATCGTCGTATGAGGGTCATCAGCAACAAGTCGGACCCTCTCTGTAAAAATTACAATATCTTTTTTCGTATATCGTCGTATGAGGGTCATCAGCAACAAGCCGGACCCTCTCCTAGTGCTTCAATAAAGTGGTGGAACTTTATTAAAGCATTCCATGGACTTTTCGGGAGAACGTAAGAAGCAATATTTTCTCTATTTTGTTTCATTTGAACGAACACATAATGGTTAATATTACTCCGATATTACACATGATCATTCGAACTAACACTTATTTGGAAAATAAAACAAAATCGAATTGTATCACTTTTCACTTCTCGCCAAAAAGTCTTTCGGTAACAAGGTATTTGAGAGAAGCAAATGTCAAACATGTTATACGATGGCTTATTCAACTGTAATCCATTGCGCAAATGTATAGTTTATTATTGATTCTGATTGTACACGCTTCTTTTCATACAATATGAAGTTATAAAATACGAAAACGGTGCAACGTGCATGAAAGTTTTACGACCTTGCGGGTTTTACCAACTGTATTGAATTGTATTGTATTCTATATATGTATTTGTACAAGTGATATTTTTACAATTGAATATCTCGTTTCTCCAGATGTTGAGTACAGCGTTTCTCCATTTTTCCACTTTATTTTATAGCAGTGCCTTTATAATTTCAAGTTCCACTTCGAAAATTTAATCTAAATATTGCAGTATGTAATTGCAGTTAGAGAAATCAAGCTTTTTATGATTTTATCATGCCATCGAATAATTATATTAATAATTTACCGTAGCTAGATGTAAAACTACTATTACTACTATATTACTTTTATTTTTATTACTAGATACTATTACTATTAAATATTATAGAATTTAATAATAAATTAATAATCCTACTAATATAATAAATATGAAAGTGTGTGTGGATAGATGGATGTTTGTTACTCAATCACGAAAACTACTGAACAGATTTTGATAAAGGTATGTAGGATTTTTATTTTTTAGGTCAGGCTACTTTTTATCCCGGGAAACCGCGGGCCTCAGTAAAATTATATATTCATAAAATTAGGAATAACTTTCAAATTAAAATTTCCGAAGCTGTGACGTCTATAAATCTTAGATTGAGAAACGTTGGTTTCATATGTTTCTATATAAATAATGGCGATTCTTCGTCAGCCTGAGCGTGACGATGAATGTTGACGAAACTAAAGCGGTTCTATTGTGCGTCTTATTTTATTGCTTGACACTTTAAATAACAAAGATAGGTATCTTTGTTATGATCTTTCGGGTGCACCTACCGTTCTTAAATAATAAAACATTGACAGAATAGAATAGAAGACCTGGGAATAGTAGTCTGTCGGCTAAAAGTCTGTGACAGACGGACAGACAGATAGAGAGCGACAGTATAGTACGACTGCATCCCATTTGATAAAATCTCCTATTTGGTAAACCCTGTAATTCAATTCATTTCAATCGTTTATTGCATTCCTTAATGTAGGTAGGTACAATAGATGGTCCAGTTGTAACCAGTTCACTAAGGACCCTGTCGGGCATGCAATTTCGAGTAGAGGAAGACTGCTTCTAATTAATATACCTACCTAATCAAAAGTTGCGTAAACTATTTTATATTTCATACATTTTTCCCGTTTGGCAAACCATTATTTTTGTACTGAGGGATCTGTTTTTAAAGAGACAGAATAGAGGGTACAAAATTCTAAAAAGCGTCATTCGCGGTAAATTAATCCAATGATGTTTGTATTTAAATGACTCCGTAAATCCGTCACTCTCTTTTTAAAGCCAATGAAAACAAGGAGAAAGATCGTTTTGATGTCTCATGACCACATAAAAGTTTTCATCAACTCGTTTGCTTCCATTTCTCATAACTAGCAACATAATCTCTCCACGGCGGCACGGCAGTCTACACGTTCAATATCGCGCGAGAGGCGTTCGTCGCGCCCTAATTGTCGCATGCGTTTGCGCATGTCGGCTTGTCGGCGTCGCGTTGCGTCGCATCTTGTCGTGTTGTGTGGGCGCTGGCATGCGGCAGTAGAAAATCGAGAAAATTACTTTTAGTTTCTGCGTTCTTGCGTGGTCAGATGCTGTAGATATTGAGATGATAGTGTTCTACAAAAATCTGTGCAAGTTCGAGCCACTTTACCTAAATTTTCCGCAAGGTTCCACTGTATTCTAAACGCTGCGTTAACGCTGCGATGGTATTTTTAATGAGTGATGAGACCAGCAAGTCGTTAGCCTGATGGTTAGCGCCACGCCTGCCTATAACAATTGCAGTGCCTCCCAGAACTTAGAACTTGTAATATCATTAATAGCACTGCATTGCGCTCATCACCCCGAGACATCAGATATTAAGTCTCATATGCCCAGTAATTTCGCTGGCTACAATGTTCTTCAAACCGGAACACAGTAACAATGTAGTTTACGTTTAGTTATTTTGTAGTAATCCCATACACAGTAGAAGTCCTGCCTATTCGCACGAAGCATTTTGGCTCATCCTTCTTACGTACACGTATAGCGAAGGAGTGGTACGTCTGTGTTTCCCCTGTCCCTGTTTGGCCCTACCATCGTCTGTGTTTCCTGTTAAATACAACCTGGATGTGTTAAATCAAGAGTGAATACTTACTAGGCAGGCGTGCTTCATCTTCGACTACATCGTCGCTTTCTATCAGGTGAGATCGTAGTCAACGTCAGCCTAGTCAGATGTAAAAAAAAAACAAAAAAAGAAAAGATGCAGGGAGCCTAGTTAGGGGCCAGGATCTATGCTGAATTCTTAGAGTAATAGTTGATATTTTTGTATACTTTCTGACATTTTCATTTTTTATTTTACTTTATTCAACCTATGATTTATTTTTAACTTATGACATTTAATTGTAACTTATTGTGTAATATCGTAAAGAGCGAACTAAGTACGAATAAGTGGACTATTTTTATTATATTTTTTGATGTGTATTTTTAATATGAATAAATTACTATGACTACTATGACTATCACTATGTATGTGATCACTGGACCTTTTTTTAAACATTTAAACGCGCGCGTAATGCGGCTTTCATGGTTGTATATTGTATGTAAGCTGATTGTTGTATCTCACATGCCAACGTATGATCGCACATCTTTCTCTTTTTGCTAGCCGTGCTATGACATGACGTTACGATACTCAAAGATAACTTAATTACTACACGTTTTAGCTGCTCAAAAAACTCTACCACTCGAGCATCAACTGTCAATTGTCAACACTGCAGCTGACGTCATTCACGCCAAAACAACTATTCCATGTGTTACTGGTGGTAGGTTTCTCGTATTACTACCACCGCTTTGCCAGTTGTTCAGCCGCCAAGCAGTAGTGCGCAAGCATTATAGCCAGTGAAATTACTGGGCATTATGAGACTCAACAGCTATCAGGGTGACGAGCGCAGTGCAGCGCCACACAGGATTTTGCAAAACAAAGTTCTGGGTGGTGCTGTTATTGTTATGGGCTGGCGTATTGCTTACCATCAGGCAAACGACCAGCTCGTCTCGTCATTCAATTACAAAAAATAACATTATTTACGCCTTTTTTTCGGCATAATAATATACTTATTTTATACTAAAGGTTGTGCGATTCTCAATGTGGAACAAATATCTGTGGCATAAATAAAAGGGCAAGTGTGTACTTGTTTCATCTTTACGTACCTTCTTAATTTATCCTCAAGGAATCCTAGTTAAAGGTACCCACATAGTACTATATTAAGATTTTAAGATCGCGTCAAAACTTACTATCTCTTTTAATATTCTGTATTATTATTATGTCCTTTTTCTCCTCTTTCTGCTATTAATGTTTCCCATTGATTATGTTTTTTATATATGTATATTTTTTTACACTTAATAGATCTATGTTTGGTCACTATCTCGCCTGATGTGAAGCGATGATGTGGCCTAAGATGGAGCACATAGATCTAGAGAGAGACGGCAGTTGAGCGGCTGCTCAGACCCGTGTCCCCATATTATATATGTATATTAATATATATTTATATGTGTTATTATTAACATTTTTTGGTTTTATATGTATATCTCATATATTATATTTACACATATATTTATAATTTAATTTGCATTTGTTTCGAAAAACAACCGTCCTTCCAAATTATATTAGTCCTTTCTGTTCAAAGGTTGTCTGAAAGAGATCGCTCTGAGCGATAAGACCGCCTATTGTTATGCTGATTACTGTGAAATGTACTTGTTTTTCATGTACCTATTTTTGAGGTTTTTTAACAATAAAGTGTTTATCTATCTATCTATTGTCTGTTAGTCTGTATTCTGTATTAAAGGCCATTGATCGTTGGTGGCAAAATAAAAATGGGATGACAGTTCAATCTACGCATTAACCGGGTGTCACAGCGTACCACGCGCACGCTTATCATTCCATGGTGCTGACGCGTGCGCACGCGCAGGATGTTGCGTGAGCTCGTTTACACCTTTTATTTGCCGTTTTGTTCTCCTAATGGATAGCATCTGATAGCGCTGAAGTACGCTATTTCATCAGATGCTGTCGAGTTAGCATGCTAATTGACATGCGAACAATTAAAAATACAGCTGTCTATATTATGCAATGAATCGAGGTCTGTAGGAAATATGAGAGTTTATAGGTCATCGTCATACGTCGTAGTTGGTCGTAGTAAAAAAGCAGCGCGTCCTATAATAAAATATTTAATGTCAATATAATTGGATTATTCTTTGCAAACATCATAAACTTTGCTAGTTATTCTGCCGCCAAGCAGTAGTGCGCAAGCATTACTGCTCCGGTTTGAAGGGCATTGTAGCCAGCGAAATTACTGGGCATATGAGACTTAATGTCTGATGTCTCGGGGTGATGAGCGCAATGCAGTGCTACGCAGTGCTTTTTATTGTATTAAAAATACTGGGTGGCATTGGAATTGTAAGTATTAGTAAGGCATATTAGTTATTAAAATGGTGCAAGGAATTTTCAAAGTCTTAGAAGCTTTACTGAACTTTAGAACTGAGATCACAAGTATTTAATTTAGTAAAACAAAAAAATTGCAAACGCAGAAGTCATACATAGATAGATAGATAACACTAGTAAATAACAGTAGTTATTATTATATAAGTACACCACCGTCTTTTGTCGTTTCACAAATCCTCTCCATCCAAAGGTCGTCTGGAAGAGACCGCTTATTAGCGATAAGACCGCCCATTGTACAAATTAAATTTTTAAGTTATATGTTTATTTGTTCTTGTTATGTTTTTGGTGTACAATAAAGTGTTATCAATCAATCAATCACTTAATTGCACTTAAAAAAAAGAAAACAGTTGGTAGTACATAATCATCAACATTTCCTTGCACTTTTTTAATTTAACTGTCAGCTCTTCCTCCTAGAGATATATTTTCGGTGTCACGACACAATAACTTACGAGGTTAACTCGACAACAGCCGTACGCGGGTTCGATTCCCACGGCTCAGCCGTTGGATAATAACGCGTTACTTAACCGCTGGTTGCGCAAACGCAGCTCAAGGTTCACTCCGATCATTGTCAGATTGTGACAATTGTTCTTAGCGTCGTGACTTTTTCAATTTCCATTAACATTATTTACTAGAAATCATAGTTGTTTTGTAATATTTACCTGCTTATAACTTTTTCTAATAGATAATGCTTTTATATATTCTTAATTCTTATATTGGCATTCTTTATACATATTTATTTTCCCATCGGCACTACCTCTTAGCGATGTTTTTTTAGATAAGTCATTCTTCATTGTACACAACATCAATACATTTATACAGTGGATCATATAAAGTAACTACTTCTATACATACACATATATACTTGTATACAGTGGATCATATAAAGTATCTACTTATATAAATATAAGTAGTTACTTTATATGATCCACTGTATAAATGTGTTGGAACGTTTATCTCTACAGATGTCTAATAAAAAAAATATTGCTTACAGTAGAAATTCAAAATACGGATTCATCGCCAAGTTTTTTCTATGTAACTGAATGACGGGACGCTGTAGCTGGTCGTTTGCTTGATGGTAAGCAATACGCCCGCCCATAACAATAACAGCACCACTCAGAACTTTGTTTTGCAAAATCCTGCGCAGCGCTGCACTTCGCTCGTCACCCTGAGACAATTAGCTCTTGAGTCTCAAAATGCCTAGTAATTTCACTGGCTACAATATCCTTCAAACCGGAACACAGTAATCCTTGCGCACTACTGCTTGGCGACTGAATAGCTGGCAAAGCGGTCGTCAAGATGACTTCTTCAAGAAAAAAGATAAGATTTAAATTGTGTAATCACTCAGTAGAATCAAAGTAAACATAAAAAAATTAATACATAATAAAATAATACCTATTTACTACCTACTTAAACTTTTATGTTTATTTTGTATCCAACTGAGTGATTTTTTTTTTACGCTCAATAGATCTATGTTTGGCCACTATCTCGCCTGATGTGAAGCGATGATGTGGCCTAAGATGGAGCACATAGATCTAGAGACGGCAGTTGAGCGGCTGCTCAGACCAGTCTCCCCGATGGTTCACCGAACATCATCCCGAAACACGACTACGTCGATTGACGGCATGGCTTTGTTCGGTGGGTGGTATTATAACCACGGCCAGAGCCTACCACTCCAAAGTGCGTAAGCGGGTTTCATCACGATGTTTTCCTTCACCGTTTTAGAGCGAGCGTGCAAAATCTGCACTTAACTATAAGTCATTGGTGCAGGGCCGAGTCGGGATTCGAACCCAGATGCGTCGGATCGAAAAGCGCACGAGTCCCCGCTGAGCCACACTCGCTCTAAAGATTACACAATTTGAATCTTAATGATATAAATATAGCAAAAAACACTGTAGGAAGAGCGCTGGATATTTTTTGTCACTTCAACCACCTCATTAACGCTAAAAAACCCTAATTTAATTTACAAACTTTAACAATTATGATAAGTTAATACAATTTAACAGCATAAACGCAGCAAAACTGAACTCGAAACAATGGCTCCGGGAAGTTCTACACTAAATTAACATCAGAAGCTAATTTCTGTGTTTGAACACCTATCACCTTGAGTAGTTATTCCATCGAATAAATTTGAAACGAGATCTGATAAGAGCCGGAGCTCAATTAGTGGTAATTATGAGCCAATGATAATGCTGCGCATGTTTACGTGAGAATTTAAAGTAGGTTAGTGGTAAGGTTGTTTTATTCTATTGATGAATGAGGTAAACAATAAATGGCAACTTAGAAGGGAAATTAGAATTTTATTATATAACTAGATTTTTTCCCGCGACTTCGTCCGCGTGAACGATAGAAGAAGCCCATTTAGCAAGACCTCCCCAGGGTATGGGAGCGCGTGCTACGAAGAGGTCAAGCTGTATCTTCGTAATCACCCAACCAATTTTGATGTAACATACCCTTTAATCTAAGGTGAAATTAATGCTACCAAACCCTGAAAACCACATTAATATCCGTTCAGCAGTTTCAGAGTCTCATCATCATCAAACTCACAAACAAACAGACAAAAATTCTAAAATCCATAGATTCGTGTTCAATACCCTCTAAATAGTTGACCCCAGTTAGTTTTGCAAAAATATCTTCAATGTACAGAATTGGCTCAGTTCCATTTTTATAATAGTATAGATAGACTAAGTGCAGAGACGAGCAGGTCGTTCGCCTGATGATAAGCACCTGCCCATAATAATTGCATCGCCACCCAGAAATTTGTTTAGCAAAATCCTGCGCAAAATAGTACTGTGCTCGTAACCCTGAGACTCCACTACAAAATACAGGATAAAAATATGTCTCCATATAAGTGAAGGAAAACATCTTGAAAAATCCAGCATGTCCAAGAATTTGTGACATCCACCAACACGCACTGGGCCAGCATGGTGCCGGTTTAATAATAATAATAATAATTAATGCTTTACACCAAACAAAAACTAACAAGGTACACGAAATGCTCTTACAAACTATACGATAAAAAAAACGATCACGATGTTTTCCTTCACCGTTTTTTCACTTAAGAATGTCTGTGGTGAAGGCTCAGCGGGATTCAAACTTGGGTGCGTCGGATCGAAAGTAATGCAGAAAGCATGTGTTCCCACTCAAATTTTGCTCTAACTTTATTCGAGGCTTGTTTTCAACAACCGGCAATGCTCCAATAAAATGATCCTTTTCCCTCAGGCGTGGGGAAAGTGTGGCTTATATATCTCATGTCTGTATTACCTACAAGCAATAACGTTATAAAATAACGACATTCGACATCGTACAATCGTATAATCGATTGCTATTCGCATTTTTCCGATCATAAACACAGAACGCCGTATAAACTGTTTATTGTTGTACAATCGGAACAGCGTTATAAAATAAAACTGGTGCAAAGTAAGAGTGCGAAACATTTAACAAGGCTATAATGTAGAATAAAAACATAGTCTTAAAACCAAGTTTTTATACGCCTTAAAAAGAATAAATGGATTTAGAATGCATTGTCATCGAGTTGTGAGCTAGCCTGAAAGTTTCAGCCGGATAGCTAATCGGGAAGTGCTCGAAATTTAAGTTGCAAAATTCCACCCGAAACGACAGAGACAGTAAAGAAAATGACTGAATAAGAACGTGATAAAAACGTAATAGATCAAACACCATAGAGATTAGAAAAGATTGCACGATGAAGCTGCTTCTGGCACTGTACAAAATCTAGAATGTACGCACTACAGAGGTGAAATATTGCACTAAGGTTAGATACACCTTGGCCGATCCACCAAAACACTGCGCTAATAAACAATTAGCCTTTACAGGCATCCTCTGAAGAGTTTGAAGCATTGACCCACTTGGGTATCAGATTCACAGCAACCGAAAGTTACAAAATATCCGCGTCGGCCACGAAAACTGTTGACTCAAGTGAATTTTCATACTGGTATAGTTAGACCACGGTATTGAAGTGCCGTGACGATGGAATTAGTTTATTATGATTTGTGGTCCTTGGGCTTAAAGTGCGTTTTATTTAATTAGTCAGATGAGTTTACGATGTGGTGTTTTTGTAAGAAAATACAGGAAGTAAATATCATTATTCTGTTTTAATAGCTGTTTTAGAAAAGACATTTTGATAGACATAAATACTTTGTTTTTTATTCTGTGTGTTTTGTAACATGCTAATTTCAATAACAAGGTTGTTGTGTTTTTTAGGTTGTTCTTTTGAAATTACTGGGCATTTGAGACTTAGTATCGGATGTCTCGGGGTCATGAGCGCAATGCAGTGCTACGCAGTGCTTTATATGGTAGTAAAGTTCTCGGTGGCACTGCATTTGTTATGGGCAGGCGTGTCGCTTAACATCCGGTGAACGACTTGCCCTTCTCATCACTCAGTACCACAAAAAAAAATTTACAAATATTTAATAGCTATATATTACATAACTTCAGCTCAAAGCAAGAGTTTAAATCAGAACAAACTACAAGCAACATGAAAAGAAAGCTTGAATATATAATCCAAACTAAATATACGAATATAAATACGCCCAATAATCACATACATAGATCCTGGCCCCTAACTAGGATTCCCTGTATCTAGGGAACCAAGAACAACGAAGACCACTCCCACAACACCCAGACATGAAGTAAATGCTTGCGCTGTGTTTTGCACAAACATTTGTCCTGTCGGAAATCGAACCCGCAACCTCGGTAATTATGAGATTTAAGCCAACCTGCCTAACCACTACACCAGAGACGCTGTCGAAACTAAGATTATTTTATCTACGCTAGATACCTCTCCATCCCGTCAACAGGAAAATCCTCTAGCTGTTTCTTCTTAATGGTCCGTTCACACGACACGAGTTGTCAACAAAGTAATTCGAGTAGGAAGCACACATAAACACATATCACAGAATCACATATCACATATCTGAAGAACACATCTGTACCCCAAATTCTTCCTATGATATCAGATGAGATAATAGTTTTTATACCCGTGGGAAAAAATGTGATGAGATTATACATGCGTTTGCAATTTGTAAGGAAGCTGAAAATAGAGTTTGTGCCATTGTTCCGTGAGTTAATTAATTGTTGATATTTCAGGTATCAAAATATAAAATTAATACATGAGATAACAGTTTTTTAATGGATATTTTATAGGTACTTACGTACATATATAAAACTACCCGAAGAATGTACTGGCAAAGCTGACGAAAGTCTTAGTAAAAATTAAACTTGGTTAGGTAAGTATTACTACTGGGTGGCATTGCAATTGTTATGGGCAGGTTTGGTGCTTACCATCAGGCGACCGACGTGGTCGTCTCATCACTCAGTACCATAAAAAACATAGTACTTTTATTTATTCTGTGGTTAGGGGGCGGGACCCAAGATGTATGTGTTACCAATGGGCGTTAATATAATTGTGATAATGGGATGAAAGACTTCCGACTAATAACGAAATTAAATAGTTGAAGCGAGAGAAGTTCACGAGTGTAACAGAAGAAAAACCATTTATAAAAGTTAAACGTCATAGCAAAACCCTTTTTTAATAAAATCAACACGCCAAGCAGTAGTGCGCAAGCATTACTGTATTTTGGTTTGAAGGGCATTGTTGCCAGCCAAATTACTAGGCATATGAGACTTAATCTCGGATGTCTCGGGGTGATGCGCGCAATGTTGTGCTACATAGTGCTTTTTACGTTATTAAAAGCTCTGGATGGCACTGCAATTGTTATGGAAAGGCGCTTACCATTAGGCGAACAACTTGCTCGACTCATTACTCAGTTCCATAAAAAACGCTTTTTTTCCCGGCATAAAAAACTCGTGTGGAGGTCAAGTCTCGCCCGTTTCCGCCCGTCTACGTCATAGTGGTCGCATCATACATTCTATGCACGCGCGTATCTTCGCTTTATATCTCTCTGGTTGAATGAGCAAGATGGGCGGTAATATGTGATTTTACTTGCCACTGATTTTAAAAACCAGTGTGGGAAAGTGTAGCGATCGGTGGTAGAAATAAACGAGGTGAATTGAGGTATAAATAAGCGTTTTCTTAGAGCGAGTGTGGCTCAGTGCGAGCATGTGCGACTTTCGATCCGCCGGGCCCAAGTTAGAATCACGCTGGCTCCGCACCATTGACTTTCTTTCGTTATGTGCGGATTTAACACTCGCTCTAAAAAACGATGAAGGAAAACATCGTGAGGAAATCGGCATTTCTAAGAATTGGTCACAAAAATTCAAGGACATGAGACATCTACCAACCCGCACTGGGCCAGCGTGGTGGGTTATGGCCCATACTCTCTCTATGAAAGAAGGCCCGTGTCCTAGCAGTGGGACATGATAGGCTGATGATGATGAAGCGTTTTCTAACCAGAAAATATAAAAACCTAGTTGCTCAATTGATTGAGTTTTCTTTCCTTAATGGTTTGCTGGAAGAAAACACTTCGTAGGGTTAAGCCCGCCTTTGTACATGTACTTTATAATCCACGATGTAAATGTATTGAAAGTGTACAATAAACAATATAAGAAGAAACAAAATTAAAACTGCAACTATTATTTAATTAATATTGTATATCAGTTAATATATTTTCCCTTTCAAAAGACATCAACGCGCGCTTAATAAATAATTATCTTTATCTTATACGTACCCAATTATATAACTTTTATAGATTATATATTGTATATCATATGTAAACCCTTAGTATGTCTATTAAAATTTCTATCACCACAGTCTGTGTATGTTTGGTTATTCCTCTCCATCCAAAGGTTATCTGGAAGAGATCACTTTAAGCGATAAGACCGCCCATTGTTACACCATTGTAAACATTTGATTTGTACTTCATCTATATTTTAAGGTGAATAATAAAGTGTTTATCTATCTATCTACCTACTTCTTCAATGATTGATAATTGTGTCGTGAACACCATGAAATACTTATAAAACAATGTTTCATAATGATAAGAAATACATAGAAAAATATTTTTTCTGGGTACGCCAGCCGCATGTCTGTCGAACTTTGGGCCAAAAGAACAACCGAATGGGTTCCCAACAATGGACGCAGACAACGCGGCAGACCAAGACGGAGATGGCGAGACGAGCTGGATACATTCCTGTTAGATTGGCCCATTCTATCTCAAGACCGCGAAAAATGGAAAGCTGAATAATTAAAATAAATTTTTAATTATATTATTATTTTGAATAATTCAATTCAATTTATTTAGGCAAAACTATGTAATACAATATAATATCACAATTGGTAAAATAGCTAATTTTGTGGTATTAAAATAGCTCGTACATAATTCTGACACATAAAATAAATATAAGATAATCACCAGCATTCGTACTAGGATAGACCTGTGTTACGATGCTAATATAATAATCCATACGCCTTTGTCAATGATTTGGATAAGCGGCCCTAGATAAACAGTTTCCTGTGAAGCTATAATATTATATCATTTTTTATTCAATTCTGTATTGATCATGGTACGATGATGATAAAGGATGATATCATCGTATCACTTGCCACTCGCGTGCGCGTGCGCATGTCTCACAATTAGCACAGACTGAGGAGGGTAGGTCATCATCAAGGTAGTCAAATTTCCACGTAGGGGAAACAGGTTTTTAAAAATTAAAATAAAAAAATGAAAAAGCGTGTAGCCGATTTGGAGGCTCGATTTAATCTAACTTTCTTAATAACAATACAAAGGTGCAAGCAAGTGCCACTGTGTGGGCGTAAATCTGAGAATTGCATCAGGTTATGCATAGTCAGCGCTTAATCTAATACAGACGGTTCGGGAGGATGTATAACTCCTCCCTCCCTAAGAGGGAAATTATCGGTTTGTTCGTTTTTCGTAGCAATCCGATAATTTCTCGTACACAATAAAATCTTATGACGAAATATCAAAAGTACAATAACACATAGCAACACTACACTAAATAAAACTAACAAAACTACACTTAAATTAGAGTCCGGTTCTCTCATAACACTATTCACCATTTCACTATGTTTTAATGCATGTGCCATATAGTTCACTTCGTCTAAGTTTATTCTTCGCATGTTCAGTGCATGTGCACCTGATAGACGCGCGTTCATATCTTTGCTCGTACTTGTATCTAACTGAGGTAGGTCGATGATCGGTATCGGTTCTGCAAGGTCGCTCTCCGTAAAGGCATGATGATGTCGAATTCTGATGCCATGGATTTCAAAGTCACATGGCTCGGTGAGGGTCAAGAGGTATGTCCCGAAGACTGAATGCTTAGCAACTTCTGTGTTGCAATACGTGGTTACCACAGTCTTCAGTCTTGTGTACACAATCCAATTCCCACCAACTATCGGTTGTACTCGCACTTCTTCAATTTGGATTCGATGCTGCCTGCAGCTAGTGAGGTTGTTTTCGAATTTCATCAGTTGTTCGATGCAGGTGGGCTCGGGGTAAGGATCTTGGTTCTCATCAGCGCAGAGGTAGTGGTCTCCAGCAGCGAGGGATCGGCATGGTTTATCAATCGGTTGGTACTTCATTCCCTTTGCCAAAAGGTAAGGGTGTTGTGGAAAAATGGATAGGGTTATATTTTCAGACTCGCGAAAAATTGGTAACGAATATAATTTATAATAATTGTAGGTATTATTATCGATAAGTGGAATCTCTATTACAAACGTAATCTGGTTGTGCTTAATGTAAGACTTAACTTTAACAGTTTCTTCTATTTTAACTAAGTTGCTTACAGTTGCAGGATATACCAAGTTTTCAGTATCAGAAATCAACCTTAAATGATACAAAAATTCTGTAGAGTTTATTATAGACTGGTGTAGTATGGATAATTTGCTAAATGCTAGAGCAGTTTCAATTTCACCTAATTTTACAAATATGGTTTGGAAATTACTTATGAAAATATTATAAAAGCTTACAATATATGTGGAATAGTTCCAACGCTTGTTTTGAGAATTTAACTCTTTTAACATGGATTCAATAATTTGCATGCGTTCCTCTAACAAAGCTGAATTTTTATTAAGACTATCAGTTGTATTTATAAAGCTATCAATTATTTGAGATATCAAAGTGAGTTTCTTTGAAATGATAATATCATTATTGCCAAGTTTGGAAATAAGTCTGTCATATCTTAACGCATCCTCGTGGTCCAGGTTTCCTGTGACTACTTTAATAAGTGAACCTAAAGGGTTTATGATACCTCTCTTAAATCGCCGTAGCGGAACAAGCTGTCTAAATTTTTGAATAGTTATATCACGTAAGTATTTCAAATGTGTATCCAAAGTTATAAAATCACGAGAATATGATTCGTCTTTTTTAATCAATTTATCAAACTCCTTATAATGATGTATTACAGAATTTAAATCGTCATAAATTCTTTCTAAATTCAAAGTCTTGATAATAGTCCAATGATCAGTTTGAACATAGGCTTGACCTCTTTTTACCGGAAGTATTCCTGGGTTGCCTTCAAGGGACCGCAGATGAAGGGCCAGCGCTGGCATCGCTACCATCAGGACGGTCCACCTGTGGAGGGCGTTTTATGTTTTTAATAGGTGCTTTTGTAATTCTTTCGCCTATCTGTATCGGAACTACATTTCTTTCAACTTTGCCCGCAACCTTTGCTTTATTGTATCGGGGTTTATCTTTGCTTTTTCGTTTATTAACATCTTTTGTGTAAATAATCTTTCCCTCTGGAAGATCTATTTCCGCCTCACCGCCTTTCTTTTCCCTAATCTTTTCCTTGCTTTCTAACATTTTATCTGCCAATTGCTTATATAACATTTTTGTTCGTTTGGCATGGTCTTTTACTAATTGCTGTATATACTGTTTTTCAAAATCTATACCAAAAGGGCTGCCTGAGTCTGTGTGTCCAAAAACAATTTCAAATGGGGTAAGTCCGGTCACTGAATGAATGGAGTGATTATAGGCCAATATAGAATACATCATGACGGATGCTACATCTGTACACCTTTCTTCATACCTGGCACACCTATAGGTTTCACTAATGGTTGAGTGCAATCGTTCTATCAAACCCATGGAATTCGGATTATTGGGGGTCCCTATATGAAGTTCTATCTTGTGCAAATTCAAAAATTCTTTGATTAGTTCATTATTGAACTCGCTTCCCGGATCTGCGCTTATCTTTTTCGGTGTTCCATAAAAGGAGAAGTATTTCATGAGGGCTCGGACTACTTCAGGGGTTGATCTATTAGAAATCGAAATAGCTTGGCCTAATTTACTAAAGGCATCGATAAGGGTTAGAAAATAATGTCCTTCAATTTGGAAAAGGTCTATGAATAATTCCTGGAATGGAGCGTCTTGAGATTGGGTTAACTGTAGAACGGGCTTTATGGGTTTTCTATCGTATTTCATTTTGCGACATATGTCACACGCGTTTATTATAGCAGCGATGGTCTCTTGCATATTGTTCCAAAAATATGTCCTACGTATGTTAGCTAAAGTTTCTTTAATGCCACGGTGACAGGTTTTTCCTTCGTGGTACTTTAACACTATCGCTTTCTGCTCTCCTTCCTCCTCTACAAACACTACCCGCTCCGTACACTCAAATAATTGTACTGTACCTTTTCTGAACAATTCTTTAGCTACACTGCCAAACTGCTTACGGTGTTCAACGTCTTCAAAATAAATGAAATATTTAATTTTAGGCCGCACGTATTCTTTCAGAAATTGTTTTATCAATTGTGGATTATCAATTGGTAAAAATACTTCCATGACCTTTTGCTTTGTACGAGAAAGGTCTCGCACCTGTATATCATTTTTAAGCCATGTATATATCAGAATCTGGTTTGGTTTAGTGTCCACAGCTTCTTTCAGGATTGGTATGTCAGTTGTGTCAATGTCTATAGCTGAATGTATGGTGTCGGATTGAATACTTTCAGATGGTTCTCTAATAGGATAGTTAGACTCTCCATCAGAACCGGGGATTGTAAGTGTTTCAGAATCTGAAATGGACCTTTCGCTTGCTGTTGCCGTACCACTCGAATCTGTTATCGTGATGGTAGAAGAATTATTACGTTCTTCTTTCCTTTTAGAGTTCAGTTTTACTATGTCGTTGATAACTTCTTCCATCTGCTGTTGTAATATCTGTTCCTTATCGTCAACATTTACCTTCATTGACTGTTCGTCATCAGAGTCAGAGAGAGCATTAACCTTTATTCTGGATAGGGCGTCAGCGTTGGTATTTTGCTTTCCCTTTTTATAAACTATATCATAGTCATAGTCCAAAAGTCTAAGTCTCCACCGTGTAAGTTTGCTACTAGAGTCTTGTTGAGCTTCAAGCCATGATAAGGGTCTATGGTCAGTATAGATAATAAATTTACGACCGTATAGATACGGACGAAAATGTTTTACTGCCCAAATGATGGCGAGACATTCACGTTCAATCGTGCTGTAGCGTGATTCGGTGTCACTCAAGGTTCGACTAGCATATGCGATCGGTTTGTCGCTACCGACTTGTCCCTGGGATAACACCGCACCAAGTGCGACATTTGAAGCGTCTGTCGTGAGGATAAATGTCTTGTCAAAATCGGGGTACTGAAGTAGTGGTGCGTTTGTCAGTAGTTCCTTACATCTTTCAAATGCGTCAATGTAATTCTGGTCAATTATAATTTTATTGCGTTTTTTGAGGCATGCTGTCAATGGTTTGGTGATATGAGCAAAATCTTTGATGAAGCGTCTGTAGTATCCAATAAGTCCGAGAAAGCTTTTTATTTCAGTAACCGTCTTAGGGATTGGGTAATTCAGTACTGTTGCAATTTTGTCGTCATTAGGTTTCAGTCCTTCTTTAGTTATGGTGTGACCTAAATAAAGGACCTCCTTCCGAAGGAATTCTGACTTGTCTAGTTGAACTTTTAAGTTGGTCAATCTCAGTCTTTCGAAAATAGTTCGGAGTTTTTGTATATGCTCATCTAAGCTTGCAGAGAATACAATGACGTCATCCAAATAGACCATACAGTGTATTCCCTGCAGTCCCCTAAGGACATTGTCCATGGCCCGTTGGAAAGTGGCCGGAGCAGTCTTGAGACCAAACGGCATTCTCAAGAATTCAAAGTGGCCGTTTTGGGTGCTGAAAGCAGTCTTCTCTCTGTCTTGCTCCTCCACCTCGATCTGATGATAGCCGCTAGCCAGATCAAGCGTGCTAAAGTAACAGCTCTTCCCTAGTTTGTCAAGCAAGTCAGTGATGTTAGGTAGGGGATATCTGTCGTCAACGGTGATGTCATTAAGTCGTCTAAAATCTACAACCATTCGCCATTTAGGCTCTCCGGAGGCATCCATTTTTTTTGGAACCAGATGCACTGGTGCGTTCCAGGGTGAATGCGATTCCTGGATCACATTATCTTTTAGTAATTTATCGACCTGTCGGTTAATTTCATTTACTTGTGCAGGTGCTTGTCTGTAGGGTCTGATAAAAATGGGATCTTCGTTTTTAGTACGTAGTTTATGTTTGACTTGGTTCGTAAAACTCAAAGGAATTTCCTCACAATAGAATATGTCTTTGTACTCATTACACAGTTTCATTATCTTTTCACGTTCTTCATTGTTAGTGTGGTCCAGTCTGAGTCTTTGTAAGTTTTGTTCTAACAGTTGTTCAGTCTCTATGTCAGTCCCGTGTTCAGTAAAGTTGAGGTTACTGTCAGTGTCAGTCGTGTCGTATTTTGCTACCATGAAAGGTTGTCCAATCGTCAATGTCATTGGTAGATCTAATGTATTTTGTATGATAGTAGAGGCGTAACCATTAGTGCAATTCACAATTGCACTAGGCATTCGTAAGCCGTCAGCGAACTCCTTGAAATCCAGTATGGCTTCACCTGAGTATTGATCAATGGGCAACTTGACCCGTTGTTCAGATCGTGGTGGTAGTTCAATAACGTAGTTCAAATTGTTATTGATTATTGGAATACATGCCGTATTCGTATTTAAACGTTGGTCTTTTAAATCAATTACCGCGCCTAACTGTTGTAAAAGGTCGTTTCCAATTAGTCCGTCATAGCGTGCGTCTACGTCATACAAATAAAATTTGTGCCAATCGTCGCTGTTAAAAGTAGGCAAGAGGGGAATCTCTATAACTTCATCATGTCTACTGGATGCATGAGTACTAACCACTTGAAATGGTTCTTTGCGTATGAAGTCACCGAAATATTGATAGGCTTTTCGGGGGCTGATGAAAGATCTCATACTTCCGGTATCTATCATCATTTTTGCATCTATCTCCTCTAAGTACACATAAGGAAGCTTTAAATTTGGATCACAATTTAATTCTAAGACTTCTTGTCCTTCGAGGCAATTTCGCGAAAATCCGCAGTCTGTACATCAGTCTGTTCTGTTTCGTCACCTTGTCCGTTCATATTAATATAATATTCGTCATCGCAATGCGCTCCGTTCATATCGTCATAACCGTAGTACTCATCCTGATAATAACTTTCATCATAATACTGTCCTACATTCTCGTCAAAAGTCAATTCATTCAACCTAAAACCTTGCTGTGGTTTGCTAAGCGGTGGCGCCGTCCTCATTGACACGTCAGTGGTCTGAAGTTGAGGCTTTTGGACCTGAGGAGGTCTGTAACCAAATTGTTGTGGAGCCATACCAGAATTTAGCTGAGGTCTATAGCTAAATTGTGGTGGTCTATAACCGAATTGGGGCGGCCTGTACCCGAACTGTTGTTGTGGGGCAAATTGAGGGCGATAGCCTAACTGCGGGGGACGGTAGTCTAATTGAGGCCTAAATCCGAACTGTTGTTGTTGTCCAAATTGAGGTCTAATGTTTTGTGTATTTTGTGGAATACCAAAGGTAAACTTTTGTGGTGTGCCAATATTTTGAGGCACAAATTGTTTGAAACCCGTTGGCTGAAGTGACGTCATTTGAGGAGTGTTACCGAATTTAAACCCTAGTCCCGAAACTGCGGGCGGCTTTTGTACGGAACTGTTACCGTACATACGATTACGCAACGTATATTGTTCGTGAAAATTCACCTCCTCGAGCACTATGCTAAGGGCGTATTCAAGTGTTGCTGGTGATTTTTGTCTGACGACGTGAACCATATTCTCCGACAAATTATACATAAATACATTTAAAGCCATGTTGTTGTAAATCGCAATTTTGGCGCGTCTAAGTTCGGCATCATGTAATAAATTTACTTTTGAGATAAGTAGCGATCGAATATTTTGCACTCTATTACAAAAGTCCAAATACGATTCTCCGGATTTTATCCTACACGACTCTAGTTCTATACTTATGCACTCTTCACTCCGCGGATCACCGAAGTGTTGTTGTAACAACTCCTTTAAGGCGGTCCAACTACCCACGTCTTCTCTTTCTGATAAGAGCGCGGCTGCATTATCAGTCAACCGGCTTGTAATAGCGTGCAACAAATATATGTTTTGTTCTTCGTGACCCCTAAAACGATTGATCACATATTCGCACTTTCTCAAAAATAAACTTAACTGTCGCTTATCACCGCCAAAAAACGGGATAAGCTGTAGCATTTCCCTTGGAATGGGTATAACTGTCACCGTCGTAGTAGTAGGTGATGGGTCCGGTATCGGAGCATCTTGTGGATCGACTGGATTGCTCATTTTGGTAGAGTAACGCACAAACTAGAGGCGAAAAATGCCAATAAAATTCCGAATAATTCGAATACGGACACAAAAATATTATAACACAAAACACAAACACGTAAAAACACAATAAAACAATATAGTATAAAACACACAGTCAATAAAATCACATAAGAACATAAAATGTAATAGTCCTAAATAAAATATTTAATTTATATTTCCTCTCTATAAATTTGTTACTCTATGTCTCAGTCAGACTTTCTTAGAATTAGATAAGACACTTGGTAGAGGCTTATACCAACCAGATACGTTTTAATGAGAGATGTTTGATCTCAAAATAACAATGAACTATATTATAACCCTGTTATGAAAAATATGGGAGAGATTATGGAAAGGAAGGCAAAGAGTCTTACTTACCAACCGACCGCTACTCCCATACTCGACACCACCGTAAGAACTTTGACGAATTTATTTGGTTCGCGGATCGTTCCACGACTATATCGCGCCGAATTTCGCGTTTTTTGGGTATATGATGAGCACCCGAATTCACGACGAAGGACGGGCAGCCTAAACGATCCGACCCGGCTGCGCCAGTCAAATTTCCACGTAGGGGAAACAGGTTTTTAAAAATTAAAATAAAAAAATGAAAAAGCGTGTAGCCGATTTGGAGGCTCGATTTAATCTAACTTTCTTAATAACAATACAAAGGTGCAAGCAAGTGCCACTGTGTGGGCGTAAATCTGAGAATTGCATCAGGTTATGCATAGTCAGCGCTTAATCTAATACAGACGGTTCGGGAGGATGTATAACTAGGTACATTTTGTTATTGTTATTAATTTCCTGGTGTTTATATCGTTTTGTTTTTGTAAAATCATCTTAATTTGTTGGAAAAACTACTACCAAACTATCCATATACTTTGATAGCATCTGTGGTGTAGTGGTTGTGCTGGTTGGCTCAAAGCACATACACCGAGGTTGCGAGTTCGATTCCCGCGAAAGGACAAATGTTCGTGCACAAAAAAAGTGAAAGCATTTAGAAAGAAAGAAAAAAAGAAAGAAAAGAAAGAAAGAAAACACATTTATTCAAGACATCACACAACATTACACTGAACACACATTTGTCTCGTTTCTGGGTATTGTCGGACCATGGTCCGTGTAGTTCCTGACTCTAGATGCAGGGAATCCTAGTTACGGGCCAAGATCTATGTATCTGATCGTTGGGCGTATTTATTTATTTTATCTTTACAATACATAAAACAAAGTCGCTATCTACATCGTCATATCTGTTTCACCGCGCTCTTCTTCTGAACCAAGCAACGGATTTTGAAACGGTGTTCACTGTCACTTAAGGAGATTTTTACAAAAGGTTAATATGAACAACCAATACATTCTAAATAAGTTTTTGCATAGTTGAGAAAATTAAATATTTTGTAATTAAATCGATAAAAAATTACACAATGGGCGGGTCGTTTGTACTATCACAAAAAAAGGTTACTTTTAACGGTACAGCTGCCCACGGGTACTTATATACATTACTGTAATATTACTTTTTTGTAGTATGATGATTGATTAGTGTGTGTGTATCTAGTTTTTCATCTCCCATATTTTCTCAACTATTGAATATGACTCAGCTTCGTTCAGTGTGAAAATTGTTTTAAAAATAAATAGGAAGATATAATCAATAAGGTTCTCTTGCTATTTTTTTTAAGCCTTGTCGTTGCATAGCTTGGCATGAAAACAACACGGATATCACGAATTTATCTTTTCAGTATTTGATTGCTAATTCAATTATTTCAACAATTAGTAATTAGTTCAACCATGGATGTTTAATAAACACAGATTACACTCGTACGTTCATATGGCAATTACGTAATCATTGGATCTTCATATAACATGCATATTTAGGGACTTCCAAAACATCTTTACTTCCTTGAAATAGAGTTCAAATTGCCTTGTCAACTAGTAAAATAAGATTTAGTATCAATCAATCATACAATCTCCGGATGTAAGGCCGAGCACTTCGTCAAATCACTTCCTAAACCAGAAACGCTGACTTTGCTGACATATCACAAATCATGAAAGCAAGACCTGTACTATCTAGAGCTTAAGTCGAAGCTTTAAGGTTGAAAATTGGATGACAATTGGTAATTGTCTTGGTACCTTGTCTAATAAAGACATGTTTTTGCCAAGTAAAGCGTAGGCAGAGCTACGGTTAGTTGAAAGTAGAAACAGTTAATTTAAATCTGTGCTTCTGCAGCGCACAGCAATTGAGAACACAATGTGATACAAACAAACATACCAGTCATCGAATAAAATAAGCTATTGTAGGCGTATGTATCGTTGTCTATCAGGCGTATAACTTCATATCAAATATATTATTACAAAAAAGACATTTTGTGATAATATTTAGTCATAAGTAATTTAGTTAAGTTTTTTTTTTAATGGGTGAATTTCCTTTATTACTGAAAACAACTCTACACTCTACTTACCAAAACTAAACTAACTACTTACAAGGAGAAGCAATTGGACAACCCATAGACCATTAAAGGCCTATAGATAGCTCAAATGCTCCAACCCACTACCAGTTGGCAGCGTACCCAAGATGATGGCAGTATTGCCCGGTTAAAGTTATTTAGTTAAGTTGTCTCCTTATACTGTTTATATATTTTTTTTTTCTTTTTGCTATTCTGTTTTCTTTTCGTTATGATTTTTTGTGGTCGTCAAATAAATGTTTTTTATGTCTTTCTTTCTTTCTATTTTAAATCTTATTTATGTTATTTTCGCTATATCTTCACCTCTTTCTGCAAGGCTTAGAAAATTTTTCGTCAAGAATTCTGAACTTTCTGAGGATTCAAACAACCCATGTGTTAATTGATACAAAACGGCTAAAACGTTGAAATTACTTCAACCAGTTCACATAACTCCCAGAAGAAGGACATCTAAAATTTCCGAAACCTGGTCCCTGGACCCGGAGTCATAGCCGTCTTGATGATGATGATGATGATGATGATGATGATCATAGCCGTTTTATATCACTTATGAATAACACTCGCGAAATTTTTCAAAATCTAACCCCGATGATTATCAAAATCAGCCCAGAGACTCCTTTGAACGTTTTCCGCTATTCATTAGTTTCAGATTTGGCCATCCACGCCTACTGAAACTCACCCTACAGGCGAAAAGCGCATAAAAACGGTTCCCACTAGAAGTTAATGGTAGCTGAAGCTTATCACGAGCATAATAGAGAAATAAATCACCTAATATCTATAATCTGGATCTGTCTCCGACACAGGCCCGTTATCCATTACGGTGGAGGCTGCAAAAACAGTAATCTATCAGTGAAAGTGCACAAGAAGTGTGAGCGAACAGTAAAGAGGTATTTTCACTGTCATTATTATGCATACACTCGAGAGCAAATATGTAAACAATTTTCGCGCAACACAGCGTAAATTTAGGATTTATTTTCGCGCAACTCAGTGCATATATCCTAGGTTCGCCAATCTTTTCTCTATACAATCCAATTTATAACAATAAAATCCGACTTTAATTCTGATTTATCTCCGAAGTCCAAAAAGGAAGTTGATGAAATTTTGAAAGAAAGAGTTTTCCAAATCGGTTTATAAATGACAGAGTTTTGAGGTAACAAATATAAGAAAAACAATCTAATTGAGAACCTCCTCCTTTTTCAAAGATGGTTAAAAAGTAAATTATAATTTAAAGATTACTAATTTGTAGCAAGTGTGGCTCACTGGGAACTTGTGCGACTGACACGCACCGGAGTTTGAATACCGGAGTTTGAATGCTGGCTTTGCAATTAGGTGAGGATTCAACACTCGCTTTAGAAATGGTGTAAGAAAATATCGTGAGAAATCCAACATGCTCAATAATATTACATTTCAAGGATATATGACATCCACCAACCGGTGGTTAAATCGTCATTGAACAACCCGCATCTCTATTAGAGAAGGCCCGTGTCACAGCAGTGAGAACGTAATGGGCTGATGATGATGATGATGATCAGTACGAACTACACTTTCCCATTTTTATAATACTTTTAAAGTACCCTTTATGTACAGGGGTGAAATTGTTACTATGTGACAAAACCCCTGCCAAATGAATAAGGATAAAAACATGTATTATTCTGCACTCGCCTGTACCATAATAGTGCATTAGGCTCCATACACACTGGGATATTTACACCATTAGGCTGGACACACACTGGTGCGTGATACGCGCGCCGGATCGCAGACACGCGTAATTTGATACCATTTGTTTATGCACAATGTTGCCAGAAAGCGGGGAATCGCAGTATGCAATTTTCCTCGTGTATTGTTTACCTAAATGTGCATATTTTGTATGAAAACATAAAATATTGTGTGACTGAAAATAAATATTTAAAGAAAACAATATTGTTTTTCTGTAACATTGTATTATTAAGGTGGAATCTGACCTATACGCGTTCGTGTAACGTAGTATATAGCGAGAATCTTGACAGCAAACCGACTTCGAACTTTAAGAAAAGAGAAGGTTCGTTTTCTATTCGATTGTATGTTTTTTATGTTTGTACCTCAGAACTCCGTCATTTATGAACCGATTTGGAAAATTATTTTTGCATTGGGTTCAGTATAGCTACGAAGTGGTCCCATATAAATTTCATCGATATTTGACATTGGACTTCACAGATACATTGAAGTCGGTTTTTTTGTTTGATAAAACATATACTTGTTTTTCCAATGTTATATTACACTTGCTGGTCAGTCTCCGGCTTTAAACTTTTGTTTCTTGCTCATAGAACGATAAGTAACTAAGTTAAAATTAACTGACTCTGTACTTACTAACTTCATGTAGAGACTAACCGATGAAGTTAACGTAGCATAGCGAAGTAGAAAACTCAACTTACAAACTTGGAAATTTATATTCATTAGAGCTCTAGCAAAGCTTTAGTGATTTCCTACATTTTACAAAATTATTATTCAGAACTCAAAATAATTTATTTGCCTCAGTAATGGTTACAAAAGGGTTTCTTATTAATTAAATTATATGATTAGTCTTATATTATTAACATAAAAGCAAAATATTTTATTTTTGCGCATAGCGATAAGGCCGCCGTTAGAGCGAGTGTGGCTCAGTGGGAGAACGTGCGACTTTCAATCTGAGGCACCCGAGTACAAATCCCGCTGGCCCCGCACCACTGACTTTCTTAAGTTATTCGAGTATGTGCGGATTTAACACTTGCTGTAAAAAAAAAACTGTGAAGGAAAACATCATTTGTTCAAGATATAATCACAAAAAAATTCAAAGACATGTAACATCTACCAACCGGCACTGTGCCAGCGTGGTGGATTATGACCTATACTTTCTCTATGAGAGGAGGTCCGTGTCCCAGCAGTGGGAACGTGATGGGCTGATAATGATGATAAGGCCGCCCATTGTACCCACTGTTTATTGACTAAATATTGTTTTTCCTGTGTATTTGGTATTCAATGAAGCACAGTATTGTTGTATTGTATTATATTGTATACATGGAACTATTTACAGTATAATAATACTATGGTACTATTGTTCCAAATTTCGAGAATAATTTCTATACATTTATTTATCTCTCTGTTTACTAAAAACATTCTTTGACAAAGTAAAAGTTACATGTTTTTATAACCATTACTGAAAATACTTTGTGCCTGAAAATTTCTTCTTCTCCTTTTTCTTTTAGCTTCTGGTTTCGCAGATGTCCAAAGGCGACGGAGACCGCTCACTATCAGGCGCCTATCTGCTGGATTGCCACCATTTTACATGAAATATTCGGTTCCCATGCCATTTCCATAAAAAAATTGTTTATGATAAGCCATTTCACATCCATTTTCATGGAAATGGAATTTAACGAACGCAATTTCTTTGATAGGGATATACCCACTCAGTTTCATAAAAAAAAGCTTCATGTCCCTCGTGGTAGGTCTCTCCTACTTATGTGGGAAGCCATCTGAGTAGGTACCACTACGTTGCCATTTATTCTGCCACCAAGTGCGCAAGCATTACAGTGTTCCGGTTTAAAGGGTTTTGTAGCCAGCGAAATTACTGGGCATTATGAGACTTAACAGATCATTAATTGTCTCAGGGTGACGAGCGCAGAGCATCGCCGCGCAGGATATTGCAAAACAAAGTTCTGGGTGGTGCTGTTATTGTTATGGGTTGGCTTATTGCTTACCATCATGTGAACGACCAGCTCGTCTCGTCACTCGGTTAAAGAAAAAAATAATAAGACTTAATATATATATGATTCGGGCTTAGAGCATACACACCTAGTTATGTATAGTCTAAGGTCTCGGGTCTCACTGAAAACTGTGAACAGTTTCGAAGTTCACATACCTTTTACCTAGTCAAACGTCCATTAAAGACCAGTCCACTGACCTTTTGAACACTCCTGAACCAATTGCGACAAACTAAAGCACTTTTACAAAAGAAGACCACAGTTGCAAAACTCGAGCCAAATGCAATCGGTTTCCCAACGGCGCAGAAAACAACGCTATCCTTTTATTTTATTCAATAACTACTTACTCATGACGCTTTCTGACTTGACCTTTTAGAACTGAACGCTAATTTAAACTCTAAGACCGAGGGAATAATGTTTAATTTAGATAGTAAAGATATAGCGGGAAATGTTACTACAAGTGCTGACGCTCGGATCATGTTGCTGGATTAGATTTCTATAGATTCAACGAACTTTGGACAGACGTTAGTTACATGATTTCGATAAATATTAATTGATTTTAAAGTTATAGGCACTTTACTCATAACTGTACACGAGTCATATGTCAGAGTAGGTATATATGTTACAGGGATATGAGAAAAACAGAGATTTCGTCAATTCCCTAAGTGATTTGATCAAATTACGGAGGATGTTAAAATAACAACACGATTTTGTCATCGGAGAAGTGGTCTTTCCAATACATGATTATACCGTGATTTCGTGGTATCCCTAGGAATTTCGCGAAATCCCTGGTATCCTCATATCCCTGCGACAGAATTGAAATGTTATTTTTGTCATTTCACGGAACCAGTTCTGGTATTTGTTCAAATCACTAGATGTTGTTTAGGGAAATGATAAAACCGTGTTGTTATTTCAACATCCTCCGTGATTTGGTCAAATCACTTACGGAATTTATCAAATCTCTATTTTTGTTTTATTCCGTGACATATATCATCATCTAAACTTAACTTGTCAATTAATTATTCTGCGACTTTACTAAGATGATGGCATCGTTTGAGTTTTGTGTCGTAAGCCGTAAGGTAATGGACCTTGTAAACTACAAGTCGTTGAACCGATCCACCCCAACCGACATATATACATACATATATACATAACCAACACGAGGCACTTCTTATTATCTTAATTCGCTAATTAGTTAGCTTGTTCCTCCAAAAATAAAGTAATTACAGACATCTGTCCGCGTCGAGTCTCCGATGTAAAAACGGTCATTAGTCCAATCAACAAATGCCCAGATGGTTTACTTAATTTGCATAAAAAATGATAAGTAATATTAATATTTTTTGTCCACGTTTTGAAACTAATAAATAATTGAAAAGGAGTCCGGAGAGTAGATGTTTAAAGAAATTTTATATTTTTATAATTTGTGATATTTTGGAGCGTCCGCAATCTTTCAAACATATGCATGTATTTTCGAAAAATCTGGAAATTACTAATTATAATAGACTAATCCTGTATAAATATATTATTGATATTTGCATAGGGTTTTTGTATTTCAGTGTTTCTTTTTCGTATTTTTTTTACATGTAGACAGACCAATGACGAGATCATAGATCCCCACATTTTGACGTTACACGCAAATAGCGCTGTTGATTTATAGATTCAATTTTCATTTTTATTTTACAGACAAAAAACTCTTAATAATTTTCAATAATGAATCGATTCATGCAAAAAATCATAATACATTTTCCCTATTAAGTTGGGTAGAAGCAAAACGAATGGAGCCTCCACGGTCGTTTTCATCAGTTTTAAGCCAACCGCTTTTCTTAGACCCTTCTAAAAAAGTTAAGGAAAATTCAAAGTTTGTATCTGGAGTTTTGTAAAGTACATAATTACCTACATGAGTTTGTCGTCGTGTTTACCCTGATAGGCCAAGGAGATGTCTCTGACCTTTTTCTGAGCTTCCTCAATCTAATTTAGTGTTCTGGCCGTGGCATTCAAGCTACCATTTGTTATACTTATGTTCTCAGTCACCATTGCAGAACACCAGTGGAGGAGGTGAGTTATGACCCGCCTCTTATGGGCCAAAATAATCAGCATTGCCATTTAGCGGGGCAATGCGGTCACACCCTGGCCACTTTTCTCTCCATTATATTATAGTACTAGCGAACCGCCCCGTCTTCGCACGGATGCAATTTACTAATGTGGCGTAATTTTTTGACGACTTAATTACAAAACATTGAATTTATTCAACTATACAAAATCTGAATTAGAATGTACATATAACATTCGTAAAAAATCTCGAAATGTCAGTGAAAACCGTATCAAAATTCGTTGCGTGGTTTAGAAGAAGTAAGCGGACAAACATAAATGAGGTCACTGATAGCGACTTTGTTTTATACGATTTATTTTTATTTCATGTTTAAATTAAAGAATTGAATTTACAATTAGAACAATATTTTCTTAAAATCAAACAAGTTTGTATGAGAATCTACGCTAAAATTCACTCTTTCTCTAGAATTGGAAAGGCAGACATCTATAATTAATGCCATAAGAATTATAAACATCACAGTTCATTAAACTTATTAGTTTGAATATGTAATAATTATCATATTCATTAACAAGGAAGCATTTAAACTTGTCTAACGAAGCATCTGTAAGTGTGTAACATAATACCATTAGCAGAAAGTCAAAGTGCGTCGAAACTTGAAAGTGATTGACAAGTTTTCTAAACTATTTACCGACCACAGGAGTATCTAGGTAAAACACGAAGACTAACAAGCTTACGCTTGGACTTGTCAGTTTTCGCTGCCACTTACGCTTTTCTACTTGTTGCGGTTTCGTGCTATTATCAGGTATTTTAAAGTAATAATGACCACTTCATATTTACTTTCTCTTTTCATTGTGAACACAAGCGTTCGAATGACCATTTCGCTACGACGACCAAAGTTCATGATGAACTAATTTTATGTATTCAACAAGTTGATATCAAACGTAATCATACTCATCGTATCCCTTGCTCGGATAATAATACTGGTGTTAGGTTTCTCGTATGCGAGAGGCCGTCTGGGTGGGTACCACCGCTGTGTCAGTCATTCAGCCACCAAGCAGTAGTGCGCAAGCATTACTGTGTTCCGGTTTGAAGGGCATTGTAGCGAATTTACTGGGCATTATGAGACTCAACAGCTAATTGTTTCAGGGTAACGAGCGCAGGATTTAGCAAAACCAAGTTCTGGGTGGTGCTGTTATTGTTATGGGCTGGCGTATTGCTCACCATCAGGCCAACGACCAGCTCGTCTCGTCCTTCAGTAACATAAAAAAATACCGTCACTGATTTTCCTTTTTATTGTAAAAAGTAATACATTATAAATAACATTAATGGTCAAAAAGTTTACCTAAATGTGAATTAGTTACACAACAATAGGTAACATATATTATTAACTCTACAACATTTAAATTAAATCATAAAACTGGTAAACCCATTGTCTCAAAAATCATCAACAAGCTAAAGCGTGGGATATCCACTTATGTGCGGAACAACCTTTTAAAGTGTACCAAATATATAATATTAGGTATATATGTTCTAGATGCACGATTTTAGATGTCACCAGTTTTAGAGGCCACTAATAATAGGTAGTTATGGACATTTTTGCTGTCAGGGACATACCTAGTCATTATTATCTAATATATAAGTACTAGGTGAGTATTTTTATGCCATGGCATAATAGTATTATTGACCTTCATAGTCTATTTGTAAGTAATTTATATTTACTAACTTTTGACGTAAGTAATTACGTCTCAAAATTCACGATTTGAACTAGAGCGAGTTTTTGATCTCGCACTTTGATAAATAATATGTAATAGGTACATTAGCTGTCAGGGACTTTGCTGCTATTGTTGTAACCTATAATATTTTTAAGCATTGTTATATCAGGGTGAAATAATATTGACCTTATTATTATTGTTTGATTGGTGCGGGCAAGTTCAATTGATTTTATTATTAACCAAAGGGAACTGGACATTACTGGGCATTATGAGACTGTCTTAGAATGACGAGCGCAGTGCAGTGCCGCGCAGGATTTTGCAAAACAAATTTATGGGTGGTGCTGCTATGGGCAGGCGTGTTGCTTACCATCAGGTGAACGACATCATCTCGTCTCTCACAAAAAAAAATGAAATCTTTGTTATATTTGTAAAACGAAGCTATAATTTTTCTTAATTTTTACTTGTTCTTTGGCTCAGTAAGTCATCATATTATTTTTGTAGTGAACATCATTCATATAATACATGTTCAAAACATGTACTTAGGTAGATAAGTATTCGATACATTTTATACTGATGTAAAAAGGTGGCTGCCGCCTCTAACCATAATAATATAATCTGTGACATAGCTGTGTAAAAACTGAGTAAAAACTGCAAAAACTTAGTTATTTAACTTAGTTTTTGCACAACTTGCTTTGTGTTTTGTTCATTCTAGTAACGACTGTTGGAAATGAATGGTTATGGTCAGGCGTGGCTCTTACCATCATGCGAACGACAAGCTTGTCTCAGTTAAATAAAAAAAACTAATTATTGATTAACAAATCCATCTGCAAGTTAATTGCATTCGTTTTAACAAATGTACAGTAACACAACAAGTTCAAGACTTGCTAATAAAAACTTCAAGGAATTAAACACGAAAACACTAAAAAAACTTAGGCATCTCGTGGTTTAGCTATATTGAATACTGGCTTTACAAACCGGTTCAAGACTGGCCGAAAAATATTAACTCTAATGGTTATTAGATACGCGTTAAATCTAACTTTAGTGATGGCACTTACGTGATGTAAGTAATGGCCTTATTGTTTGTATTCGTTCTGAATGAGCAAATTTCGCCCAAGTGTGGAGGTACTGATGATTTTATGATGAAAAATAGAAGAATAATGTAATTCCAAATTTGACTGTAGGTATTTAAGTATAATTAGATATGTAGCCGGAATACGCCATGTGTGTGCACTATTAAATTAAAAACCGCTTTTTTGTCGCTTTAATTGTTCTGTTTTAGTGTTTAGGAGAAGGCGTAGAGCACAGCAACCCGACGCTTGGTTCTAATTCTTTCAATCTTTCGATTTCACAAACGTCACGTGTGTTAGAAATCTAGTCTAAGCCATATGTATAGGTATTTTTTTTGGAACTGAGACGAGCATAGCGTTCGTCTGATGGTAAGCGCCACGCTTTTAACAATAACAGTACCATCCAGAACTTTTAATACTAAAAAAAGTACTGCGTTGCACTGCATTGCACTCATCAGCCCGAGACCAGGCCTAGCGCACTCCGCACTGTAGGTACGAAGCTACAAGTATGTACTTGTCGGAGCCGGACACCGACGGTGGGTCGCGCGTCTTTACACGTGCCGCGTCGGAAGAGAAAAACGATATGCGATAGAAAGAGAGGCGCTCTCTAGGTTAATATGACTGGTAGGTATGCAGCGCTACGCGAGCTGAATTGAATTTTATTGCGTCACAGCAAGAGTCGCTATTTGTTTAAATTTCTTTGCGGAGTGATGCTTCTGTCCCTTAGTATTCTATGCCGAGACATCAGATATTAAGCCTCATATGCTCAGTAAATTCGCAGGCTACAATGCAATACTTTTTGAATAAAGGCCTTAAAATAAGTGGCCTGGTTAAGGTTGGCAGACATTTGACAGGACTAAATGATGCATTCATTATTTCAAAGTCCTCGGTCTGGTTCACTACAGAGAACTATTGTCTCTGGCCGGCGGAGTGCAGTGAGATGAAATGGCATTGAGCTCGGAAGCAAGCTGTCTCAGACTCACCTTGAGGAAAGCTGAAGGTTGGAGGTGGACAATAGATGCTTTGAGAAAGGACTGTTTAAGTTATGTTCTGTAATAAAATCAATGTTGCATGGCGAAGATACTATAACTTTGAAACCGCTGAAATGTCGACTGGACTGTCCAAAACATCTTAAGACTTGTTTTTACTTTAATTTTTTGGATAAGTTAATTGTGTCATGTATTACAGTCACTCAAACGGCCTCAACGGAAGATCAGCGCTGGTCGCACGACCAGCACAACACTGAGTTGAGGCCGGTTAGCAACAATTTCCTATTATTTTTAACAGACTTCAAAAAAGGAGGAGGTTCTCTGTTTGATTTTTTTTTTTTAATTTTTTTTATATTTGTTACTTCAGATCTCCGTCATTTATGAACCGATTTGGAAAATTATTTTTGCGTTGGGTTCAGTATAGCTACGAAGTGGTCCCATATAAATTTCATCGATATGTGACCTTGGACTTCGAAGATACATTGAAGTCGGTTTTTGTTTTTTTCTAAAAATTAATTATACCCTAAACAATCAACACACATTTATTATTTAATCTGTTACACTTTTAATGTTTTTTTTTGTTTTCTGTTTGTTTTTTATTTCATTTGTTTATAGTTAATAAGTTGTTGCAAATAAACGTTAACGTAATTTTGGTAAGTCTCTAACCAAGAGTAAGGCAATTGTTTTTAGTGTGGCTTAGACTAGATTTCTATCACAGTTTCCCACACATCCGTTGGTGGCATTCGTGAAATCGAAAGATTGAAAGAACTAGAACCACGCCGTCAGGTTTCTGTGCAAATAACACAAGAGATCTCTATGCAGTGTGAGGGAAATGAATGGGCATGCACATTTAAACCATTAACTGCCTGACACCCCATACGAGCACTGGGCTGCCTCCATGCAAGCCAATGAGTCAATGTTGTGCAAGGGGCATAACATTGGCTCACAGATTCTCTACGAGTGAGTGAAACCCAACAAAACTTGAATATGAGCGCAGTGCCGTGCGCACCAAAACACAGCGTTCTTACATTTTAACGAAAGAACTGGTTCTGTGGACTTCTATGTAAACGTTGCAAAATTATTCTCCTTATTTAGATGGGATGCGTAGGCGCAGGCTACTGGCGGTCTGCAACTGAGACATTCGCCTTGCGTGGCCCAAGGTTGCTGCACTTGGCTCCTGGCCCCGGCGGACAATAGATCGGATGTAATAAAATAATAATGCTTCCACATAATCATAAATTAACTTAGTAATGGAAAGAGGCAAAGATTTCCCTGTTTTACTGTTATTACATAAAATGTATATATTTTGATGTGTTTAAATTGTTTAGCATGATTTCTCAAGTGTATTTCATTGAATTTTCATAATCATCATGGAGGTACTTCTCGTTTTTAATTAGTTTTTTGTACTACTTAATTATTGTAATTAATGAGTTTATATACGAGGTAATGGAAACTACAAGTTCATCATTCAAATGCAAAAATATATAAATAACATGTATAAACAAAGTAAAAACATAAACCGTTTATTTATTACTTTACAACTTCGTGTTTTTATCATTTTAAAGAAGATACCTAATGAAGTATCAATAAAATAAGAAATCTATCAAGTATTACCTACCTAATTAATGTGAGTTGTTACTCATTAAAAACTCCAAGTAAGTAGGTAAAAATCAAAATCAAAAATCAAAATCTCTTTAATCATTTTGGCATCACAGACGCACTGATGAACGTCAAATTATCACAATGACTGAGCAAGAAACTGAAGGGAAATTTTTTTTGAGATTTTTTTACATTTTTTTGGGGTTTTACAATGTTATGTTTCTTATGTACCAGTTGGTTACTTTGCAGAAGTGGAATGTTCCAAGCATGTTTGTCTTCTATCTAATTACGAACAGTGTAGTATGCTTTTCTCATTAGAACATTCTTAACGCGTAATTTGAATTTACTTAATTAAGGTAGGTTAGTATGAAATGAAATGAAATGAAATGAAATTGTTTTATTTGCATGAAACATGGTAGTATGTAAAGGCACATAAGAGATAATAGGTACAAAACTACAACGAATATGACAAAACCCTGTCCGATCCATCACGGGGCTAATTGTTGTTGATCCTAAATAACCGTTTTTATCTATACAGTAAAAAAATTAGATTTATTTATATTAAAAAAAAACGTTATTATATATTATACATTAATAACAAAAATACGACCGGGCAGGCTTCATATGGTATTGCAGGTAAATTATCCGTTTTTTGTTAGTTTTAGTTTGATTTCGCTAAATATAATTATTTTCGTTCGTTTTTCTCGTATGTACCTATTTAGTAGTTGGCATAGAATAGAACAGAATAGAAAACACTTTATTGCACTTAAGAAGGAATAACGTTTTGTAGTACGAAGGAAGTACAATAAGCGGTCTTATCAATAAACAGCGATCTCTTCCATATGCATGTGTTTATAGTGTGTGACACAATCTGGTTAGTTTTTATGGCATACCTATAGATAGATGAGTCCGCCAGAGGGCGTGCAAAAGCAAACATTGGCTCTGTGTCAATTTGTATTTTAAAAACATTTAATAGTGGTTTTAGGACCTAAAAAGTGACTCAAGTTGATACTAATAGTCTGAATTATTAGTGAAATCGTTTGCAAGATTGTGTGAATCGTATTTACCTAGAAATAGTGACAATAACAAACAACAGATCTATGGAACTAAATTTACCAAACAAAGCACAAACCCGAATAAGAACTAAGTGAAAGCCCCTGTGCACAGTGCAAATCAATAGAAATAAAGCAAAACAGTGATCAAAAGTGTTAAAAATTAATGTGATGAATAACGTAAAATATGGATTTCGTAATTTATTTTTAAACCACCCACTTCTATCATTAAAATCTAACGAGCATTTTTAACACGATACGACAAACTATTTCGTTACTTTTCGCTGTGATAAATTGGCCCAGTGGCTTGAAGTTTAGGTTGTAACCTGCTTCGGCGCATGACCCCGAGTTCGAAACCTGGCGACGTATTGCTCTTTTTGTGAATTTATTTTAATTTATTGTAAAGACTAGACTACAAAAAAAGTAAAATAATTAATAAACATGGAGTTTGAAAGCAATATCACTCAACGCACACATAAATTACGACGTGCAAACTCGCTCAGTGATATCTCAAGAGGTTCCTCTCTATTTGATACGACAATGATGAGCCTGCCGAACACGTCATTAAACGACAGTCAAACTATATTAGAGCTCAATGACAAAGTAAATGCGCTTACGCACCAACTTGAGAGTGCACACCAAGAAATAGAAAATCTGAACAGTGAAAACCTTCGTCTGAAGACAGACTTGCAGAAATGTCATACTGTTGTTGAGACATACAAGAGACTTAGTAAATCAGAAAGCGCACCTGTGACGCCACTAACAACACGTAAGCGAAACAAAAGTCACCGGGCTCACAACTCTACACCATCTAAAGAGGCCATTTGTTTGCAACAGACAGTAATTAAAACTAAACCTGCTCAGGACATACAGGACAATAATTCTGAGAAAACGCAGCCGCCTGCTATTACTGTGCTACAACCACAGAATGAGCAATATATGACACAGGTCTCCTCTATTCTGCAAAGTTCAAATGTACATATTAGCTGTGAACCTAAAATATCCACAAATGAACCACCTCAATCATCCAGTACTACTACGCAGACTTTGGAGAGCTTGGATACCGAAAACCATAGAAAGAAATCTACTGTACTGGAATCAAACGGTAGTTTTTATAACTTGGAAAATAAAAACAAAATAGTTGTTATTGCGGACGATCAAGGAAGGTACATACAACGCACACTGCAGCGTTTGGTCGGCGAGCGCTACGAAGTGACTTGTTTCTGGAAGGCGGGAGCTACGCTACAGGATGTTTTAATATCAGAGCGTACAGCAATAAATACTTTGACTAACAACGATTATCTTATTGTTTTAGGCGGCGTTAATGATAGGTCTCCAAGCATTTTTAAGATATGCGTCAGCCATTTTCTGTGTGATACTAGAAATACGAATGTGCTGTTTTGTGAAATCCCCTACAATAAATGTTTGAGGGAAACAAAATTAAACTATGAACTTGAATTTCTATGCTCTAAATTTGGGCATGTAAAATACATCAATATGGGCTTTTCTATGTCGCGGCCCCATCCTAAATCGTTTGCTCTGCATACTTGTCAATTTTTACTAAGAGCACTATTGAGTAATGAGTATAAAATCAAAATTAATGAATTCTCGGCAAAAGTTAAAAGTGTGTCATCAAAAACTGATAAATCCACCCAAACAGACTGTGTAGTAGAAGTATCGGAGTCGAGTATTACGGCTCCCGACAGCCCCCGCCCATGTACGTCTAAAACATTTTTTCGTGTATAAAGAAGTCAATATTCTTCATCAAAACATTAACGGAATTTTAAATAAATCTGATCTCTTAATTGTTAACTTAGAATATCTTGAGGAACAAGGTATCTCTGCAGATGTACTGTGTCTGACAGAGCATAATATGTTAAAAGATGACACAAAATTACTGTATATTGCAAATTACTCTTTAGCAGCTTCTTTTAGTCGACACAATCGGCATGGTGGCTCTTGTATATTGGTTCATAATAGGCACCAATTTAAAAATATAGCAGCAGTTGAAAAACACAGCATTTCCGGTATCATGGAATGCTGTGCTGTAGAGCTTATAGAACACAAATTGATTATAATTTGTGTTTATAGACCCCCAAGAAATAGTAACCAAAACTTCGAAATTTTTTTCATGATTTTGCATTCAATACTTCATGAATTTTGCTATACAAAAAAGAAGGTTATCGTATGTGGTGACTTTAACATCAACATTCTTAAAAAAAGCAAAGAATATGACAACTTAATGCACATTATACATGGTTTTAACCTTCGATTAGCCATTAATGAGCCGACGCGATTAAAAAGCGGCACATGCATAGACAACTTTATACATAATGTAAGAGGATGTAAATACAATATATACGAGTTTGCCTTATCAGATCATACGGCTCAGATGTTGTCATGTCCGGTTAAAGAAAGCTGTTCTTTGTCACACTGGTATATAGAGAAAAGAGATTACTGCCAGGAAAACATTGACAAATTTAAAGACTGCCTACGAGCTCTTAGTTTTAACGACGTGTATGATACGGATGACTCTAACGTGGCTTTTGAACTTTTTTATGACATGTTTACATTATTATATTATTTATGCTTCCCTCTGACATTAATCAAAAAAATTTTGCGTAAAAAGCCAAGGTGGTTATCCCGCGGAATACGTAAGTGCTCAAAACGAAAGCGTGACTTACTATGGCGATACAGACGACATAGAAATGAGCAGAATAAAACAAATTTTAAAACCTACTCTTCACGTCTAAATAAAATTATTAAATTGACCCAAAAATCTCAAAATGACTACCTCATTAAAACTGCATCTAATAAATCCAAAGCAACTTGGTCTGTCATTAAACATTGCAAAAACAGTGTGCCTAAGGAAGAAATTAAGCAGATCATTGTCGATGGCTGTGTTATCACAGAACCAACAAGTATTGCAGAAGCATTCAACAAATACTTTACTGGTGCAACCGATACAAATAATAGGACCAAAATAAATATAAATAATAATTCTTGTACTCTCTTCATGAATCCTACAACTCCTTATGATATATGCACAATAATTAAGTCACTAAAAAATACAAACAGCACGGGCTATGATGATATTAATACTAAAATATTGAAAGAAGTATCTGATTTGATTTCTCCTGTCTTGAGCTACATTATGAATTTGTGTATAACATCCGGAGTATTTCCAAGTAAATTAAAAATTACGATGATAAAACCTTTATTCAAAAAAAATGACAAACAAAGTATGAACTGCTATAGGCCCATAGCACTTATACCAGTATTATCTAAAGTATTTGAGAAGGTTATCTATAAATGTTTATATCAATTTTTTGAAAAACATGGTATTCTCGTTGAAGAGCAGGTAGGTTTCAGACAGAACAAAACTATAAATTTGGCGGTGTATAAGTTCTTACAGACAATAATGTTAGGCCTAGATAATAAAGATCTAGTTTCGGCTATATTTATGGACTTAACTAAAGCATTTGATTTTGTTAACCACGAAATTTTGTTAAGTAAGTTGGACGCATATGGAGTTCGAGGTAATGTACTTACACTTTTAGAATCGTACCTTAAGAACAGAAAGCAATGCACTCAAATTACCCGTATTTGTCCAAAAATGAAAAAAGAAACTGTGTTCTCTTCTAATTACCGTGAAGTTACACAAGGCGTGCCTCAAGGTAGCGTCCTGGGCCCCTTATTATTCATAACATACATCAATGATTTACCGAAACTTGTGGAACAAAAGATGGTTTTATTTGCCGACGACAGCACGGTCATGTTTATTAGTAAGGACAAATCCACCTTAGAACTACAGATGAATAATACACTTGACTTAATAATTAAATGGCTTGACTACAATAATTTATTGATTAATTTGGATAAGACTAATATTATGACATTTATGAATAGAAAAAAATATTTAACGGACATTAATGTAATTTATAATGGACAAAAGATTCATGAGGTTGAGAATGCAAGATTTTTAGGTCTTGAACTCGACTGCAGCTTAAATTGGAAATTCCAAGTTGAAAAAGTATGTGCCAGGTTAAACCAATTTTCTTACGCACTCTACATGTTGGGTAAAGTTGTGAACCAGTCTGCAGTTATCAACGCTTACCACGGTTATGTCGAATCGGTACTCAGGTATGGTGTCATCTTTTGGGGTAACTCAACAGAAAAAGATAGTGTATTCAAAGCTCAGAAAAAGTGTATAAGAGCAGTTTGCAAACTCAAACCAACAGAATCTTGTAAACCTTTTTTTGTTAGCTTGAAACTTTTAACGTTGCCGTGCATTTATATTTATGAGATCTCTGTATTTGTATATACTTATAGAACGATGTTTGAGCAACACAAAAGCAAGCGACACAATACAAAAATATGCTATCCGCCAAATACTACTGCGCAATTAAATAAGAGCATTTTTTGCATGGCTCCTCGAATTTATAATCATTTGCCCAAAGACATTCGAATTTGCTCAAACAGCGGCACATTCAAATTTAAATTGAAAAAATTGTTGATTGATAAATGTTATTATAATACTAATGAATTTTTAAATGACAAGTTTAATTGATTTATTATTTGATTATATTTAATAATTTGACGTTATATAATTATGACATTAATTAAAATTTAAGTCTATAATCTGACAATTTGAATTTAATTTAATTACATATATATATATTTTTTAATGTTAATATTGCACACCATTGTTATGGTAGAATGTTAGGAATTATCTTTATTTGTCATCTTTGTGCACAACATTCCAGCAATAAAGAAATTTTGAATTTTTGAATTTTGAATTTTGAGATCTACGTCTCGTTTTAATTCTAAATGTTCCCTTTGATTTATTCGTTTACTTTAACCACAACCGTCTCAAGTTGGAAATTGAAACCCTTTTCCTCTTGGCACAATTCTTGAAAACAAACAGAGGAATGTTTTAAAAGGAAAATATAATCTTCAAAGTTATCCTTCCTTATCTACAATTACGGTTGCTTTCCCAAAAATATTTAAGCGTTTTTTAAATTTTATTATATTGTGTTTTGTTTCTTGATTAAAATAAGATCGACAGTCGAACATAAAATATGAGAAAAAACCGGCCAAGTGCGAGTCGGACTCGCGCACGAAGGGTTGGGGGATGAAGGGAATCTATAAAACGATATGGAATAATCTCTCTCGTAACTATAATATCTTCACTCTCCAGGTTTTCTCAAATAATACATCCTACTACAACCCCATAATCAGAATGTGTCGCCATTACAACGAGCATCTTCAATATAACAGATACATCGATATTTTTAATTCTAAGTTGCACCTATTTCAGAAGCAATTAAAAAAGGTAATATTTAATATTGGATGATAATCTATATATTATATTAAATTATTGTTTACGCACAAGTTGAATTTAATTTAATAATAATAATTTGTTATAGTATTTAATCAATCTAATGATATGATCATTTATTTAAATTATTGTTGAACTCTAGCGATTGTATTTCTTATTATTAACAATAATGATGCAATTAGGCGTGCATACTTTTGGAATGTCATTTAGAACAATACCATGTACAACATATACTTAAGTCTGTTTATGATTGCATTCTGTTTTGTATGATATTGAATAAATAAAGAAATAAATCTGGAAAAATCTGAGGGCTGGAGCGAAACGGCGCTGGATAGGGGCAACTGGAAAGACCTGGGAGACTTTTTCCCAGCAGTGGGACAGCATAGGTTAATAAATAAAAAAGTTAGGTATTTAAAAAATACTGCTGATGCGCTCTCTTTACATCCAGTCCCAAATGTAAACCACACAGTTCATACAGTTGGTACAGTTGGTAACCATCATATAAGTAGGTACCTAGTACCTACAGTTCATACAGTATGTTATATCTAGGAATCCTATTTATGTTACTATAATTATACCATAAGACGGTACAATCACTTCGTAACAAAGTTAAGTTCTTTCCTAGGTCAAACGAAAGGTCAACGAACTTTCTCCTAACCTTGGTCCATAAAAAAACCCTGCACCAAAGTTTTGTTCGTAAAGAAAACAAGTTCATGTAAATTTAGAACTAATCACAGCATTCCGTTATAAAAATCATACCTGTTATGTACGCGGCGTAAAACAGCAATTAATTAACTAACGGTAAAGCCTCATAATCATTACCCAGAGCTGTCCTATCTTTACTTCTAGATAATGCGATAGAACAGTCTTTTAAATTAAACTACCGAGGTTGCGGGTTCGATTCCCGCGACGGGACAAGTGTTAGTGCACAGAAAAAAAGCGCAAGCATTTGTTTTGTGTCTGGGTGTTGTGGGACCATGTCCTCGAAATTCCTGGTTCCCTAGAGGCAGAATCTACGTATGTGATCGTAGAGTAAAAAAAAGCTTATAATTTAATCTTATACAGATAAATTAATTTGTTTAAATTAAATTAGTCTTATATTAGTAGAGAGCGAGTGTGGCTCAGTGAGAGCACGTGCGATTTTCGTCCTTTTTTGTCATGTCCGAGAAATAATCACAAAAATCCAAGGACATGTGACATCCACCAACCCGCACTGGGCCAGCGTGATGGATTATGGCCCATATTCTCTCTATGAGAGAAGGCCCGTGTCCCAGCAGTGGGAACATGATGGGCTGATGATGAAATTAGTCTTAATAGCATTTAGTGGCCAAACAAAGGTTACATAAAACCTGATAAAACAAACAGAGATTGACATGTACCTACAAACATGATTAAGCTTCTTAATGCACCTAAAAACCTTAATAAAAATCTTAGTTTACTTCACATGTTCAAAAGACTCGTACAGAAAGTTAACTTCAAGCCAAAGTTTTAAGTTCCCAATCAAGGTTAAACAAAAAGAAACCTAAACTCTCGTCGGTCAGAAACGGGATATGAAAACTGGTGCAAAATTATCTTTATTTTTGGAGGTACTTTAGGCCGGTTCACATCGATCCAGTGCGTTGACTGTATAGGAAATGTTTATTTTAGATTCGAGAGGTTGGGAGAAATCGAGACTATAGCGCCATCTTAAAAGAAGGTCGATAGGTGTATTTGGTGTGTAAAGCGTGATGACAAAACAATGTTGATGAACGGCAAAATAATACTAGAAGCATGATAATAAATACGCCCAACGATCACATACATAGATCCTGGCCCTTAACTAAGATTCTCTGTATCTAGGGAACCAAGAACTATGAGGACCATAATCCTACAACAGCCAGACACGAAACAAATGTTTGTGCTTTTTTTTCTGTGCACAAACATTTGTCCCGTCGCGGCAATCGAACCCGCAACCTCAGTGGTAAATGAGATTTGAGCCAACCTGCCTAACCACTACACCACAGAGGCTGTCAATATGTATGTCATTAAATAAAGGAAGAAAACCACAACTTCCCACTTGTGACAATGGAGAAGCCATGCAGCAATGCTACGGAATTCTGCTGTCGGAATCGTCTCTAGAAGACTTTATTTCAAATTATCGACGACTCGATCATGCATGACTGCACGACAGACAATCAGATACAAAATAACTAATAACAGTCCTCAAGATTTTATTACTTCAGTCCCACTAGCTTTGCAACAGCAAGCGTTCCAACTTATAATAATAATAATAATAATCATAGACCGGTTCTCATCCAATAAAAATTCACCTCAATATCCCAATCATAAGTAATTTCCATACCTCTAATAATAATCCTCGCACTAATCGGGGGCTGTCTTTGATTGCATGTTCTTAATGTTGCACTTAGAGATAGTCCCCGATAAGTGTTGCCCATTACATATCTAAACTAAATGCTTTAAGAGGCCTCTACGTGCTGGACTCATGTCCTCGCGCAAGCCTTTCAAAGGACCGGGTGTATAACCCTTGAAAAAGAGCGACATAATAATTTATGTATTCACTTAAATTGTTAGTACAAAAACTTGTTTCCAGCACTTGTTTCCAGCTACTGGTTCAATCACAACCGCTTAATTTTGCAGCTGGCCCAGTCCAAAACCGGTCTGGCGCCGTACCCGACTGACGTGTCTGACATAATCTGGCCTTCGACTTGCAGATAACAAACGAGCATCGTGCTGAACTTAATATAGTACCGATTGATACTCCGAGATTCGCCAATAACGTCATAGGCGAGATAAAGATCTGCTTTGTACCCTCCATGCGAACAACTGACCTATCAAACAATAATTTTGTTTAAACTATATCATATGGACAAAAGAAAGGTAATAATTATAATGTTTATTTAGAGTATACATTTATAATTAAAGTTGCTGATGATGACCGTACACTGACACCTATTTGCTGAAGTGACAGTTCTCCTTCCTCAAGGGTTTGCCGGAAGTAAACTCTTCTGAGGGTTAAGCTCACCTTTGTACATGTACTTTATAATCCACGATGTAAATGTTATAACAGTGTACAATAAAGAATATAGGATGTTTTGTAAATGAAGTAAAATCTATATGATTTTGTGCAGAAAAGAGTAGACAAGCTTACCTTTTTTTCAAGGTCATGATATTTTAGGTTACAATTTTAAACGTATATTAATTGTATTATATGTATATGACGTTTAAAAGTTCCTATTTAATAAATATCTTTTGTATTTTGACTTTTGCTGACTACGTCAGTTTAGGGTCAAATTGGGGTACTATTTGTCAAATAAGTTAAATTACTCAGATATTTACGCAAAAGCCTTCATCGAAAACGAAATAAAAAATTAACACGCTGTCATTAAAACTGATTTGAAACTAATGGCCCCGCGTTATATTGACGCCATTCGCTATTGTCTTTACCACATAAAGTTACACGCTGATGGCTATTGTTCGGTTAAGTTCATTTTAAGATTTAATGAGCCTCGATATTAAATTATTAACGCCTTTTAATCGGACATTTAAAATAAACGTCGTGATTCAAGACTGGGTTGTTATTTTTATCTTTACGCCTTTACATTTTAGTTACTTCCGTGATAATATTATTGTTTTATTTCTAAGTTGCTGCGCCCGCGGTTTCACCCGCGCGAGAAAGCACTTTCAAATTTCCATGAATTTCCCAAATTTTTTTCCCATAGAAACCAAATTTGGACGAACATTTAAACATATATTTTTCAAGACAAGCTTTTAACCAATTTGTAATTGGAACCGCGAGCAGATTAAAATGAGCCCAAACACTGGTAGTTTACGATTCTGTCAAGGAGTTCCATTGCCCACCTTCCGTCTTTATCATCAGATCATTCGTTCGTTGTCAATGGCTGTAACCTTAATATTGCATTGTCATCGGACTTTGACAAGTATGCAAAATTTCAACTCCGTAGGATAAGAGGAAGTGATTCTTATTCAACTTGCAAGATTTGACCCAAATAGACAAACATTGCAAGTTAAATATAAGCTAGAAAAAAAGTTTTGCTGGTTTATTGTTCTTAGTAGATACACAATTATCAAAAAAACTATCAAAAAATCGATCTAAGGAAATTAGAAGTTTTTGAGCTGAATCTTTCCTATATGGACTTTACAAACTAAATAACAATTAAGGACAAAATTATGCTCACCAATGAAGAAGAAGGAACTGTCGTTTCAGTAGGTATCACAACTCGATTCCGTAGTCGCCGTGCTAAAACATGGACCTGCGAAACAAGAATAAATACAATAAACACTCGAAAAGCTTGTTTTGTATCTGAATATTGGCATTAACTGCCCACGCTATGCTATCGAACCTATAAAAACAGTATATGACCCTGCTCGCTTAAAACCTGAAGTTTTTTTGTAAACTTACAACAATAGGTAAATTTAAGTCCTACCTATACCGATCACTCAAAATCTAAACAAATAAATATTCCGTTTACCCTTATTCTATTACTGAAGATATATTTTAAGTCAATACTCTCGAAAGACAAAAATTACAGACAAAGCGACGGTATTCCTAGGTATAGGCATAGACTCTAAGTTGCAGTGGGGTCCTCATATTGATGCTCTATCTGGAAAACTTAGTTCTGCTGCATATGCGGTTCGTAAAATTAGGCAATTAACGGATATAGCTACGGCTCGGTTAGTTTACTTTGCATACTTCCACAGCATAATGTCATATGGCATTTTGCTGTGGGGTTCTGCTGCGGATATAGATACTATTTTTATATTACAAAAGCGTGCGGTTCGCGCGATTTACGAGTTGGGTCCACGTGACTCGTTAAGGGATTTTTTTAAGCAAGTTAATATATTAACTTTACCTTCTTTATATATTTATGAAAATATAATGCATGTTCGCAAAAACTTCCAAAAATTCAAAGTAAATAGTGACCATCATAACATTAACACTAGAAATAAGGATAGGATTGTTGTACCTAGGTATAGACTAACTAAAACGAATAAGTCCTTTATGGGCAACTGCGTACGTTTTTATAATAAAATTCCAAAGTGTATAACGGAGCTCACAGAAAGTAAATTCAAATTACGCGTTAAGAATGTTCTAATGAGAAAAGCATACTACACTGTTCGTAATTACATAGAAGACAAAGATGCTTGGAACATTCCACTTCTGCAAAGTAACCAACTGGTACATAAGAAACATAACATTGTAAAAGCCCAAAAAATTGTAACAAAATCTCTAAAAAAAAATGCCCCTCAGCCGTTTCTTGCCGTATCTTCTGAGTAGTGGTTCTTTTTCCGATACGGTGGTAGAGTTATTGTGATAATTTGACGTTCATAAGTGCGTCTGTGATGCCAAAATGATTAAAGAGATTTTGATTTTGATTTTGATTTTGAAAAGATTTTTTTTGGTTTTGTAATAGGATTTTCAGCACAAACTTAGAAATAAAACTAGATAGAAATTCAAAGATTTATTCATGAAATAAATATAAGTACAGTAATCATGTTTTTTTTTATTAATTCGCCCTTTGGGCAGGCTAAAGTCTATAGGACCATACCGCCACGTGCAAAGTAGTTTTTAGTTTGAAAAAAATTACAATAATTTCTTTCGTATATCGTCGTATGACGCATCAGCAACAAGCCAGACCCTCCCCTAGTGCTTCAATAAAGTGGTCGAACTTTATTCAAGCTTTCCATGGACTTTTTGGGAGAACATAAACAGCAATGTTTTGCTCTATTTTGATTAAATTTTGCCTACACTCTTGCACGTTTCATCATCTACAGCCCATCACGTTCCCACTGCTGGGACTCGGGCCTTCTCTCATAGAGAGAGTATGGGCCATAATCCACCACGCTGGCCCAGTGCAGGTTGGTTGCACGTTTACGAACACATAATGGTTTATATTCCACCGATATTACACACGATCACTCGAAATAACACTTGTTTGAAAAATAAAACAAAATCGAATTTTATCACTTTTCACTTCCCGCCAAAAAGTCCACAGTAATCATGATAAATCTGACATGAATGGCCGCACCCTCCAAACCACAGATTAACAAATAGCTAATAAAAATCCAAACTCTATTCCCTTTTGCATAAAATGTTCTAAATACATCCACGTTAAGCCAATGTTGTTTGTTATCTCAAAAACTTGTTTAAGAACATTGTGATCTTAATTTGCTCCTCATTTATTACTTCAGCAGGTCTTTATTACTTCCGCAAACTCTCATCATTAATAACATAGCATTTAACAACAAGAACGCAGCGTGAGCGGTTTTTATATAACCACTCTATCATGGCTATTTGCACAGATAACCTTCTAGTGGATTGGCGATTGGCAACGTTATGTTAATTTAACAGATTATGCTAGGTATACTCTGTTCAAAATAGGGATGCAAGTGCAACAAATGTTACGAGTTAGTATACGGTTAAAGAACTTTATTTATCTCTTAAGAATAATAATTATTCACTCACAGAGAAAATACAACATATAACCAGGCCTGGCGCACTCCGCACTGTAGGTACGAAGCTAGTAAATAGCCGGACACCGACGGCGGGTCGCGCGTCTTACACGTGCTGCGTCGGAAGAGATAAGAGCTATGCGATAGAAAGAGAGGCGCTCTTTAGGTTAATATGACTGGTAGATACGCTACGCGAGATGAATTGAATTTTATTGCGTAATAGCAAGAATCGCTATTTGCTTAAATTTCTTTGCGGAGTGATGCTTCTGTTCCTTAGTATTCTGTGATATAACTTAATAACTTAAGTATAAAAGATTGAGTGCTGTTAAGCGTAGCTTATGCACGAATTATATCTATGTTTTGTTAAATAAGGTAATTAAAACAACATTACTGAACTTCTAATAAATAAACAAAAAAGTGCAATTAAAAAAGTTATAACGAGCGAGTGTGGCTCAGTGGGAGCACAGTGGGACTTTCGATCCGACGCACCCGAATTCGAATCCCACTGGCCTCGCACTCTGACTTTTTTTAAGTTATGTGCGGATTTAACACTCTAAAACGGTGAAGGAAAACATCGTGAGAAAACCGGCATGTCCAAGAAAAAAAGCGCAAGCTCTTGTTTCGTGTCTGGGAGTTGTGGGTGGACCATGGTCGTATTTATTTATTAATTAATTTGTCACAAAATTCAAGGACATGTGACATTCATCAACCCGCACTGCGCCAGAGCGTGGTGGATTAAGGCCCGTACTCTCTCTATGAGATAAGGCCCGTGTCCCAACTGTTCAATTCAATTCAATTCAATCATTTATTATTATTTTACAAGTGTGATCGTGATGGACTGATGATGGTAACTCTACAGAGTTACTGCTAATAAGATTTAAAATTATATCCATTAATGTTTCTCTTAGAGAATATAAAATTTTGTGATTTTCGCAAATGTTAATATATATATTAATAAACATGAGATAGTGGTGGATGGTACATAATATTAAAAACTTTTTCATCGAAATGTTTAAAAAATGAAAGCTCGGTCAATGGCTTTTACAACCGCGTTCAGCGTGGGAAAGGAATACTTCGAATCAAGCACTGGTCCTATAAACGCTTATCAAGCTCACAGTACTTCCGAAATATATAACACCGATACAAAAATATGCTAAACTTGAATCTCAGAATTACATTCGTAATTTCTCAAGCGAAGCAGTGAAAGGCGGCGCAAGGCCGGCAACACAATAGTTCGGATTACGGCCGATACAAACGACCAGACACCGGAAGGAGGCTTCTATTCATAACGAAGGCTTTGTCTTGGAAGATCCTTCTCGAATAGAAATAGACGGTGATTGGGGAGCACTGGTTAACACAAACTACAACCTCAGCGTACAGTTTTTCATAAACATTACATCACATACATAACAATTTCAAAGTTGTTCATTAAATTAATCAGTTAAATTAAAAAAAAACTGCTCTTCTTGACCCATACATTTGCTGGTACAGTTTTCTCATATGCGAGAGGCCATCTCAGTGGGTACCTCCGCTTTATTAGTTATTCTACCGCCCAGCAGTAGTGCGCAAGCATTACTATGTTCCGGTTTGAAGGGCATTGTAGCCAGCGAAATTACTGGGCATTCGTCTCAGGACGACGAGCGCAGTGCAGTGCCGCGCAGGATTTTGCAAAACAAAGTTCTGGGTGGTGCTGCAACTGTTGTTGGCGTGTTGCTAACCATCAGGCGAACGACCTGCTCATCGCGTTATTCATTTATAAAAAAAAACAGTAAGTTAAACGATCATCAAACTGGATATGCCTGGTTTTCCTTTTCTTGCCACTGATATTATATTGTAAAGTAGGCAAAGTACCTAATTATTAATAAAAATATTATACGTCAGCTACGTGTCAGTTTACGTGATACGTTTTTTTCCTGACCACTTACCGGCTCGGCTCTCCTACCAGCCTAAGCACTAGTAACTTATATCTCATTATTGATTCCACCCTATAATTTTCAAATCAACTCCAACGTTCCCAGGGAAAGTATAGCCCTCGGCTCAAATAACATAGAATTAGTAAAATTATGTGTAAAACAAGAAAATAGTCTTGTAAATACTGCCCGCCGTGATATGTGCAATTATAGGGCCATTAGCGAATGCTCCGCGATCAACGGCTGGGCTGGTAAATTGAAGTATTTATTTAAATCTGTATTTATAGAATCCCGTCGCCACACTGACGCCTGGTTTAAGTGGTAAAGTAGTTTAATCGTTGGAATAGAAGGCCTGTGTTATGGTCAGATAGCCTAAAATTATGATACATAACATTTTTTTATGTAATTGATTAATGAGACGAGCTAGTCGTTCGCCTAATCATAAGCGCTACGCTTCCTTTAACAATAGCAGTGCCAATTAAAACTTAAAACACCTACCATAAAAGTATTGTGTAGCATTGCGTTCATCACCCTGAGATATCTGATATTAGGTCTCATATGCCCCGTAATTTTACTGGCTGCAATGCCCTTCAAACTAGAACACAGTAATTCCTTTCTGCTTGGCTGCAGAATAACTGGCAAAGCGGTGGTACCTACCCAGACATTCTCCTGCATACGGGAGACCAAGAATTATACCACGTTTATAATTAAGTAAAAAGCAAAAAAATTGCTATTAAGGAAATTGGGAAGAAAAAATATCAATATCTGTATCTGTTACTATATTTAATACGTTTTGTATCAGTTACGATATTAAATACGTTTTCCTCATTACAATCTTGAAACTGATCTAATAAAAGGTTTAGCCTTATTCACCTTTTATTCGAGGTTTATTCAGACTCTTATCTTATCTTAGTTAATCTAGATTTTTGTAGCTGTTTGTTATTTTATTCTATTCTCAATATATGGATGCACCCGCTTGTAGAAGAAAAATAACTTTAAAATGATATAGTCAAGCTACAGATGGTCTAGAACTCGATGCTCCGGTTGAACCTAGTAATTTTATCTAATAGCAACAATTACGGTGGTCTGAACTTCTACCTTCGCCCTGCCGTCACGACGTGAACAAAATAAAACGCTACGGCTAAAGCTCGTGACCGCAACGCCCTACTTTTTCCTTTGGCCTTACACAGATTTTATAACAAACCGATAAGTTTTTCATCCTTAACTCAAACAATTTAAGGTCTATATTACTCTCAAAGATTATTTTGAACGAATTTGTAAACAGATTTGGAAAATACCATTGTCTCGAAAAGGCGTCCGTCAGGGTTCGGTGCTTGGGCCGGTGTTTTAGAGTTTATATTTGTTTGGTTGATCGAAAGTTTGATGTTGCATGGTTAGTTCACCTGATCCCTGCGACGTAATGGTTTACATAAGTAATTTACATTGTTTCCTGGAGGCTGTCGGGACTGTTTAGAAAGTGGTTGGAGAATGGGTAAATAATTGGGGAAACAAAACGCTTTGTCATTCACGTAACTGAGGTCACGGAAAGTAGCTTCTTTAGAAGTGATAGAACAATATATAAGATAAACGAAACTTTATTGTTTAATATTTTTTGTTTTATTGATATTGTAGGACGTTGTTTATTAATTTAAATGCCTATAATTATCTATATGTAACATAATAGGTCTACATGGCTGTGGGTGGCTTAGCCAATTTTGTAGCAACATAAAGCTGTAAAATATTATAGAGTTCATTATGTAAATATCATGAACTCACCAGTCAATGTACCTATTTATTGATTTTATATTTTTTATGTCGATAAAATAAGATTAATACATTAAATGAATTAATGAAATAAATTTATTTGTAAAAAATTCGATTACAATATTGCAACTTCGACCATATATATCGAAGTATTGCAAGGTGACATAGCAGTAGTTTTTCCCAACGAAATTCTGCCTTTGTGGGCGTAGAAATATTTAAAAGTTTTATTATCGGGGTAAAATAATTTTATCTATTTATTTATGTCATATTAAATGTCGATACTTTGTGGTATATTAACTAAATTGTCATGGTGAGAAAAAAATATGTAATAAAAATATTAAAATTTAAAAAAAAATGGCAGTGTGTGTAATTATTCGTGTTGTCATCAAATTAGAAATCAAGTAGGTAATTAAATTATTGCCATTGGGGAAGTCTTTAACTGAGTAATAACATTTATTTAGTAGGAAATTTAACTCTACTTTTTTAAATAAAATACTCTCGTTTTTGATATGTCAGTAAAAATAACTAAATGACGGTCACTATGCCTTCGAGCCAAAATTCCGGAGCAAGGAAGCCTTGTTTGACGTTATCAATGGATTACAAGGTGAAAGGGTTAATTCCAATTATTGCCGTGTTCATAAATATCCTTGTAGCACTATAACAAGTTGTATTTTACAAGTGACGATTACAATAGTGCGCATAACTATACGAAATCAATCAATTCATCGATCCATTTGCAAAATTGTACGTGTTTCACAAAGAAATCATTTTGACAAAAGAAGCCCACAGTTACCAACATTAAATAAAAAATAGTTAAGTACGTATACTATCAAGGTTATTTATTCAGTGTTAGTGTTTCAATACGTTTATATTATTGTACACAATGTTTAAAGTTTTTTTTTAACGGGCGAATGCATTTAATACTGAAAACAACTCTACACTCTACTTACCAAAACTAAACTAACTACTTACAAGGAGAAGCAATTGGACAACCCATAGACCATTAAAGGTCTATAGATAGCTCAAATGCTCCAACCCACTACCAGCTGGCAGCGTACCCAAGATGCTGGCAGTATTGCTCCGTTGGATTGCAATACTGATACGTTGAGCCAAATAAGTCCCAGCATTTTGGTCACGCGTCGCATCGATCAGGCGCTCTGAAAGACTTTTGAAAATACGATGAGCTCCCGGTCCCCACGGACCCAAAGTCTCCACACTAAACGGCTCAAATATGTAACTACGTGTGGACTCAGTTAAAAATAAAGTGCCTACATTGTAAGGGTCATCATCATCAGCCCATCATGTTCCCACTGCTGGGACACAGACCTTCTCTCATAGAGAGAGAATGGGCCATAATCCACCACGCTGGCCCAGTGCGGGTTGGTGGATGTCACATGCCCTTGACTTTATTTGAAAAATTCTTGGACATGCCGGTTTCCTCACGATGTTTTCCTTCACTGTTTTTAGAGCGAGTGTTAAATCCGCACAAAACTTAAGAAAGTCAGTGGTGCGGGGCTAGCGGGATTCGAACTCGGGTGCGTCGGATCGAAAGTCGCACGTGCTCGCACTGAGCCACACGCGCTCTGTACTTGTAAGGGTAGTTAGTCTGAAAGGACCAAATTGAATGGACCGCGGGCCATTCGAACGTAAACAAAAATCGACTACGTTCCAAAGGACTGGTGATGTTTCTTTCTTCCTTTCCCCAACCCCAACACCGCTACTATATTAAACTCTTTCTTTCGGTTTTGTTTCTTATTTTCTAATAACACTGCGTTGCAAAACTTGCGAACCCAACCTATCGAAAATAATTAATTTTTAGAAAAAAATAAAAACCGACTTCAATGTATCTTCGAAGTCCAAGGTCAAATATCGATAAAATTTATATTGGACCATTTCGTAGATATACAGAAACCAACGCAAAAATAATTTTCCAAATAGGATCATAAATGACAGAGTTTTGAGGTAAAAAACATAAAAAAAATACAATCGAACAGAGAACCTTCTCCTTTTTTGAAGTCGGTTAATGATGACCACGGACGTCGGTCTGTGAGAGGAGGCCAAGTCTGGCACTACCCGAAATCTCAGTTCTTTTTGTTTTTAAAACTGAGTGATGAGACGAGCAAGTCGTTCGCCTGATAGTAAGCGCCACGCCTACCAAAACAATTCCAGTGCCGCCCAGAACATTTATCATAAAAAGCACTGCGTAGCACTGCTTTGCGCTCATCACCCCGAGTCTCGCCTGCCTAGTAATTTTCCGGCTGTCTATAAAGATTTCTCCCGTCTGGACCAAAAAAAACCCTATCTATCCGTGGCAAAATTACACACACTCAAATGGAACAGTAACCAAAAAACGGAATTTTCCTTTGTGGACTGTATATCAGGTACCTATTATAGTAGGTATGCATATGCATTGGCAGGTAATGTAAACATTGAAAGTCTGCCACGAAATGATTCGTCGAAGTGTGACCATTTCGCAAGACGTGGCCACACGGAGTAGTTAATTATTATTTTATTCATAAATGTCTACGCTACGCCTATTGTTGGTGGAGAAACAGATTTCTAGAATAATAATTAATAATAATAATTCGAATAATAATGAAACTTTTCTTGAGAATTATTATTATTTATTAATTTTGTAAATACGCGTGGTAGGTCTCTCGTATGCGGGAGGCCGTCTGGGTAGGTACCACCACCAGTTATTCTGTTGCCAAGCAGTAGTGCGTAAGCATTACTTTTTTCCGGCATTGTAGCCAGCGAAATTACTGGGCATATGAGACTTAATATCTGATGTCTCGGGGTGATAAGTGCAATGCAGTGTTTTTTATGGCATTAAAAGTTATGGGTGGCACTGAAATTGTTATGTACAGACGTGGCGCTTACAATCAGGCGAACGACTTGTTCGTACAATCACTCATTTCTATAAAAAAATAAAAAAAAATACAACAATAACTATTCAACACTTTTCCCGATAAAATAGTGATAATAGTGGTACTATAATAGTGGTGTAAATAGTGGTACCTACCTACACGAATAAACCTCATTATTAAAATTGGCTACATTCAATTTAAAGTAAATTTCCATTATAAATATAAACGGCTACACTCACGTTATGATTGTGTCGGAATAACTCCGACCAGGTTTCGGACAATTAGGATGTCCTTCTTCCGGGAGTTTACGCTTTGGATTCGCGGCGCAGACAGATATGTCTGCGTCGGAGTTATTCCGACACAATCATAACGTGAGTGTAGCCGTTTATATTTATAATGAATATTTCGATTCACGATAGTTTCCAAACATTAAAGTAAATTTATATTTTAACTAACTGTCCAGCAGTTTCACCCGCGGTTTCCCAGGATAAAAAGTCTAATGTTAATCCAGGGTATAAGCTATCTCCATTCCAAATTTCACTAAACCCGTCGAGCCGTCACAGCACAAATAACAGACACACTTATACACTTTCGCATTTATAATATTAGTGTGTTTTTTTTAAAGATTTAAAAAGTGACAAGTTTATTATAAGTATAGATACAAGTATATGGTATATAAGGTACTTTTAAATAATTGTTTCATAAGGTTACTTCGGTTTATGTATCTGTACCTATGAATGACGAATCTAAATGTTTGTGCATATACTAAGGAGCACGATGAGGCTATTTGTAATAAGAACTATGTGTAATTTTAAGTTCAAAACTGTTTGCATTTAATCGTGTAGTTCTGTTGATACACCAAAAAAAATAATTAAAAAAAAAATGGATGTTTTATGTGTGTTTGTTAACAACTCCATATAGCGACTTAACGGATTTTGATGTTTGACGTAGGGTACTTTTACACCCGAAATAGCGAAATAGTCATTAAGAGAGTAAGTATAAACCTAAAAAGCTGCGCCCTGCGTGTTCACCAAATAAAATTAAATCAAAATTTTCTTTTTATGAATTTTTGACATCACAGACGCAATTATGAACGTCAAATTATCATCATGACTACCAAAGCAATGGAAAAAGAACCACTACTCAGAAGATACGCTGAAAAACATAAGGGGCATTGTTTTGGAGATTTTGTTAAATTTTTTTGGTTTTCTACTTTGTTTCTTATGTACCAGCTAGCCTCTTTGCGGAAGTGAAATGTTCCAAGCATCTTTGTCTTCTATATAATAACGAAAAGTATATTACGCACCCGCGGTTTCCCGGGATATAAAGTTTCCATTCACATTCATTGCATTCATTCCATTTTACAGATGATTGTCTTATATCCAGATTGTCCCATCCAAAACAAATGGATGAAAATTGTCATGGGACAAGCGTGACTAATTTTAATCCTAGTTTATTTCATGTTGTATTTTGACATTTTATTTTATTTTATTTATTATTATTTCTATATTGTTCCTTTATATAAGTAAATACCTAATTCATTATTATAATTTTATGTTTGTTTTATTAATGTGTAATATGTATTTTATAACTTAAATAAATTTATTTATTTATTTTACATCAATATAAAATGAAATTAAATTAAAATTAAACTAATCTAATCTAATAAACCATTACCTGTGGGCATCGTTCCCAAAATGCTGGCAGCATTGGCACGTTGAATGGCAATGCTTATCCTTTGGCCAAAATATAGGCCAGCATTTTGGTCACTTAATTAAATTAATTTAATTCGAAATTTCGTGTGATTCTACGTGGACGGAATTGCGGGTAGTGGCTAACTAGTGGCTAGTATTATAAAGTAAAATATTATTGCTGTAGGTACTTCCTTCTCCTTAGTAGGTTACGCATGTTGTGAGTTATGTTTGGCAAGGTTTATTTCTAGAACGAAGTAATGCACACAATGACATCATAAAAATATGATATGAAAAAATATGCGGGTTCTTATCCATGGAACACTTTGCTATTTGTGTCAGGTACGAGTAGAACTTTGTTTACTACTTTATTTTTCTCCTCATTTCGTTATGTGTAGGTACCTAGGTATTATGTAATGTGTACTACGCTCTGTAGACCTGAGTATTTGATATTATTTTCAACTTCATACCTCTACGCGTTCCTGAGAAAAAGGGTGTTGACAGACAGACAAACACACGGACAACGAAGTGATCCTATGAGGGTTCTTTTTCCTTTTGAGGCACGAAACCCTAAAAATAAGGTTTGGAAATGTCTCTGTGTGTGTTTGTTATCATTTCACGTTTTAGCGATTGAATGGATTTGGAGATGATCTGTAGGTATTTTAGGCTGGAATAGGATATAGGACACTTTTTATACCCAAAAGCTGTAGCATAAGCATGTATGTATCAGCTAGTTTATTTATATATTATTGACTAATTTTAATACTGATTTAATAACTATTAACCATTGTAACAAGAAAAGAAACTCTATTATAAACATACTAAACTATATACCTACATCTGAAAATGTATACAAGTGGTGTCCATGAGGGAAGGTGGCAAGAACGCTGGCTGCATTCCCGCGTTGAATGGCTAACGTTAATTGAGCACGCAATAAGGCAGCCCTCTTGTCACCGTAAATTAAATAATGCCTCGTCTCGACTAGTTTTTTTTTAATCTTCTCAGAACAGCTTCAGTAGGGGATCGGACAGTAATCGAGAAAATATCTAAAATGTAGTTGGACGATTGTTTGTCGAATCAGAAAGATCATCCAATCAATATTTTTGTGAAATAATAATGATTTATATTTTTAAATCAATAAACAAAATCTATTAATTCTGACATATTTAATCTGTTCTTCATCTCAAAGAAACAACAATCACAGCGCATGACGTCATTTGCCGTGAGTCAAGTTTGTGTTTATTTACGTTTTTGCTTTTCATAAATTTTATTGTTGTTCCATTACGACAATATAGTCCCAAAACTTCACAAAACGTAATCAAATCTCTTTGTAAGTTTTCTTTCCTAGAGTTTGTCGCTCTCAGGCTTTATATGACGTCACATGGAGTTGACCTTTTGCGCGGCAATATTTCAAACATAATATTTAAACATAGTTTTAACTACTTTTAGAGCTTTATTTCATTAAATTACTACTTATAATGGCTATATATATTCATTATAATTAATTTTAAACACTTTCTGAAAAGTTGTCCGATCCCCTATTCTATAGAAAGTAATTGTACCGACTCTACATCAAAACAAATCAAATCAAAGTTTGGTAAGAGCCATTCGACCAAATTAGAGCGTAGACCCGAGTAAAGTCGTTCTCAAATGAACTTTGCTGCTATGACCAAGGAAAACCGGTCGCAATAACATGCCTTGAATGGAGCTTGCAGTAGTAAAAACTGAATTAGTTTTTTCAAATGACATGAAGGTCTTCTCTAGATTGTATAAAACAAAGTTGCTATCCGCGTCCTCACTCTTTCTCCGCTTTCTTCTTCTAAATCACGCAAAGGAATTTGCTACGGTTTTTACTACCCTACGACCTGGGCCTCAATTCACTATGACAACTTGGCGATTCCTTGCTTCCAAATCACGTCAATTCCTACATTAATCAACGGCTTCTGTGAAATTTGTATTCTCGATAGAGAATTATATATATATGAATATATGAATGCATCATAGAGATGTAGCTTATTAATGAAGGAATCGACGTGACTTCGAAGCAAGGAATCACCATGTTGTCATAGTGAATTGAGGCCCTGGAAGACTGGTAGACAATGCTAAATAGCATTAAGTTATTCCTTGTACCATTTTTGTGCAAAACTAATGAATAAATAAATGCTATTGACACAGAAAATATAGTTTCTAATTTTAAAGTAATACAACTTAAATGTACAATAATATACAACAAAATATAATAAAATTATTCTAAAAGGCCTATGGTGGGGGGGGGGGGAAGTTGCTGAATGGAATGCTGATTTTTTGACCTAAATATGAGCCAGCGTTCTGGTCAATATTATTAGATTTGTTCTAGGTATACGTAAAATAGGCATACTTTTTGTTTTAATACATGAAACAATCCCAATCTTTAAAAACACATTGCCACCGCAACAAACCTTAAATAAAACACCCAATTAAAACTTGCCGACTTGATAAAGATATAATTACCTCTAAATAACTCAAATTGTGTGTATCAATTTAAATTTTTCACCACATTTCGGCGCGGTTTCACATAATATAATATCTATTACATTATGCGAAAGATTACAACCTTGCCAGTGTTGCCAGTGTTGCTGTTGTAGTGTTGCCAGTCCTATTGTTTTCGCAACCGGTTCCCCGAGCGGGTTCTGCGAGGTGAACGCTTGGTTTGATAACGAAATGCGTTATACGAAGCGATATTTAATTTAAAAGAGGTGAAGGAAAATTATCACGTGTTAGTTTTATGTATTCAAGGTGATTTTCTATTTTATGAGCCGTTTATTAATTTCAAGAGCGAGTGTGGCTCAGTGAGAGCTTGTGCGGCTTTCGTTACGACGCACCCGAGTTCAATCCCGCTGGCCCCTTACCACTGACTTCCTTCATATATGTGTGGATTTAACACTCGCTCTGAAAACGGTGAAGTAAAACAACGTGCGGAAACCGGCATGTCCAAGAAATAATCACAGAAATTCAAGGACATGTGACATTCAGCCAACCGCACTGGGCCAGCGTGGCGGATTATAACCCATGCTCTCTCTATGAGAGAAGGCCCGTGTCCCAGCAGTGGGAACGTTATGGGCTGATGATGATGAGCCGTTTATAATATAATCGGCTCGGAAAGTTGATTGATAAGATACAAAAAACATATTTTTATCAATAGTTTAATCTACAAGAAAATGGAACGGATTAATCCTATCACGCTATTATTTATTTATAGGGGAATAAAAGCCATAATAGCCTATTCATTTTGACAGCTTATATGATTCTACTACCCACCCAGAGCTTTGTTTAGTAAAATCCTGCGCAGCGCTGCACTGTGCTCGTCAACCTGAGACAATTAGTTGTTAAGTCTCATAATGCACAGTAATTTCGCTAGGTACAATGCCCTTCAAACCGGAACACAATAAAGCTTGCGCATTACTGCTCGGCGGCAGAATAACTAGAAAAACTGCGGTACCTACTCAGACGGCCTCCCGCATACGAGAGACCTACCACGAGTATTAAAATAAAGGTAACTTATGAGTGGTAAAGTGTTACTCATTTTTATGGACTTCCGCAATATCCAGAACATAAAGTTTATATATTAACTTTAACAATATAATTGTGACGCTCAATAAAGTGTTCATTTCTTGTTAAAGTTGAAGCAGCTACATTTTTTCTTAGTTAAAGCCTTTCTTTTTAACGTTCAACTGGTAAAAAGTACCCAATTTGCAGCAAACCGTTGTTATGGCCAGACGATATGGCTCAGTGCACAAATTACTAATCTCAACAATGTACTTAGATGACTAAGAAAGAAAAAAAGAAACCGATTATTCAAACAAAACTGCACACAGGAATAATATTGTAAGATTAGCTCTGAAAATTTGAGTTTTAAGTAAACTGCTACCGCTTGTCCATGCAAGAACAGGTAGATTAAGCTGCACCCCGCGGTTTAACCAGCGATTTCCCTAGATAAAAAGTAGCTTATGTCCTTTTCCAGGACCTAAAGTACCTAAACAAATTTAATTAGATCCGATCAGTAGTTTTTGCGTGATTGAGTAACATACATCCATCCATGCATCCTCACAAACTTTTGCATTTATAATATTATTTGTGATAGTTCACTAGAGTTGGTGGATGGCCAATTCTTCTTAAGAACGAATGTCACCTTCGAGTGACAGTTATATTATTCACCCAGAACCCTATCGCCATAAACAAGGTGTAACTTATTATGTATATAGACCCGCAGGGGGGCTATTCTGATGAAGCATGAGAATAACTTGACGTGTACTAAGAATATAGAGTATTAAAACTCCCATATAAAAGTAAATTATTTTCCTTAGAAATTTGCGACAACCCTAACTTGAATCAGTGTTTGCGATTATTCTGCCTTCAGCTGCTTGGGTCATAGTTCTCATTTAAAACAGCTGTAGTATTGCTATAGGGTTGCTTGTTGTGTTTTTTACATTCCGCGGAGGAAACTTTACAAAAACTTTTCATGAATGAAAAATATTCGATTTGAAAACTCGTTGAATAAAAGTTGTTCGCCATGCCGTGCAGAATAAGTTCCTTATACACATTTTATGAAACACATAGAAGAGATATAAACATTTTATGAAATACTTATCCAATGGTTAAAAACGGATTAGAAAGGAACGGGCTTCATAACGATTTTAAGCAACATTTCTATGGCGACTATAAAACATCGTTATCAAAGCTATCGAAGGCTAGATCAATGCCCTCCTATTGTGCTGGCTCCAACCGTGCAGCTTTCTATTCTAGCTACAGATAAGCTCTAGATATATCAGTTGGAAATTGAATTAATATCCCACTGCGTTTTGGAGAAAGGAACTTTCGGAAGGCAAGAAATAGTAATTGTTAAAGTGCAGCTGGATTTACTGCCACAAATATTAAAGTTTTAACCCCAGCATATACTAGAGATAGAATCATTTAGAATACTTATATAAATATATCTTGTGATATATTCCAATCAACGCCCAATATATTTGCTATAAATGTTGCTCATACAGCGCTAGCAATAGTTTTAAGGTATATTTTTAAGAATACAGATTCCGTAGATTCTTGCATATAGAAAAAGGAATGCAAATTACAGATGACGAAGAGTCTCTGGTGATAAAGTGGTTCCGAAAAGTATGCTCTAAAATACTCTAAATGCTTTATACTTTATATATATATATCAATGACCATCCCAAAAAGTCTATTAGTACCGCTTAGCAGCCATTAATCCTTATTAATTAATTTAACACAGTTCGACAGCCGCCATCCGCTGTATTTGTATGTCCTCAATAACACTACGATGCTGACAGTTTTGAATTAAACTCTACGGGCTGTAAATGGGATCCTATCAGTAACAACTTGAGTAGTAACGACTCCGAAATCTCAACAATTAACAAGCATTTACAAAGGGAGGTGCAATTAAAACATCATCCTTTATTTACCTGTTGAAGCTATTGTTTTTAACGACATCGACATAAAATTAGATAACAAAATTCTCTTGTCATTTCCCAATAATAACACATTTTCCGAGAATAATAATATGATGCAATAAAAGTGATTAGAAAACGAATTTGCGGGAGCGGAATGGTCAGAAACCCGACCCTCGGAAACGAGAGCAAACAGAAATAGGAGACAGAACTCCACGAGTAGGATTACTCGATGCGCAATGTACATCGATTTAGTATCGTATTTCCTTTAATCTGGTATGTATTCGTCCGCAGCAGTGACAGCAAGGAAGACTGCCTTTTTGAAAAAGTATCGAACTGAGAGCTACTATGGAAAAAAAAGTCAGACGTTTAGAAGAACTTTTCTACAGTCTGTTTTTTCAGACATACTGCGTGGGGATTTTTTTAATGGACATGTTGTAATTCTTGGTGATATTCACTGAAAGTTTACAAAAGTGTGATTATTACTGTTACTGAAATTATCGATACAATTCAAGATGAAAGTTAAGACGAAAATATATAGCTACTCAACTCTATATTAGCATATTGCATCTAAAAGATTGAACGTCAATATTTGAAGAGTTATTCATCATCATCATCATCATCAGCCCAATACGTTCTCACCGCTGGGACTCTGGCTTTCATTCATAGAGAGAGTATGAGCCATAATCCACCATGTTAGCCCAGTGCGGGTTGGTGGATGTCACATGTCCTTGAATCTTTGTGATAAAATCTTGGAAATGCCCGATTTCTTACGATATTTTGATTCACAGTTTTTAGAACAAGTGTAATCCGCACATAATTTAAAAAAGTCAGTGGTGCGGGGCCAGCAGGATTCGACCTCGGGTGCGTCGGAACGAAAGTCGCACGTGCTCCCACTGACACTGCCACACTCGCTCTCAAGAGGAGAGTTATTATTACTGCACATTATTCTCATAGCTGTACAGACATGTGAATGTCTCTCAATTATTTTGGTCTACCCTACCTTTCATCATAAAAGATAAAGTTCACACAAAGAATTGATCTTTTTATACGCACCTACTTCGTATCTATTACCTCGTTTACTCCAGTAAGAAGCGTAGGTATAATAAATGCGGGTTATTTGTTGAAAATTTTCGGCCATCGCTCACGGTCGGGCGCGCGCTAAAACTCCATTTATCGACCCTGAGGGCCCGGAGGACCGTGTGTCATCAATTTGCGACCTCGCAGGTAATGTTGCGGGAACAGAGCCGCTGGAAGTAACAGCGACGGGTCATCTGATATGTGGCAATTGCACTGGTTTGCAATGTTTTTCTTTCATGTTTTTGTTTTTTGATGCGAAAATTTCGCTTATTCTGGCAGATATGGAACAATAGAATGCAAGATGAGGAATAAAGTTTCCATATGGAATAAGGTCCTAGGTTTCCCGCGGACATGGGGCAGTTTAAAAGAAGAATGAAAGGGTCCTTAAAAGTAAGCAACGCACCAGTAATGCCCCGAGTGTTGCAGGACCACAGGCGACGGTAACGGCTTACCATCCAGGCGGACCGTCTGCTTGTTTGTCTATTTATTATATACACAATATATATAATATTGTCAGGGAATTGATGTGATTGCTTGAGTTACTTATTGCAGTTGAATACCAAATAGAAATAAGTAAAATAAGGCAGTTCAGAAGCTAATTGCTATGCTAGGTTGGAACAGTTCCTCATTAATTTAAAATTCATAAGTTACAAAAATACTAACTATTGTAATTACAGTTTGCAATTTTTCTAAAACTAATTAAATGAAAAAAATCCATTGTCTTATTTAATGGAAATGATGTATTAATACATTTGTGAATTTTTTGATGAATACTAATAACGTCATGTGACATCATGTAATATGTACAAAACTTTAGCTATACATTTTTATATTACGAATTACAACATTTTGATTGCCTTCATCATTTAATGATATGTATTCTTCCTGTAATTATATAATTTAATTATTCTGCAATCACTGGTAAGTTATGTAATATCATTAAATGATCATACTTCATGCCCATATAAGTAATGTTAAAACAACTTATTCAACAAATAGTTTATATAAATGTCATTCATTCTTGAACAGTCATTAATCGAGGTAGTTGTTAGCTTTTATATGGTTATTTACGACCACAACGATGGCCTTTATAATGTACTTTGTATAGGACTGATTATAAACTTAACACTAAATTCAACACTATCTTCTAGGTGATAGGAGGAGGTCTCTACTAGGTGGTCGGTCTCTCGTATGCTGAAAGCCATCTGAGTTGGTACCACCGCTTTACAAGCAGTAGTGCCCAAGCATTACTGTGTTCTGGTTTGAAGAGCGTTGAAACCAGCGATATTAGTAGGACATATGAGATTTATTAATATCTGATGTAATCGGGGTGAGGAACGCAATGCAATCCTACGCAGTAATGGTTATTAAGTTTTGGGTGGCATTTATTTATTTATTTTATTTCAGGCAACATTAAAATAAGTTACAGATTATATTTAAACTTATTCTACGGCCCATATTAATATACATATACTTGTATCTTTTAATGTGGGGCTAATTAATATAATTCTAATATTTATCTAATAGTCTCTTCTATACGACATAGCTCCCTGTCAATTCTCCTATGTGTGTAAACATGAGAAATGGGTCAAGTGTAGAAGGACGGCCCCTTACCTGTCAATCTAGTGGTTCCCGAGGGTATGCCCGTGGCTTACTAAAGTAATTATTGTGTTACTACCGTAAACATGCCATCCCTCTGATGCGAGGGGAAGGTATGCGGTATGCGTGATGTTGATTTGAAGATAATAGAGGTAGGTTATAAAAAATTAACTAATTCGTTTTTAGAATTATATATTATAAGCACAACAATCAGGATTACTCAATGGATGAAAAATAACAAGCCGTGATATACAGCCGTCTTCTGAAGATCCGTAATGACATGACGATTAACTTTTGTAAACAACTAAATACTTTTTTTTAATAAAATTTAAATATAATATTTTATGAAAGATTGATACTTAAAGCTTTAAAAATAAGGCTCTTTTAAACAATACCTAGGTTATAATGGTAAAATTTAAGACAGAATTACATTTTATCTACCTACCTGCCACAAAGACAAATTGCGATGAATAAGAAAAATTACCTTCATATTAGAGAATTAGGACCACGTGAATATAATTTTTATAAAATAAATATTGCAGCGTAAATGGACTCTACAATGTGTTGCGTGATAAATGTGTTTCATTAGCTCCCCCATCGGTTTCATCCCTTATCAACTAAGTAATTATTAATTAAACAGCACAAACACACGCGAACTTTTAATGTCACTGTTTTAGGTCAGTAGAGGGACGGACTGCCTTTTAATAGATATCATAGAATTTTAATTATCTATGTTTTATGAAATTAATAGTTATAATAGTAAATAAGTACGGAACTGACCCTATTTCGAATAGTGGCATACTTTCATAATAGAGTAATAATACATAAATGAACTAATTTGATGCAACTGCGTGGTTTTCGTGCTTCGCATACGTGGATGACGTGTTAATTTATTCTGTGACTAGTTCTCTTTTTTAACGCGCTCCAAAGTTCGTTGTCGGATAATTACGTTTTGCACTCGAATAGATGAGACAAAACTATTTACAAATAGGAAAAACAAGCAGACATTCCCAGGATTCAGTCCTGATTCACAAGCAGCTGACTCATACGTCGGGTTTGCTATATCGTCTATGTATAGACTGACCGTTGAGTCACCGTCTTGCAAGTCGCTAACTTAACGTGCACCGTCTGGTATACAGATTGAAGACAATACACACACAACAAACTAAACGCAAACCGGCACGTTAGCTCAACCTGGTACGAAGACCGGTTCTACGACAAGTTTAAAAGCTATAGATAATGTTGCGACAGCTTTGAGATTGCTTGCAATTTTGTATACTGTGCTTTTGAGAGCGTTTTCAAGTTTAATCCTTCGATTACTTCAGATTATTGTTAGTATGAATATTCAAGTGAGAGAAAGAGCTCACGGGCCACGGCCGTATCGAGATTACTAAACTTTGTGTGCCAATAGCGTACCCACGCTGTTTTTTTATCTCGATGCGATTTTTAAACATGTGTTAAAATATTGCGATTAATTTGATAAAAGAAACAAAACGTTGCTCCCTAATAAGGTGACGAAAACAAAACCGGATATTTGAACTTGTTCTTTAGAAGACTAATATTTTGTTAGCCGTGTTATATTGTTTTTGTATGTTTTAACTACCAAAAATATAAATTTATAAAATATTTATAGGTCTGATTCATATTTCATTATCATCATAGTGATGATGAGGTCTAATTCATATTTTATACGTCATATTATCAGCCTCTGTGGTGCAGTGGTTGGGTAGGTGATTCCCGCGACGGAAAAAGTGCATGCATTTGTTACGTGGCTGGGTGTAGTGTGACCATGGTCCTCATAGTGCCTGGTTTATTAGATACCTACAGGGATTTCTAGCTAAGGGATAGGATCTATGTATGTGATCGTTGGGCGGTTTATTATTATTAAATTACCAGGGAAAAGCTACGGAAATCAAAAAGTGTGGCCATTATTTAACCAACATCAAAAAAAGGGGAAGGTTCTCTATTCGATTGTATGTTTTTTTATGTTTTTTTATGTTTGTTACCTCAGAACTCCGTCATTTATAAACCGATTTGGAAAATTATTTTTGCGTTGGGTTCAGTATAGCCTTAGACCTTAGACTTCAAAGATACATTGAAGGTTTTTTTAATAAAATGTATACTTGTTGGACAATTTAAAATTAGTTCAAATTGCGCGTAGCATTTTAATTTATTTCAGTCACGTAGAGTCATGCAGATAGCGTCGGGATAAAAACAATCAAAATATACCAGGATAAGAAGCAGCCCGCTATCTGTTGCCATTGAATATTCTAATAAGGAAAGTGCAGCGTCGTAGGCGGTAGAGTAGGCAGATATAGAGTTCAGTTTGGATGCTCTACCGGCTTAATAACATAAACAAAAATATAAGTACATATTTTGGTTTATATTATGTAGGTACCTACTACACACGTCCCTGTTGCTGATCGTTCTGGGAAATATAGAGATACAGTTCAAAGCTAGTGTCGGTTGATAGTCAGCAAAGAAAACTCAAGGAAAAAAACACAATAATAAAATTAACTACTAATAATTTTATATCATGAATTTTTATATAACTTTCTTTGTTACTTCATTCGCTACGTAATTATTTACTAAATTACAGCTAAACAAACATAAATTAAATTAAATAGCGTTATCTATCTAAATTAATCTAAACAAATCTAATCTAATAAACCACAACCAGTGGGCAACGCTCCCAAAATGCTGGCAGCATCGCCACGTTGAATGGCAATGCTTATAATTTGGCCAAAATATAGGCCAGCATTTTGGTCAGGCGTTGCTTCGACCAGAAGTTTTACAGTACAGTAATGTTTTTGTGTTGAATGATTGAAAACATAATCCTTTACCTAAATCGGTCACACTACTTTTTGTCATGATATGTTTCTATCATAAAAAACATGAAACGTGTTCTTCGCAATATTGACGTTTATCTCGAGAAAACATTAAGTTCTTTGTGTCCGTTGACGGCGCTTACCGCGTCACTATGTGTGGTGCTCTGCACTTGTACAAACTTAGGTATACGGATTAAGAATGGACGAGACAGTCAAACATGTTAGCTTAGCGGTGTGTGTTGCTTGTGGAGTTGTGTATGTTGTTGGTCCAGCAACATCAAGACAATCTAACTTATCTGATTGGCAGAAAGTTGCTAAGGATTTGATGTCAACAACAGCTGATGTCTCCGGGCATAGAAGAGATAATAATACCAGAGTAACCGCGCCGTAGGTACTTTATAGTTTTCAGTTTTAGATGACACACTAACAGTTGAGCGAGTGTGGCTAAGTGGGAGCATGTGCGACTTTCGATCTGACGCACCAGAGTTCAAATCCCGCTGGCCCTGCTCTGACTGACTGACTTTCTTAAGTTATGAGCGGATTTAACACCCATTTTCTGAACAGTGTAGGAAAACATCGTGAGGAAACCGGCATGTCCAAGAATTAATCACAATAAATCAAGGAAATGTGACATCCATGAACCCGCACTGGGTCAGCGTGGTGGATACTATCTCTATGAGGAAAGGCCCATGTCCCAGTAGTGGGAACGTGATGGGCTGATGATGATGATGATGATGATGACTAACTGTTATGAGCAAGTGCTTACCTCATCCTCTCCTCTCATTACAACAGAACTATGCCTACCTATTTATTACACGCGTATTAGCACATTTAGTGAACTAAGTACCTACCTAAACGTAGTTATTACTTTATTCCGGTTAACAATAGAACTTTTAGTTCACTAACTTTAATCAGCTTCGCTTACTAAACATTTTTCTGGTTGTTTTGTAATTTAGCATGTTTCATCTATGACCACGATGATCAAGCTTATCTAGAGATGATTGCACGGGATTACAAACCATTATTAGGGATTAAGAACCACGTAAGTACGTTGTAAAAATAACATAATGTTGTATATTCACACCATTATTACTGCACAGTATTATAATTAGCATAAAACCACAGAATACTAAGGGAAAGAAGCATCACTCCGCAAAGAAATTTAAATAAGCGACTCTTGCTATGACGCAATAAAATTCAATTTAGCTCGCGTAGCGCTGCATACCTACCAGTCAAATTAACCTACAGAGCGCCTCTCTTTCTATCGCATAGTTCTTATCTCTTCTGACGCGGCACGTGTAACGACGCGCGACCCGCCGCCGGTGTCCGGCTATGTACTTGTAGCTTCGTACCTACAGTGCGGAGTGCGCTAGGCCTGATAAAACATAGATTACATTCATGGATTATATCTACTTGTGAAAACTAGCTAAACACATTGACATTATTATGTATACCTATGTCTAAATTACGATTTTTTTAAACTAGGTAGTTATGTAACTTATAATTTTCAAGACCGATTCGGATGATCGTCCTAAAAATATTTTGATACATAAACACATAAAATTGGACACATACAAATATTTGGATTTGGTTCTAATGTTCTGTTAAAGCCTCATTTTGCTAGCCTTATTTTTGTAGTGAAACCATTTCATAGAAAAAAGAAAATAGGCGTAACCTTCTTCTTTTGTTTTATACTGATTTTTGTGGCTTTTGGGTTTCGTATGGTGAGTCTTTTCCTTCTTTCCTTCCCCTCAACTTATAACCACTTAATTACCTAATTAATTACTCAGAGTTGGAAACTGAAACGCAATGAAAATATATATTATATTATCTAACAACAACCTACATAATATTCAGCGGGATTACACTATATATCGTCCCCTTAATGCAAAAACCAACTAAGTGCGCTTTTTAACATTTTAACATTAGTATGTAGAACTTGAAGAGGAGATTGTAATGGTATTCGTAACTCATTTTTGTTAAAAAGCGCACTTAGTTGGTTTTTGCAGTAAGGGGACGATATTTTCATTGCGTTTCAGTTTTGAGATGAATTTCCGCAACGTCAAGCCTGAATCCATTGCATATCCTCAGAGTCTCAATCTATACAAATATAATTTAATGCTGGTCACGCGCGTATCACTTGAGAACGGCTGGATCGATTTGGCCAATTAATTTTTTAAATGTTCGTTATAGAAATTTTTTTATGCAAAGAAAAATTGGAGAAAAGTTGCTCGGGAATATGAAAAATTTGGGAAAAACTGGCAACGTCTGTCTCGCCATCTAGTTATTATTAAAACTTGAACTACAGGGCAGTTCGTATAGCTTACCTATATCAAAGAAAACTAATTATTACTACGTACCTATATCTAGGTAGATATATACACTGTGTTATATATGAATTCTAAAACAGTATAGACATATGAACATTGCATAAATGTATATCATAGTGTAGATATTTAAATGCTTCTAATTATAACATAAATTATACTTAACAATGTATGTAAGAAAATGTCTGTGCAGAATATCTTACTAGAATGACATCAGCTCTTATCATATATATACGTACCTAGGTATAAAGCGTTGTAAGGGTTTTCCTAGGGACCTTGGTGCGTGTCAAAGTTACGGGTCAAAACCTACTAGGTAGCCGACTAGGAAGACAATTCGCACCAAAAAATATAATTCGATTTTGAAAGTCGCTGGTGCTTTACCTCTCTCCGTTCTTTATGTAGATTTGCAGTTAGGATTTGTGTATATAAAAAAAAGTATAAATCTTAGTATAGTTCAAATAAAAAGATAAGGAGAGTCACTATTTAAAGAGTTTTTAAGATCTTGTTTGCTTAGATGGCAAACTTAAAGAACGTAACAGGCAAGTATGGTATGTTGGTTGATAAAAAACAATTGAGATACCTCCAAAATTCAATATTTAGTATACCTAATCTACTCACAATAAAGATTGCTTTATGGTAGGTACTGTTGATTGGTATGGTAGTGCCACTCACTGCACTGCACTCATCACCCCGAGACACCAGATACTAAGTCTCAATGCCCAGTAACTTCTCTGGCTACAATGCCCTTCAAACAGGAACACAATAATGCTTGCGCACTACTGCTTCGCGGCAGAATAACTGACAAAGCTGTGGTACCTACCCAGACGGCCTCTCACATACGAGAGGCATACCGCAAATAAAATTGCTGTTAAATCAACGTATCTCAATTCAAAACTTGTTTATCATAACGTTGAACTCACACGATTGTTAGTTCATAATTTTGATAGACTGCAGACGTAATCTGAAAATCTTAAAAGGAAGTTTAGACTGGCCTGAGAATAAACCCAATAAGTAGGTTTGTTATTTCTACTTTGACTGAGCAAGTTGGTATGACGTCAACGCGGCAAGGTCTAAAAATAGATAGGATGGGAATACATTTTGTAACCATTCGTCTTAGCAACTGTCGTAATTAAATTAGAGAAAGGAATCTGCAAGTAATTGTAGGGACAATTTTATAGGAATGACGGAAAACTTAATTATAAGAATTTACAAATACAAACAACATTGCAAAATGTCTGCCAATCTATCGAATATCAAGGCCAAACCTTGATATGCGATAGATCAGAAGCTGTAGTATCAATTGTTGTAATTTTAAACTTTAGCTGAATACACAACATTTTCGAAGATTTCAAAAAACTGTATCAATGCAAGAGTTCTTCACTTACACCTCTACAATACAATACAATACAATACAATACAATACAATAATACTTTACTGAACACCAAATACATAGGAAAAACAATAGTCGACAAAGTCAATAAACAGTGGGCAATTGGCGGTCTTATCACTATGCGCAATTTCTTACAGGCAACCTTGAATGGACAGTAATTTTCATTTTATATTGCGGCTTTTACATCACTTCTCATCATCGATAACTAGGCTTAACATTAATTTGTAACTAGCTGCGCTCCGCGGTTTCACCCGCGATTTCCCGGGATAAAAAGTAGCCTATGTCCTTTTCCAAGAACTAAAGTGCCTACACACTAAATTTCATCAAAATAGTAGTTTTTGTGTGATTGAGTGACAAACAATCCATCCCTCCTCACAAACTTTCGCATTTATAATATTATTGGATAGGATATATCTACCTATGGTTTGTGTAAATTACATTTTCCAGTCATAAATTGCCTTCCAAAAGAGCCTATATATCTATAGGTACCTAGATCTGGATATTGTTCGAACACAATCTGTAGCAGTAGGTACCAAATATTACCTATAAGTACTAATATATCAGTGTAGATGTGCAAATCACAACGTAAAGACGTCATCCTCATATAGCCATCGGCAAGATGACGTAGCTCCGTACTTCCGACCGCTTGGTATTCCGGCCAGGTGTCTGCATTACCATCCACCGCCGACCACTCGCAGTACTCGCAGTGCTGTGTCAACGAACTAATTGGCAAACAAAGGAGCCGTGTTATGAGCACCACGATGTCATGCATCTTTGGGAAGCTTGTGCTACCATGCTTGACGTTACAGAGTTATTACCTACGTCAGACAAAAAGTACGATATCATACGATATAGTCAGTATCGTACTTTTTTCATACTTCTTTTTGCAGAATAACAATATAAAATAAAAAGCGCGTGACTAATATACCCAATTAAGATAGGTATTCACTCAGAATGACGTCATATGGCATTTATCGGATCTGTCGATTTTGCTTTTCAATTTCAGTACCATTACTGGTAATGCTATCGTCACCCCATACATACTTATGTTCGAGTTCAAAATACATTTACGATTCTTCTTCCTCCAATAATTTGCTCTATATCTGACCCTGAAAAAGACCGTTAGATCTTGGAAAGGATCTAGGATCATAAGTGGATCACTGTAGAAGTATTTGCCTGTCACCATAGTCGAATGCTCCACTGTCAGGCTTTCGTTAATCAAAACGTATACAGATAGCCAAGCTTGCATGAGGAGACTCCAAAGAGGATTCATCATCATCATCAGCCCATCACGTTCCCACTGCTGGGACACGGGACACGCCCTCCTCTCATAGAGAGAGTATGGGCCATAATCCACCACGCTGGCGCAGTGCGGGTTGGTGGATGTCACAAGTCCTTGAATTTTTGTGATCAATTCATGGACATGCTCGTTTTTAGAGCGAGTGTTAAATCCGCACATAACCTAAGATAGTCAGTGGTGCGGGGCCAGCGGTATTCGAACTCAGGTGCGTTGGATGGAAAGTCGCACCTGCTCCCACTGAGCCACACTCGCTCAACAGTTAGTGTGTCTAAAGAGGATTAATTAATGCTAATTAAATTCGTGACGATATTAACTATGGAGTTGTACAAGAGAACTAGCTTAAACAATGGGAAAAGGTGCAAATCAAAAATAACGAATGAATGGCGCGAACAAAACCGCAACAATGGATTTCAATTTGGAAATTCAAAGGTAGTTCACGACGCTTTAGGTTCGATTAACATCAACACAATGTGGAAAATAATACGTAAGAGTCATACTGATATAAATTAATAAACTTCATTTAGTAAAAGACCGGAGAAAACTGCATAATATAATTCACAGACATAAACAGACAGCCTTTGGATAGAGAGGAATAACGAAACATTAACGTACGGCGGTGATATATATTATAATTGATATAATAAGGGCTTACACATGATATAATATATATTATTGCTACCTCAAGAATAGAGCATCATTAGCAGCCTGGCAGCAAATGGCGCACTTAAGCTAAGCAATCTCTCCAAATTGCATGCATGCGATGCCACACAAACCTTGATGAGGGTAGTAACTCCTGAATGTTTCCAGGTTCGTAGCCAGGAGATTAATATGTGGGAGTAGCAGAAACCCGCGTCTCCTTACGCGTAGAACTAGGATATAACTATTCCTTATAGATGCGTTCTAGTTTCTGGATTGAAAATACCCGATTGTGCTAATACTGAATGTACCTTCCTCGAAACATACCTATTTACTTATGAGTTTGGTCTCGGACTTTTAGGGTGCGCTTAAGAATAAAAAATATAAACTTTTAATAGATTTCAATTCTGATGTATCTTCGAAGTCCAAGGGCGAATATCGATGAAATTTATATGGGACATGTTGATGCTATACTTAACCTAACGCAAAAATAATTTTCAAATCAAATCAGTTTATAAATGACGGTGGTATGACTGAGGTAGGTAACAAACATGAAAAACACAGTCGAATTGAAAACCTACTTTATCTTAAGTCGGGTAAACAGATCAGTAGATCCTTCCATCATCTACAGTCTCAAACACTTCAGTTAAGGGTTTCAATAAGTCAAAGAATAATCTAAAGAAAGAAAAAAGAGTCTAAAGAAACTGGCAGGTCAAAGAACGACAAAAACCAAGGAGTGTATGTATCGTACATTGGGCAAACGTGGCTATGTCCCATACTTTCTCAAGAATATCCCAAGGTCCAGCTACACTTTATTAAATTGATCTCATGGCCACGACACAGAGGGAATGTAAAATGCTGATGATGAAGGATTAACGTAGTTCCAAACTCGTTTTTCGGGAGTGGTTCAACCCCAGCCCTTCACACGGTCTGGACACATCTGCTCCCCCCATTATACTAAGCCAGAATTAATGAAATAAATTCATTGGTACTTGGAGCGACGATAATTAAGATGGATGGAGCTAACTCGGTGGAGTTAGGGATCTGTCGGCAAATGAGATTTGAAATGTTTTGATGGACGTTACATAGGCTTGACTTTTGGTTGTATAAAACCGAAGTTAAAATACTTAAAAGTCTCCTTTCCTTATGTACTTCAATTGTTGTATGGAACCTTTTGGAAAATAGCAGCTTTCAAAGTTAATTATTATTTAATTTAAATTAATCAGACGCTTCTGAGTTATGTCTTCCTACCTAATCTAGAATTGGTGATTAAGTATTGGTATATCAATAAGATAGATGTGCATCGTTTTTTACGAAGTTTCTCTTTACTCTACTCTCTTTTTTGCTCGATCGCGGATTTGCGAAAACGAAAATAAACTCGTCGAATCAAATAAATTAATGATAAAATATTCGAGTCGAGAATCGGCTTTAATTGCGCCGCTTAAGTTTATCTTATAACAAGCTACAAATTAATGAGAAAAAAGTCGTCAGTCAGCTGTTTTTTCTTAAATGTTAAGTTATTTAAAAAAGTTGATGCTATTCGTGTATTATTACGTAATGGATTTGGATCCATAATTTTAAACATTCATGAGTAGAGAGGAGGCTATATGAATTGCTTTAATTTTTCCGTTAGATAATCTAATAATCGTCAATGACTGAACATTACTTCCATATACAGCTACTAAGTCTATGTTTGTAACAGAAAATTGTTTTCAACAAACACAAATGGCAAAGACAAGCAATTCGAAACACGAGGACCGATATGAAATTCAGCAATTAATTAACCCACTTTACCGTCTCTAGGCACGAGTAGGTAAATATTTTCTATTGTTTTTGCAAAGCAATTAATTTCGCAGTTAATTCACTGGAATCCTTTCAAACAGTTCAAAAATATAGACCGGGAGTGGGTACGATTCATTCACCTTTCAAATCTGAGTCCAACCTTAACGAAGCACCGGGCTTTCACCGAAGCGAGATCACTAAAATAAGTGTTGCCAGTACTTACAGTGACAAAAATCCAATGTCTTATTGTGAAATGTGAAACACAGCACGTTTTTTGTGTGAGGTTTTGAACTGTTATTTGTTGGCACGCGGTCGCGACGCGCTCGCTCTAGGAGGAGGTCGGTAGAGGACTGGCGCGCCCTCTCTACTGAGGGAAGAGGGACTTGCGCCTCTGTATTCAGTTGACTGATGGTAGTGACGTTTACTCGAGTTGCGCGTACATTGCGGGTTGTTTTAGATAAGTTGGTTCTACTTTCAATCATAGTTTTACTGTTTTAGATGTGATAATTGAAAATAAAAAATAAAATATGCTGAAAGATAAGGCTGTAACTTTTTTGTAAGATTAATTTAATAATATCTCTTAGGTTCTAGTTTTAAAAGATTATTTATTTTTTGTATGTGTTATTCTGTAAAATATTTTTATTTTTAATGATGGCTACCCAAATATTTGTTTTATTTAAGAGAAAATTGTTACCAAACAGCTACAACTTGTGTGTTTTTAATTTTAGAGTGAATAGGCAGCTTAATAGGCATCATCATAAAGGCAAGCATGACTCCACTTTTGGCTAGATCTTCACTTTCCATCAGGCCAGATGTCGCCAAGACCATTTATCAATTAAAAATACTGTTGAGTATTATTTTTCTTTAAACCAGCAACACTTTCAACTTTCAAAGTTAAAGTGATACCTACATAAATGTTAGTAAAATCCTACAGTAGCAATGTACAGAGTGTTCTTCGTAATTGTCGTGACGGGTAACAATAGTTCGGTGTGGCGGAGGCTGCAGCAGTAACACAGTGTAGAAAATCGACAGTAGGTTTTATTGAAAACTTGACCAACTACTTACCTTCTACTGCACCATACATATAAGAATTTATCCTAGGAAACTGCGGGGCGCAGCCAGTTACTATAGAAGATGCACCTATGCCATTAATGCTGTAAAGTGGAACAATATGGCCCTTTTAGCAGCACGTTTATAGTCACGCAGAATTACGACTACAATATCTTTGTAATGATGAAGTAGCTAAAAAAGTGTCAGTACAACTGTCTTACATTTTATGCTTTTTTTTGTTTTGGCAGAGACGGCGGAAATCTCATGAACACCCGGTAAGGGTGGACCCAGGTAGTGCTAGACTTGGTTCTAAACCACCTACTGGCTAAAACCCCCGTCTGCTCCTGTGCACCTGCTACATTACCCTTAACTGTAACTATAGGTAGTATGCTTAAGTGCCGCGAAGGATGGATGGTGTGTCCCGTACACCCAACTCTACCGGCCTCTTTTACATGCGAGGCAGTATCTTCCTTATATATAATAAAAATATAGAATATGATACTGTCCTACATTGGAGACATCCCACTGCACCTGCTTCCACTATGTCGAGGTCGCCGACACGGTTCGGAGTCGGGCCCGAACCGGCTGCGTTCTGCGATGCACCGAGATCCGCTACCGGTTGCCAGTTACCTAATGCGATATCTGTCAGTTCTTGTACTGTCAAATTACCACCGAACTTAAACTGAACTCCTCTTGCAATTACGGATAAAACATAGTGATTCATTTATCTATGTCTATGTTTTTTTAAATGTTTTATCTATAATGTATATGTAAGTAGTTACGTGATATTATAGTGTGTAGTACATGATATTATAGTTTTGACTGCCATTGTAACACTTTAGTTTTTAAGTTTGTTATTTTTCTATTTGTTGTAATAATTTTTGGTGGTGTAACAATAAAGAGTTCTCTAATCTAATTTATATTTTATAAACGTGATAGGTATGTATATCGAGGCCGTTTAGGTAGGTACCACCACTTTATCAGTTATTTTGCCGCCAAGCAGTAGTGCGTAAGCATTGCTGCGTTCCGGTTTGCGGGTATTGTAGCCAGCGAAATTACTGGGCATATTATGAGAATTAATATCTGAAGTCTCGGGGTGATGAGCACAATTAAGTGCTACGCAGTGGTTTTTACGGCTTAAAAGATCTGGGTGGTGGTACTGCAATTGTTATGGGTAGGCTTGGCGTTTACCAGTAGGCGAAAAAATGCTCGTCTCATCGCTAATCGCGCGTAATCACTAGGTTAAATATAAAAAAGTACGGATAATTTTAATGAGGATCGGAAAAGTTCTCGTGATGGTTTATGGCTTTTCTCCTTGAGACTGATGATGATGATGGTGATGATGCTAAGCCTGGCCTGGACAGGCATCCTTAGTTATGGTATCTATATCTAACTATCATCATCAGCCTGTATTCGTCCACTGCTGGACATAGGCCTCTCCCAACGAACGCCACTGAGCCCGGTCTTCGGCTCTTCTCATCCAGTTTCTTCCAGCCGCCTTTCCCAAGTCGTCGCTCCATCTAGTGATATCAAATAAAACTTTTTAAATATACGATAAAATGTATAAGGAGTTGTAAGTTCGCCTGTCAGTTGCAGCCTTTTGTTTAGGGCTAGTAGGTATATTTTATAAACTGTTGTGGAATGGGCTCTTATTCTAAGGACTTACTCGTATTCTAAAACACGGAACATTCTAGAGCCAGTTGAAAAGGTCACCTGTCGGTAGCAGTACATGTTTACTTAAAAACAGATAAATCCGATAATAGGTTTAAGGGCTATTATCGGATTCATCGGTTATACGGCGAAGAAGAGATAAGAATAAAAAACCTACAAGAAGAGATGGAAAAATACTCCGACTTGATACAATTTTCACTAAAGACAGCTTCTATGGTGTAGTGGTTGGGCAGGGAAGCACGTTTTCTTCAGTATTTTGCACCTTTTGGCTAGAAAGTTTTTACTATAAGTATATATATATAGATAGATTAACGCTGCATTGCAAACATTAAAGTAAAGACATTACATAAAAACAATCAAAGAAAGTGTTACAATGGGCGGCCTTATCGCTAAAATCTCTTCCAGGCAACCTTTGGATGGAGAAGAATTATCAATATATAGTTATGTACGTATACCTACATAGACAACATACCTATACATGCACAATAGCAAAAAGCTTAAAACTCGCAACTGGCTTACGCCACTTTTCATGATGATATTGGAAGTTATAAGTTACATCAAAGCAGTTTTACAATTATTGTTTCAACGGCACTGCAACTAGTTTCGTAAACACGGCGGCCGCGGCACAATGAACGTTTTGGAGGTTTTTTCTACGTAGATAACAACTATTGCGTTGTCTAGATATGTTTGTGTATTGCATGGCCTGCTTATTCCGCTTAGCGATTTGAGGAAAGAAAATACCTAAGTAATTTGAAAAGTTAGTCGATCAAGTACTAAGAAATTATAAGCCTTTATAGGTAATTAAATACACATACTTACTTATTTCTACCATTTAAGAACGATTTCTATTACACACAAACCATCAGGTAACACATGTCCAGTCCAACCACTTAAAGTTCAAGTTCAAAGTTCTTTATGAAAAATATAATTGAATTTTAATTTGATATGTATTGTAATAGGTAATTGAAGTTCATACCTATATGAACTTCAATTACCTATTACAATTATTATTAGTATCACCAACATCGCCCATTACGGTCCTACTGCATCAGCAGTAGGACCGTAATGATGATATTATTAGTATAATTAATTATAATTGTTATTATTATTCATTATTATTATTATTAGGTATTGTAATAGGTAATTGAAGTTCTTACCTATATCAATTTCAATGATACAATGATTTATTAGTCTGCGAATCTAGGTATATACATATGTAATTGTTATTAACGGATAGTTTCTCTAGTTTTTCATACTAAAGTTTCTCTAGTTCCGCCATACTGGCATACAGACATGGTCACAAGTTAATTAGTACAATAATAAAACAACAATGACATTGACTAAATTATGATTAATAATAATAAAAGGATTTATAATTGCGATGTCAATCAAAAAATAATAATACAAATGTCAAAATGAAAATGAATTATAACAAATTAAAATTGTCAAATTATCAGTATACTAATTACACATTTTATTCACATTTATACCTATTACAATACCTATTCAAATACATATTACAATGACTCTATTCCATACGACCGTATCAGAAAAGCAAGGAGGAACTTTACAGTTCCTCCTTGCTTCGCAGATGATTCGCAGTAATAAGTAGGTATGATATGGAACAATTAAATAGATTCTTAAATAAATCAGCATGATTAACACATAACTTTCGGTTGCGTCACACGTGATAACTTTAGGCAGGCCTCGTATACCTCATAATCATGTGCCTGTGAACTATAATACCAGATAATAATGAATATTAAGGTATTAGATACCCAAATGTCAGCTATTCATTTCAACTACCGATTTCACCTTGCTACGTAGAATTTGTAAAAGTTACTTGGTAACACTTGGTAATACCACAGAATACTAAGGGACAGAAGCATCACTCCGCAAAGAAATTTAAACAAATAGCGACTCTTGCTATTATGCAATAAAACTCAGTTCAGCTCGCGTAGCGCTGCATACCTACCAGTCATATCAACCTACAGAGCGCCTCTCTTTCTATCGCATAGCTCTTATCTCTTCTAACGCGGCATGTGTAACGACTTGTAGCTTCGTACCTACAGTGCGGAGTGCGCTAGGCCTGGTAATACAAGATCTTTCAAATCCTTTTAACTATAAAATTATAGAGTGGCTTAAACAATATGTTTTTTTTTAAACAGAGTAGATACAGATAAGGTTATACATTTCTATATTATATGTAAACTTTTTGAAATGATACGACCTCTAATAAATAATTTTTAGAAAAGAAAAACAACAACCGACTTCAAACCTATATTTTTGGTTTTTATTGATTTTTTCAAAAAGCGCTGAATCAATTTAGCTAAAATTTACATGAGACCACATCTGAAGTATATATACCTACCAAATAAAAGAATCATCAAAATCAATTCATAATTGGCGGAGTAATCGCGTAACAAAAAAAAAATTACAGTCGAATTGAGATCCTACTCCTTTGAAGTTGGTTAATTAAAAAATTAGAATAAAAATAAATCACAGTGCGAGATAATTACAATTAATGTTCTTGACTCCTTGATAAAACTAAGTATGGGCAATTCTAAGCTTAAAGACGAATACAATGAGCTTCAAAATTAAGCTTTTCGTAGATTATATTATCACTAACAGAACAGGGATAATATTATCGTCAAAGAAAGAAATGTGTCAGTCGAATGCTTATGAAGTGACGTCACTTGCCCCTATCGTGTTGTTTACTAGACAGTCGTTATCCCATCTGACAACGTACTCTGTCAATAACCACCAATCTAAAGAATTTAATTAAACCCCATACCAATCCATGAAATAATATTTTATTCGTTTTAGGGACCCTATTCCTAAGACTCCGCTGTCCGTCTGTCTGTCTGTCTGTTCGTCTATCACAAGGCTGTATCTCATGAACCGTGATAGTTAGACAGTTGAAATTTTTACAGATGTTGTATTTCATAACAAGAAATACTAAAAAACATAATAAAATAAATATTTAAGAAGGCCCATACAACAAACGTGATTTTTTTGCCGTTTGTATAGATAATGGTACGGAACCCTAGCCGGTTTTTTTTTGTCTTTCGGCTTATGGTAATCGCCACGCCTGCATAACAATTGCAGTGTCACCCAGAACTTTTAATAACATAAAAACCACTGCGTAGAATGCTGCGCTCATCATCCCGAGACATCAAATCTCATATTTCCAATAATTTTGCTGGCTACAATGCCCTTCAAAACGGAACACAGTAATGCTTGGGCACTACTACTTTGCGGCAGAACTAGCAAGACTGTGGTTATTTTTTTTTTAAACAAAGCAAGCCTATAACAAATATAGGCTTGCGTTTGACCACTATCTCGCCTGATGGTAAGCGATGATGTGGTCTAAGATGTAACACGCTAGCCTAGAAGATCAGACTCCCAGGTTGTAGTTGTCAGAAAACACAGTCGGTATCTACTCAGACAGCCTCTCGCATACGAGAGACCTACCACGAGTAAAAAAACTAATGTTTGCTCCTGCTAGACGTTTCGCTCGAACTCCCGGTCACACTATCTGACTCCTAAAATTGTGGGTTGTGGCACAGAACAGATAAGTACAGAAGTCAATCTCATGTATGAACTTCACTTTTCATACTTAAATTGATTGCGCGCACCCGCTGCCTGCGACCCGGTGCGGTGGTGTGACGTCACGGGTTACTCGGACGGCGCAGAAAGTTTTTGGGAAGTCAAAAAGTGATTAATTTAAAAAAAGAATTACAAGATATCGACATAATTTTTTCGACATAAGTTTTTTTGAAGACAAAAAATGCTATTAGTTTACATTAACATCTTCCTCATTAGATTATTGAACACAAGGCTAACACAGCTTATAGTACTATAAATATCTAATATAAATTGTAAAAATATGACAAGGCCATGCTTGTTTTGCGCGGGGCCGCAGGCCGGGGCGCTTACCTACCTATCTAACTGTTCTGTGTTACGTTAAAACGAACCATCGAAATACAGGCAAATACCTCCTTACCTCTCTGAAAAAACTGGTAGCTTAAAAAACGCCAATTCACCGTTTAATGTTGAATTTAAACAACCGTCCACTGAACAGTTATAATAACTTTTGTTTTGTTGCTCCATGTTTGCACAAAAAAGTTCTCAGACGCGTGTCCCAAGCAGATGGCACTCGCGCTCGCACTGATCCCAACTGGTCCGAGATATCGTGTCAGTGAGCGGTGTCTATGTGTGCGTCGCTCGAGCGCACTTTGTATGTAGATTGACTTCTGTACCTATCTGTTTTGTGGTTATGGGTTATAGCAGTTTTAGTTCAACTGTTTATTCGTAAGTTATAGGTATAGGCGCGTAGGTGACATATATACGAATCTAACTCGAGCGCTTGCAACAGGTCGAAGTTAACTTCGCCACAGAAGACTTAACTTCGTGCACACTTTCAGTTTATAGTCGCAGTACCTACCTATTACCTACTTTTCAGTTTGTGATAGCGTACTTTAAAAATGTTCTATCGATTTGACCACCAACATTTCTGAATAAAACGTAAACTCGCCAGGAGATAACATTTACTTTAGGCAGTTTTCACCATATGCCATACGTCACATGCAGTACGTTTCACACAGCTCCAGGGCATAGTTACTTCATGGACTTTATGGAAAACACCTTATATACTCCACCCCGTGACCTTGCTCGTCGTCTGCCGTAGCGAATGTGAGCCCAATCCGTTCGCTCCGCTTGCCGACTGCTCCACTACAAACATAAGCAATGGTAATAAATATGTATAAATATATTTTGGAAAATACATCCTTAGTCGGTATCGCTCAATAGAACAAGGTTGGGCTTTGAGTAAATTCTTATTAAATGAGGGGGCGATAAGTCCTGCACTGACGTCCCGCATGGGGTGTTTTTTGCATTTCCCCCGCCAGCATCTACCCAAGCCATCCCAACTCCTTGAAGTAACGGAGTGCGGCTTTGGGACGCTGGCATAGCTACTCCAGTGTTAAAGTTGATATGCGTCCGGTTTCTGCCTTACCGTCTAGTGGCTTTGTTGCTTTTGTTCGAATGTCTTCTGTGGCCGCACAGTGCAGCAACACATGTTCAACTGTTTAATTTTCAAGCATGCAGCCTCGGCATAGAGGGCTGTCAGTGGCTCCGGTTTTATATAGGTGATAGTTTTAAGTTGCAGCCTGTGATTAGGCCTACCATAAGGCGGAGATCCTTCCGCTGCAGCTTTATAAGATTGTTGGTTATGTAAATATATAAATCATAAATTCTCCTGTAATTTGACATAGTAGAGAAGCAACCTTTCCTTTCCCATGTGCGGTTTCGATTGATGTCTTTCAGATATGGAAAAGCTTACCTTCATTTTCCTTTAATAGGCCCAACTTACATTCTTAGCTTACACAAAACTAACCAATATTAACACTAAAACGAAAGACACGCTACTCAAAATCTTTAATTATGATACTCTCCTAGCTTTTTAACCCTCTACCGCACGGGTTCTATACCTTAGAAAAAAATTCTAAAGAATAATATCAATAAGCAATATCATTTTTCTTCTTCCTATTTATTTAAAATCTTAAGATTTTCGCCTAGCATGCGCTAATGCATTCAATATCAAAAATTCAAAGAAAATTGGTATAATAACCGGCTACACTCACGAGTATTAGTCGAAACACTCGACCGGTGTTCGAGCGGAACAAACGCTCATCTTCAAGGAGTATGCGGTCGCGGCGAGCGAGGGGGCGAAAGTTCGCGCCAAGCGCTCGGCGCGACTTCGCAAACATTGACGATAGATGACGTAGAATCGTCCCCGTACGACGATATAAGAAGGATAGAAGAAATTTGGTTGCTCGAGCAGCTGGCTCGGTGGCCCAGTGGTTAAGGCGTCGGGACGGTATTCCGGTTGTTTCGTTCAACCAAATTATGAATAATACTCACTGTAGTTTCAATAATAATAAATAAGATACATTTTCTTACAAATAGTTCAGAATACAACTTATTATCTAAACAAAAATGAGAGTTATCGGTGATCCCCAAACTAAGCACGAGGCCTGTGTCTTGGAGGTCGAGTGCAATTTTACTAAATTAAATTTAAAATATTGTGACCAAAATGATTTAAAAAGTTGACAAATGGCAATTTTGGATAGGTATAATAACTATGGTAGGTATATATTTATTATTAATGTAATAGGTAATGCAACATTTGATAGAGATTGAGTTAGTGTGAGGGTGTGAGTCTGAGCGTGATGAAATGTGAGTATGAGTGAGTGTAAGTGAGGCGTGTGAGTGAAATATCTCAAGCTCTCTACATAAAAATTGTAATTCTAATAACGCCACTCTATTAATATAACGACACAACTGCACCACTATACCGCTTTCTTTGACTTAGTTAAGACTTAATTAGTTTCTTCAAGTTGGTCCAGCCCATTCCTTCACCCAAACAAGATTTTACGACTAGAAAGAATCCTAATAAAGTGGCATTTTTACTGCAAAGTACGACGGGCCGGGCGCACTGCGTAAATCACGTAAATAGACGTAAACTACGTTAGCTTTGGTACGGTAAACGTAAGCTTTAGTACGCGGGGGAAGCATTACGATGTTTTGTAAGGGCAAGGCAAGGGCAGGGGACTGTAACTCGATTAGAGGGTGGACATCGAAAATGTGCGTGTTAGAACGATTTGGGATCTAGTAGATGATGTTCCGTTAATTTGTAGTTGGCATAGGTAGTTACTGTTTTTTTGTCCTGTCTGTTTGTAATGAAATCTTAACAGATAACTTTTATATCATCATCATCATCATCATCATCATCATCATTCTCCACGCTGGCAGCGGGCGGTTTGGTGTATGTCACATGTCAATTTTTGTGATTAATTCTTGGACATGCCGGTTTCCTTCCAATGTTTTCATTCACCGTTTTTAGAGCGAGAATTTTATATATACCTATTTTAGTACCTTTATATACCTATAACAAATGTATTTTATTATGATTTCTGACACCTACTAACCGCGTGTTCATTTAATGTCGTTATTTTTTTCAATGAAAATTATTAGATAAATTATTTATAAACCTTTTCACCAGGGATTTTTTCTTTGCCACCAGTGTTGGTCAGCTGGTGATGGCAACTGGGAATAGACGCTTACTTCTTTATAAAACCACCGAAATATGTCGTCATTATGTCCAGTGAGATCCATAGAATGGATTATTCCAAATACACCCACTGCATTGGCAATATTTCTTAGAATTGATAAGAAACGGTCATTTATCATGCCTCATTGAGAATAGATGGTCGTATCGTAAGAAAGTCAGTGTATTGGAGGAATTTGATACGCTGTATTGTTATTTTATTAGCATTAGGGGAGCTAGAGGGAAGGGTGGTGCAGTAGAAGTCAAAGTCTCACTTAAGTTCTGGCTTTTTTTCTCTCTTCTCATGTGTGTGTGATCCAACCCTGGTGTCAGGAGTTATAGCTGCCCAAAAACCTCCGAGCACGGTCGCACTCAGATGTAAATATCACACAAACGGTCACCCATCCAACTCGTGACCGGTGCGAACGTTGCTTAACCTAACACATGTGTTACAAACGGCTAGGTGAGCTACGCTACCAGCGCTACATTTGTTGTAGTGCCGATATTTCAGCTGCTCTACGCTGTTAAGGATGATCTTTGTGAGGATGGAGTATACTGTTCACTGGCCAGAGAACGGTTTAAGGTGCCAATCCACCGAAGCTGTTGTGAAAACCGTAGCGAGGACATTTCGATACGAGAATCGTAGATGCGCTTTTGTTTTAACCCACTTAAAAGAATGAGGATATCCTCAATTCAAAGCGTATGTTTTTTTAGGTATTTACGAGACAAAAATAGACTGAGGCTGGCAAAGTGTAAAACAACTACGTTTAGTAATAATATATTCTTTATGGAAATAAAAATTTATAATAAAATACCAGAAGAAATAAAAAAAATTGAAAACTTAAATCTTACTTAATCGACAAGGCATTTTATTCCATTAAAGAGTTTCTTACTGATAATTAATTTTAATTGCTGACCTGACGTGACTAATTTTATGTTAAATATTGACTACATAGTCAAATAGTCAAAATTAAATTTTATGTTGACATGTATATGTACCTAATTATTATTGATATTTTAAATTTATTAATTGTCATAAATATTGCTATTTGTTAATTGAAAATTTGTTAAATGACTTATAACATAGCGATCTATGATATTACATAATTAAAACTGCCGTCTCTCTCTAGATCTATGTGCTCCATCTTATGCCACATCATCGCTTCAAATCAGGCGAGATAATGGCCAAACATAGATCAATTAGGCGTAAAAAAAATAAAAAATAAACTTATACCTAGTAAAATTGTATTTTTACCTATGTTTATGCAAATAAATGAATTTTGAACAGGATCGTAATTTTGTTTAACCGCTGGGTAAGCTAGTTTGTTTTTAATGCATGACTCGTGCTTATACTGGTCGTAGAGAGGGCTGTATATTGGTCGTAGAGTTTTAAGAAAGCCAATGTTTTCATTATTATTAGATTGGCATTAGGGGATGAGAAGGGCAGTGCAGTAAGTTTAGGGGCAAACGTCCCCTATGACGTGACATTTTGGTGGTTTTCGATACATTATGGTAATTCATCTTGTTTATCGTTATTACAATAAAACGTAAAGGGTATATAGTCAATAAAACAAATATGTACTTCAAACCTACCTTAAACCAAAGAAAACTAAATATTACTACGTACTTAAACTGTCTGTTCTGGAATTACTTAGTTATATTTTAAACTAGCTTTTCCCCCGACTTCGCCTGCGTGTCCGACAGAGAAACCCCATATTCGTGATGTTTTCCAAGAACATCTTAGCAAGACCTCTCCAGTATATGAGAGCGCGTACTACAAAGAGGTCAAGCTGTATCTTCGTAGCCATTCAACCACGAAACATTATAGTTCCATGTTCCATTAGTTTTAGTAGCATTAGCTAGGAAACCCTGAAAACCACATTAAAATTCGTTCAGCAGTTCCCGAGTCTATAGATAACAAACATACAAAAATTCTAAAAACCGTGGATTCGTGTTCAGATCCTATATATAGTCGATCCCAATTAGTTTTTACGAAATATTTCAATGCACAGAATTGGCTCAATTTTTATAATAGTAATAGAAAAGCACTAAGAAACTCCGGAATAGATAGTTGGATACTCATTCATGTACATCACTAACCCAATTAGTTCGAATCTTAGAAACAAGGGTAGACAAAAAATATGGAAGCATCTATCATCCCCTGCTCTCAATTCCACCCTCCATCCCTTGTACAGTCGCCGACGTCTTTCGACACCGGATATTCCTAAACAGGGCAACTAGGGTGGAATTCATAGAAATGTTGACATTTTCTTTAACGCCCTCTTTCAAATTCACCACGATAACTTTGCCACAGCTTTAAACCTTATTTTCTGGAGGTTATAGACGAGGATATTGTTTTGGAGGTGCATGTAAACAGTGGTAGGTTTACTTTAGGGGTGGCTAAGAAAACAAAGCTGTGTTATGTGTAGGCTTTAAGCCCCTGAGGTTAAAATAAACTGGCGGCATCTGAGGGACTGATAAGGCATCAGGTTATTTACCCTGAAGAGGATTGCTTAAGCTAAAGTATTTTTTTTATTAAACTGAGTGATGAGCAAGTAGTTCGCGCGATGGTAAGCGCTAAGCCTGCCCATAACAATTGCAGGGCCATCTAGAACTTTTAATACCATAAAAAACACTGTATGGCGCTCATCACCCCGAGACATCAGATACTAGGTCTCATATTCCCAGTAATTTCGCTGGCTTATGAATTACTGGGCATTATGAGACTCAACTGCTAATTGTTTCAGGGTGACGAGCGCAGTACAGCGCCGCGCCGGATTTAACAAAAGAAAGTTCAGTAACATAAAAAAAAACGTTATATCGGGACACAGTAATGTGATTTGTATGCCATATTTATCTTTGATCCAAGAGCCAAGATTGTTTGTGTCGTCTATGGGTAACGCCTGATATAAATTTACAGGCTTTTATTTAACTTGCAATGTATTTATATGTTTGTCCGGGTGGAATCTTGCAAGCTGAATTAGAACCACTTCCTCTCATCCTTCTGAGTTGAAATTATGCATGCTTGTCAAAGTCCGATGACAATGCAATATGATGGTGACAGCCAGCTGATCTGATGATGGAGACGGAAGGTAGGCAATGGAACTCCTTGACGGATAATTGTAAACTACTAGTGTTTGGGCTCATTTTAATGTGCTTGCGGTTCCGATTACGAATTTGTTAAAAGCTTGTCTTGAAAAATATATTTTTCAACAAAAATCTTATTATATATTCAAGTTGTTAGTCAGAAGATTGTTATAGGTATCTTACTCACCTCCTGTTTCATGAACGCAAGTATTTGCTACCTAAGTACTTAGGTACTTTTGCTCCATTATTTTATGAACAAGTAGCTACAAGTAGGTACCTACACAAAAAAATTGTCTTATTAATTTAGTATGAGGAAATGAGACTGATTATTACATGGCATAAAATGGCGTGACAGGAATCAAGTTAACCCCCTAGTTAACCGCGGTTTCAAATTGGCGCAAAAGAGCCTGAGGCCCACTTGCCCCAACGAGAAATCACGGGGATTAAGTGGCTCAACGGACATGAAAGAGAAACATTAAATACATACTGAAATAGTATCATCTTCCGAACTTGTCAAGCAAGCCCCCCTACCCATATGTCCCTCAAGCGCCAATCGTATATCGTGTTGAGCTCAAATTAAGGTATAGCTTCACTGCAACTAATGAGATGCGGTCCAATTATTGTCAATTTAGGCAAGAAATCGAATTAATCTCATTAATTTACACCAAAATACGATAACTACAAGTTGAGATAAACTTAATGGGACAATATATGGCATCATAAGACATTGTCGAAGTGATTTTACACCATAATCTGCGCTCAACACGATATACGATCGTCGCTTGAGGGAGATATGGGTACGGGTGAAGATTCATAGACAGCGTCACCGATTCCACCACATTCCGTGTATTCCGTATATTGCACATAGCGTATGCTGAGTCGGAACCTTTTCCTGACATCGCGCAACATTTCACTGTATTGTTTTTGTTTTGTCTTTATTTTAGTATGTATATGTTCTGTGTGATGTTGTGTGATGTCCGGAATAAATGTATTTTCTTTCTTTCTTATTCCTTCGGCTCACACAATTCACACAACTCCGTATGGGAAGCCCTGGAAAAATGCCACATTCATAGAAATTACATAACGACACTAAAAAACATATACGATGGGAGTTCCAGTAGAGTCAAAATGGAAAAACGTGGCCCGAAAATACCAATCTGCCGAGGAGTGAGACAGGGCGATCCTATGTCCCCCAAACTTTTTATAGCAGTACTGCAACTTATCTTCGACCATCTAAACTGGCAATCAGATGGAATCACAGTAAATGGGAGGCAACTTACACACCTGAGATTCGCTGATGACATCGTCCTCTTCGCTGAAACAAGCATGAAACTAGAAAAAATGATATGCTCACTAAGTGAAGAAAGTGAAAAAGTGGGTCTCAAAATGAACGAAGTCAAGACGAAAGTAATGACAAACAGCAACACTAACACAATAAGCCTATATGGTAAGCCGCTGGAATACGTAAACAAATACACATACCTAGGGAAACAAATAACATTTGGAGACAATAATGATGAAGAAGAGACGGAACGCAGAGTGAACATGAGTTGGAAAAAATATTGGTCCCTAAAAGAAGTTCTAAAAGGCGCCTTTCCTCTTCATCTCAAAAAGACCGTAATGGACACCTGCATTTTACCGACGCTCACGTACGGTTGTCAAACTTGGACATACAACACCAAAATAAAAACAAAGCTCGCAACGTGCCAGAGAGCGATGGAAAGAAGTCTATTGAAAATAAGGAGAATACAGAGAATAAGAAACGAATACATAAGAAGTAAAACAAAGCTCATAGATGCTTTGCAATACGCTTTAACACTAAAGTGGCGATGGGCAGGGCACCTAGCAAGATACAGAGACAAAAGATGGACATTAGAAACAACGATATGGAAAGGACCAATTGGTAAAAGGAGCAGAGGACGTCCAAAGAACAGATGGATTAACGAAATAATTGCCACAGCGGGAAAAGAATGGCAAACAAAAGCAAGGGACAGAGAGATTTGGAGTAAACTGGAGGAGGCCCATACCCAGTCTGGGGTTCCAGCATCAGTTAACAAAAATAATATTTAAATGATCTGCATTTAGTTTATATAAAACTTTCTTTATTATAAGTAAAATTGTTATGTAAGGTTGTTGGAAATAAATGGGTTTATTATTATTATTATTCCTTCGGCTCAGTGGGAACGCAGGCTAATGATGATTTGAGATCCAAAATCTAACTACCAGTTGAAGTAATTATTCATTCGTAAAGTACATACGGCCCTCTGTGACAATGACAATGGCGGACGCAGAATACCGGCAGAGAATACCTGATCTAATTGTTTCACTTGTAAATCTCCGTGAAACACCCGTGAAAGAAGCTATTGTGTAGCTATAATATTTAACCTTAGGCTTATGTGGGCTCAACTCATTTGTCTACAGTGAAGTGAAGATGGGTGGTGTTGCGATCTGTTTTGGACTATTTGTGATTTTGGTGAGAAGTGATTTTTTCTTGTGCGCTCTTTGCAAGATTTTCTGTACCTTTATGTACCGCGTAAAAATGGTAAAATTGATGTATCCCGTCGACGATTATAGTTGAAATTAGCAACCTGGTGTTAAATATCAGGATTAAGGAATAATAAAACAATAGCTGAAGCTTACTACCAAAATATGTGTTAAGGAATGGAGAGGCCGTAACTTATTAACCCTTTGGCAAGGTCGGCTATCTATTCTACTATTTATTCAACTCTCTATTCTACTCTTTTTCTACACTTTATTCTACTCTTATTCTACATTTTATTCTACACTCTCAATTATACTCTCTATTCTATTTCTATTCTATATCCTTCCTGACAAATGTCCTTAACTCCTCTCGCCCGCACGGATCTGGTTATCCGACATAGGTCCGTTGGGCAACTTCAGCGACGTTTGTCGTGTATTATAATATTTGCCCAACGGACCTATGTCGGATAACCAGATCCGTCAAACGTCATGACAGAGCGAGTGTGGCTCAGTGGGAGCATGTGCGACTTTCGATCCGACGCACCCGAGTTCGAATCCCGCTGGCCCCGCACCACTGACTTTCTTAAGTTATGTGCGGATTTAGTACTCGCTCTAAAAACGATGAAGGAAAACATCGTGAGGAAACCAAGAATTTATCACAAAAATTCAAGGACATGTGACATCCACCAACCCGCACTGGGCCAGCGTGGTGGATTAAGGCCAATACCGCTCTCTACGAGAGAAGGAACGAGTCCTAGCAGTGGTATGATGGTGATGACGACAAACGGAGCAACGGCTCTCCATGTACAGCATGTGTTAGTCGGCGCAAGCCGACTTCGACGAGTGCACTTTTACGTACGCCTTCAAGGTCCTAGGGTTAATAGGTTTCATTGACATTTTTGAGCTTTAACGATACATTGTTAATTATTTCAGGTCGTTGTTCTGGGAACAGAAAATGACGGTAAGTGTGTACGATTAAAGCCCTATTAATTAAACCCACGACTTTATTTTTATTTATTTATTTTATTATATACACAAAACAAACTACATTCAATACAGAGCTATAAGTAAATATCATACAGTTTTGAGTCTATATTGTAATCCAAAAATATGTGTAGGTACACAGAAAAACAAAGCTGAGATAGATTTCGTGGTTATATATACCTACCGACTTACTTTACTTGCGGTAGGTCTCTCGTATGCCGGTGGCAGTCTGGGTAGGTACAGCTTTGCCAGCTATTCCACCACCAAGCAGTAGTGCGCAAGCATTACTGTATTCTGGGTTGAAGGACATTGTAGCCATTGAAATTACTGGGCTGAGACTTAATATCTGATGTCTCGGGGTGATGAGCGCAATGCAGTGCTTTTTGTGGTATAGTTCTTGGTGATAATGCAACTGTTATGGGCAGGCGTGGTTCGTACCATCAGGCGAACGACTTGCTCGTCCCATCACTCAGTAACACAAAAATAAACTTACTTTTACTAACTTACCTACTTTACGGTAACTAAAATAAAATATTATATATCACATATAGGTTATGTAAACCTGAGTGTAAGTTACCTAGCGCGCTCGCCTACGTGTTTTACCTAGACATTTTCCTGATACATATCAATGTTTCTCAATGACGATAATTTAATTACTTGATTTCTAATGATACTCCCTGACATATTTTATACATTTTTAAAATTTTAATATTTTTATAACATTTTTATTTTTTTCTCACCGTGACTTAATTTAAGTAACAAAGTATTGACATCATAGACATATATATATTTATTACTGAAAACAACTCTACACTCTACTTACTAAAACTAAACTAACTACATACAAGGACAAGCAATTGGACAACCCATAGACAATTAAAGGCCTATAGATAGCTCAAATGCTCCAACCCACTACCAGTTGGAAATACGATGAGCTTCCGGTCCCCACGGATCCAAAGTCTCCACACCAAACGGCTCAAATATGTAACCGCTTCCGCTATATATATATATAATGATGATTAACATTTAATATGATATAAATAAATACATTTTTGGTTGATAATAAAACTATATTTATATTTGTACGCCTACAAAGGCCAAATTTTGTTGGAGAAACCTACTGCTATGTCACCATATGTGTTACAATTTTGTAACCGAAATTCTGACAAATAAAATTTCATTTCATTTCAATCCTTCCAGTAAACGCCGCCCCGCTGCCAAACCCCGACATCTGCATCTACAGGCAGCGGCATCAAAAGGCCATCGCCAACGCGGCCGCAGCCGCCACCGCAGCCGCCGCCGCTGAAAACAAAGCCAAGGAGGCCGACAAGTTCGGGCGGTTAGAAAAACGTTAGTAATCAGTACATACATGATGGTATCACTTCCGCAGCGGGCTTGTCCGTGATTTTCCCGTTAGAATTTTGAAAAGTCAGCACCTGGCAACAGGAACATTATGTCAACCATTTATAGCAATATGATAAAATTATTTTTTTAATCTTATTAATGTAGTTCTAGATTTTAATGTACCTTTGTAAACATTCGTTGTTCTTGTAAAATAAAATAACAACGTATACCATAAATACCTACAGAAAAATAGGCGCCCATTTTTCCCGATATGGCCTCGCGCCCCCTGAAATATGCCGCCATTTTACCGATTCTAATACCTATATATTTTTTTAATCCTAAAATTTTAATCAACTCATTCTGCTATTTCACAAAATAATATATTAATTTATTTCTTTTCAGTGCTGAAGATATTCTGTAAGTACATTTTAACCTTATAACTTTTTTATTATAAGTACCTACCTACTTAAATAGAGATACCTAGGCTATCAGTGTTCAGTTTTGATAACATTGCAGATCCTATTGATACCTACCCCTTCTCCTGGAAGTATTTGAAAAGCAATGTTACAACTAACTATTTAACGTTCTTTATTATTATTATATCAATCGAAGAGACCTTTTGAGCGCCACGCGATAGAAGCAAAGCCTAGCTACGCAACTTTCATACGTTTTAGTCGACTCAAGTCGAACTTGGCGTAGAGAACACTTTTTCGCGTGTCGCGTATAGCCGGCGTTGATTAAATATTTAAAAATACATCCCGATGTCCCCTTACTCTGTTTCCGTTGATATAGTAAAGTAAACTTTGTGGTCACAGTTCTAACATAACCTAGAGGTTATATCTCCTAACAGGGGACAATGGTACGAAAATTTAATGACGCCCTGTTGTCCCCATGGCGCAGACAAGGCCTACGGGGACAACGGACCTACAATGCGTTAACAGACAAAAAGTTAATAGGTACTTACTTCATTCTAACCGCGATTTCACGTTGGCGTATGAACCTTAGGTATATGTAGCTTAGCTAAGTTTTGCAACTCTTTCAACCTCTCGTCCAACTCCCAACTGGAATGTTACAAGTAATCTTATTTTGTCTAGATGCCCAAGAAGAGGAGGCGGAAAAATCAGAAGCTGAAAAGCAGAAAAAAAAAGAAACGAAGAAAGTTGAAGAACCAGTGGGTTTTGTCTCCGTTAATGAATTCTGGAGTAGCTACATGGCCCTTATAACGAAACTGATGCAATCTTTCTAACGACATCTCTCGGGATACTTTAAGATTAGTTATTATCATCATCATCATCATCATCAGCCCATTACGTTCCCACAGCTGGGACACGGGCTTTCTCTCATAGAGAGTATGAGCCATAATTCACCACGCTGGCCCAGTGCGTGTTGGCGGATGTCTTACGTCCTTGAATTTTGTGATTAATTCTTGGACATGCATATTAGTAATAGCATAGAATAATTAATAGTACAAGGTGGAGCACTAGAGTTGGCCACACATGCACACAGGAGAAGAATTAAAAGTACAAGCTAATATAATAGTAACTAATTTTCTTAATTTACTACCTATATGTATAACGGACCTATAATTGATATATTCTGAGAAATTTAAAAATTAAGTTGACAAGCCATTTGATATCAGGATCTGATATTAGGTCACTTTGATTACCATGAAGGCCGCAGATTACAGATAAAAATTTCAGCTTTGTATCTACATAGGTTTAAAAAATAAATTTTACTGAGATGTTATTACCACAACCACAGAATACAAAGGGTCAGAAGCATCACTCCGCAAAGAAATTTAAACAAATAGCGACTCTTGCTATGACGCAATAAAATTCAATTCAGTTCGCGTAGCGCTGCATACCTACCAATCATATTAACCTACAGAGCGCCTCTCTTTCTATCGCGCCGCTCTTATCTCTTCTGACGCGGCACGTGTAACGACGCGCGACCCGCCGTCGGTGTCCGGCTATGTACTTGTAGCTTCGTACCTACAGTGCGGAGTGCGCTAGGTCTGGTTGTATGTAAATATAAGCAATTTTTATAATAAATATGTTACCGTAAACAACTGGTTTCATTCTACTTCTATAATTATTCTTGAGCCACCGGTCCAATAAAAACACAAAATAAATTTTATATTAATTTAATCAGACTCATTTCACACGTAAAATGAGAACTCGCACGATTAATTATACAACATTAGCCGAATTCTTACAAAAACTAGCTACAGCAACTAACACTGTACAATTAACCCCTAAAAATCACCCCCAACACACAGTGCGGGGGCGAAAAACAACATTTAAAAAGCACCGCCACGGGAAAATTTTCTCGTAGCTAATTTTTCCGTGGTAGTACCTGCTACCCACATATACATACATAATAATACATACATAAATCAGTCGCCGACGTACGTAATAAATTAATTGCACACTTAACGCCGGAACTTGGAATAATTCGAGACACACGTGCTAAGTAAGACTGGAATTGAACACTATTGCTACGACTTCAAATTTCAAACACATTCCCGTCTGAGAGACGAAACCAAATCGTTGTTAGACTTCTCTTTTCCTCATGGTCTCCACCTGTGTCTTGGCCACACACACACTTACGTACATATGTACTATTGTCTCTTTCGCACACGTTTAATTTACAATTCGTCGTGATCCTCCTGTGAACAAAGAAATATTTAATTAGAACCGTTATTTTTAGATATTACAAAGTTGCAAAATGTTTTGGCGTGCATCCGACACCATGAGACAAAGACACGTGTATGTGTGTATCACATATGTCAAATATATATATTTGAATAATTTTAGTAATGAGAATGACTTTATAAAACGTTTTTTGTATAGTCGAGTCATCGGGGTTCGATTAAGCTATTCTGTATATCTGGATATCTTCATGCCTTGAAGATATTTACATACAGAATAGCTTAATCGGTTAATAACGCTGGTCGGGAATAAAAGAACGGAACGGAAAATAAGAGAGGGACTTGAAATAAAAGAACTAGAAATAAAAGAGGTGATGGGAAATAAAAGAGGGATACAAGAAATACAAGAGGGAAATGAGAAATAAAAGAGGGAAACAAGAAATACAATAGAAAACGCCAAATAATAGATGGAACGGGGAAATTTAAAGAGAAACAATAGACGGAAACGGGATATATAAGTGGAAAACGGAAACAAAATAGGGAAACGGGAATAAAATAGGGAAACAAGAAATAAAAGATGGAAACGAGAAATAAAAGAGGGAAACGAGAAATAAAAGAGGGAAACGAGAAATAAAAGAGGGAAACGAGAAATAAAAGAGGGAAACGAGAAATAAAAGAGGGAAACGAGAAATAAAAGAGGGAAACGAGAAATAAAAGAGGAAAACGAGAAATAAAAGAGGGAAACGAGAAATAAAAGAGGGAAACGAGAAATAAAAGAGGGAAACGAGAAATAAAAGAGGGAAACGAGAAATAAAAGAGGGAAACGAGAAATAAAAGAGGAAAACGAGAAATAAAAGAGGGAAACGAGAAATAAAAGATGGAAACGAGAAATAAAAGAGGGAAACGAGAAATAAAAGAGGGAAACGAGAAATAAAAGAGGGAAACGAGAAATAAAAGATGGAAACGAGAAATAAAAGAGGGAAACGAGAAACAAAAGAGGGAAACGAGAAATAAAATATGTAAACGAGAAATAAAAGAGGGAAACGAGAATAAATCTTGTAAAAATATTTACCATAGGCGCCGCCTCCCCAGCCTCGTCATCCAGATCTTCGTCATCCTCTTCATCATCAGGCTTCTCTGCCTTCTCCTTCTCCCGCTCGGCCTCGTCCTGTTCGTTCTTCATCTTCTTTTCACCTTCTAGCGTCTTCTTGATCGCGTCGGCGCGCTCCTGGAATTAGAAATGGTATCGGTTATAGTTTGTGTGGAACTTTTCTCAACAGGTCTTCTTGAATGCAGTCAGATAATTAGCAAAAAAATCACATAATTATTTTATTTGCCATTGCGTACCATTTTATTATTTGTACGATTTGTGGTGCAATTTATATCAGACACCTGATGACCCGATGATGGGCTGATGGTGATGAGCCGTTTATAATTTAATAGGCTTGGGAAGTTGATTGATAAGTTACAAAAACATATCTTATCAATGAAATAAAAGTTTAATCTACAAGAAAAATGGAACGGATTTATCCTATCACGCTATGATTTATTTATAGGGGAATAAAAGCCATAATAGCCTATTCATTTTGACAGCTTATATTGTTCTACTACCCACCGACTTAGACGACTCAATTAAAGGTAGGTATATTTATATGTAACTGGATGACGGAGACGAGCTGGTCGTTTGCCTGATGGTAAGCAATACGCCAGCCCATAACAATAACAGCACCACCCAGAACTTTGTTTTGCAAAATCCTTCGCGGCGCTGCACTGCGCTCGTCACCCTGAGACAATTTAGCTGTTGAGTCTCATAATGCTCGGGTATTTTCGCTGGCTACAATGCCCTTCAAACCGGGACACAGACCAACAAACCTGATATAAATTGTACTATTTTATTAATTTTGAATGGGTAAATAGTTCACCGCGTATAAATTTAGGCATTTCTACTATTCAGTGAACAAGTTAATAATGGTTTATTTTGTATGAAAAACGTACCGTAACATACCACCTTAAAACGATAATCTTTGTGTATTGACATCAATAGGTACAGAGTTGTCAATCCTGACAGGGTGAACTGCAGTTATTATACACTCGAGAGCAATGAATCCGGGTCACTTAAAGAATCCTAAAAATCTCGGAAACTAAAAATGCTAGGTTAATGCAATAAATTGTATTTAATAGACAATGTAATACTCCTTAAATGAAGGTATTAAATCTTTTAGTTATTGTAAAGTTATATCATAAAAAAATCAAATTTGAAAAAGGGCCACTTTCGAAGATGGAACTACGAAATTACAGCATTTGGTTTTGCTTTTGTTTGTAATCTGTCATTTATGTGGGTACATAAACCATGTTGATAGTGCTCTATATTCATTATTCAAGCTGAAATTATGTCGCTTACGCCTGAAGAATGCACCAGAATACTTACAATGCTGGAAACCGGCCGGAGTCAGCGCGATACAGCCAGGACTGTCGGTGTGTCGCTGTCAACAGTACAAAGAGTTCTCCGACGTTACGAAGAAACTGGTTCTAACCTACGCAGACCAGGAACGGGCAGAACCAGGTGTACCACAGCACGAGAAGACCGATACTTGGTGAACACCATGCTTCGAAATCGCTTTCTCACAGGAACTGAACTCACCAATCAGTTTCGACGCCTCGGAGGAAGTAACCCAAGTGCATGGACAGTAAGACGTCGGCTTGCTGAATCTAACTTAAAACCCCTTAGACCTGCAAACGGCCCTAAACTGGAGCGTGGGCATCGTATTTCGAGACTAAGATATGCCCAGAGCCACGTAAATTGGAGTATTGAAGATTGGTCAAAAGTTATGTTCTCCGACGAATCAAAATTTATGCTCTACAAGCACGATGGAAGACACAGAGTGTATCGAAGACCAGGGGAAAGATTCAAGCAAGCATGCATCGAAGAAAAAGTAGCCTACGGTGGTGGGTCTGTACTTGTGTGGGCCGGAATTTCTTCTGAAAGTCGCACAGAGCTGGTGATCATAGAAAACGGCTCTTTAACTAGCGTAAGATATGTGGAAGAAATCCTCAATGATCACGTTGGTCCATTTATGGTCAATTTAGGTGAGGATGCTATATTTATGCATGACAATGCCCGACCTCATACAGGTAGGATTGTGAATGACTACCTTCAAGAGATGAACATTACTCGTATGGAGTGGCCAGCGCGCAGCCCGGATATCAACCCGATCGAGCATGCTTGGGACGAGCTAGGCAGATGCGTAAAACAACGAAACCCTCCCCCAATCACGCTTCGTGAGCTCAAAATTGCTCTCACAGAGGAATGGGAGAATATTCCCCAAAATCGTATAAGGAACTTGGTGTACAGCATGCCAAACCGCGTAAACGCAGTAATGGAAGCACGAGGAGGCAATACGAAGTATTAAAATTCAAGAAAATCGTAATAAAGTTCAAAAATTTCATGTTTCCTATTTTTGTTTTAAGGAGAGATCAGCAGTTTTTTTCTTTATGTAATTTTGTGTTAATAAAATGTATGGTGACTCATATTTTTTTTACTTTCATTTAAGGAGTATTACATTGTCTATTAAATACAATTTATTGCATTAACCTATCATTTTTAGTTTCCGAGATTTTTAACATTCTTTAAGTGACCCGGATTCATTGCTCTCGAGTGTATTTCCTTTTAACTACAAAGAAGACCGACTTCAAAAAAAGGAGAAGGATCTCTGTTTGATTGTATTTCTGTTTTATTTATATTTTTTTACCTATTTATGAACAGATTTGGAAAATTCTTTTTGCGTTGGGTTCAGTATAGCTACGAAGTGGTCCCATATAAATTTCATCGATATTTGACCTTGGACTTCGAACATACATTGAAGTCGGTTTTTGTTTTTTTTTTGTAAAAATTTATTATCATACGATTTACGTATAACCTTGACCTTGGCGGTCAAAAGGTTAACCTTGGTAGACGCAAATTCCACTTAGGGTTGTTTAAAGTGTTCTCACCTTAGCGGCTTCAATGTCGTCTGTGAACAGAATGTTGTCGAAGATGGTGCCGCTCTTGACTTGCCAGAGGTCGAGACCCACCGCGCAGATCTCGTCGCGCTTGTAAAGCGTCGCGTCGGGAGTGTACTCGGGGTTGTCGATTTCGGGATGTACCCATGGACCCTTGTAGGCGGGGTTGTCGATCTGTAAGGAAAAAAGAGATAATAAATAATTAAGGAAAATGATATTGCTTAGGCGTGGAGCGAACCTGCATCTTCGGAATGCCGTCCCGACGCTTAAACCACTGGGCCACCGAGCCAACTGCTCGAACATATATCGTCTTATGGGATGTCTACATCATTTTTTCTTATTATTCAATCTTCAGGTTTTCTTTTATCATGCGATAATGCATTCAATATAAAAAAAGAGACAGATAGATAGAAAACATTATTGCACTTAAAAAGGAATTACACTAGGAATAGGAACATACTTTCGTAGGCTAAGTATAATAGGCGGTGTAATCGCTAAGCAGCGATCTTCCAGACAACCGTAGGCGTAGATAGTGTGCAGAAAAAAGAGGATGGTTGGTTAATAATTGACTATTTATTGTTTACTATTATTTATTATGTGATTAGGTACAGAAACGTTTGCAACATTAGTGTTATATCGAAACAAATACATGATGGTAATAGGGGATCGGACAATAACAATAAAAATATCTAAAATGTCGTTTTTTTTTAATTTATTGCCGATGGTAGAAGGGCATAATAGTGATTAACAACTAATAAAAAAAACTAACATTGTTTTGTAGCAAAAAATTAATCTACAAGTTTATATAGGTTCCGAGCTTTGTCAGACAGCGGCGATGATAATATACTGTTGCACTGGCCAACACAAGAAATGTCTGACCAAATATGTTCGTTCTATAGCTAGCGTTCCGGACACATTCCATCAACATAATGTTGTACATCTTCTATTGTCGCGCAAACTAAAATGTAGTTAGAACGAATGTACATTCGAAGAAGATCCGAAAGATCGTTCAACCAACATTTTTGTAAAATAATAATAATTTAGATTTTTAAATCAATAAATAAAATCTAATAATTCTGATATTTTTTATCTGTTCCGAAACACCAACACATGCACTGTGTTGACGTCATTTGAAAGTTAATACTGTGTGCGAAGCTTGCCCTTATTTTATATTTTTATCTTAATCAAAATAATATGTTTTTCTTGCCATGACGACTTAAAACTTTTGCAACACAAAAACGTATAAATCACTTTGCAAGTTTGCTTTCGTCTAGCTTGTCGTTTCGTTTGCCTGCGAGTGACGTCATACGTTCTTAAGTAAACTTTTGCGCGGCAATAATTAAAACATAACATTTAAACATAGTTTTAGATACTGTTAGGACTTTATTTAATTATAAAATTATTTTATTTTATTATATCGCCATGAAAATATGGCTATATACATTATGGTTAATTTTCAACACTTTCTGTTCAATTAATTGTTATTTAGTATGTATCGACATTTTATTATCTTAGTTTAGGTTTACTTTTACTAATGTTGGTGCCATTTATTTAATTGCATTTGCAACATAAATTATTTTATAAAATAAAAATATATCTAGTTGCTTGATCTGTTTAATTAATAGTGTAGGTATTGTTTTAGGAATTTACTAAATAATTTAGTATCGTGTATCATTAGTCCTGGTATTTATAAAAGCTAAATACTTACGATAATAGGGAATTGGACCACTTTTGTCCACTACCACCACTTTTGTCACCAAAAGTGGTCCAATTCCCTATTATCGTAAGTATTTAGCTTTTATAAATACCAGGACTAATGATACACGATACTAAATTATTTAGTAAATTCCTAAAATAATACCTACACTATTAATTAAACAGATCAAGCAACTAGATATATTTTTATTTTATAATAATAATTTATGTTGCAAATGCAATTAAATAAATGGCACCAACATTAGTAAAAGTAAACCTAAACTAAGATAATAAAATGTCGATACATACTAAATAACAAATTAATTTATATCGTATGCAAAAGACTGACTGCCAATTTAGTATGTCACAAATTAGCACTTTCAAACTGTTATCACCGAGTTACGTTAGCGTTTGAAATTCAACTGTTATCACTAACTGCATGGTAACTGAATAATTTAGTTAACTGAAGTGGTAACATGCAAGGTACGTATACGACACATCGACATATTAGGCCACCACTTTAATAAATTTAAGCCACGTTAATAAATCTAAGTCACTTGTTCATTCTAAAAGGAGGAGGTTCTCAATTTGACTGTATGTTTTTTTTTCTTTTGTTTTGTTACGCGATTACTTCGCCAATAATGAGTTGATTTTGATCATTCTTTTTTTGTTTGGTAGGTGATACCTCAGAGGTGATATTAATTTTATCGAAATTGATTCAGGACTTTTTGAAAAAATCAGCAAAAACAAAACAATACAAGTTTAGTCCTGAAGTTAGTTTTAATTTTTTTTCTAAAAATTAATTAAGACAAGACATTTATTTATTTGCAAACAAATTATATAAGGTGTAAGTAATATAAAAATAGTAAAAACAGGTGAATTAAACATAAAAATAGATATATAAATTAAATAATAGTAATTTAATTGGTTGCAGAACGGCCTCAACTCAGCTATATATCTTTAGACTATTCGCTATTATTAGTGTATTTTTGCATCCATTTAGATAGGTACCTATCTATATTTACGCGTGTTAGTTCACAACAGTCTAACGGTACTGCAGTCAGTTGGACTCCGGGGTCAATGCCCTGTGTAATGCGTTGTTAGCGAGTCTGTGACGTCACGTAGAGGAAATGGCAGGTTATAAAGACTGCTTAATTTGGAGGTTTTCAAATAAAAATAAAAGCTGGTATCTTATTATTGTTCCTTCTATATTATGGTCTCATTTCATACTACAATAATTGAATTAAAGAGAATTGCTGGTCGTATCGAATGCGAACCTAACGATTTAAAAATTGTACAAGCCGGTGACATTTTTTCCACCGATTAAAGGTTGTCTGGAAAAAATCGCTCTAAGCAATAAGTCATTGTCCTGAAATTGATGTATTTTGTCAATATTTTTTTACCGACTCAGACTTCAAAAAATTAAGGAGGTTCTCAATTTGACTGCTTTTTTTATATTTGTTTACTTTAGTACTCCCACATTCCCACATATAAAATGTATTTATATTATACTTTTTGCAAAAATGTAAGCCTAAGGGATCGAATTTGGCAACTGTAATTTTTATCCAAGGCTATGTGTATGTGTGTAAGTCTATATAAATAAAAATCAAATACTGTCCGTTGGTAAGCGCATCACATGAGAACGGCTGGACTGATTTGGCATTTTTTTTAAATGTTCTTGGTTATCCGTATAGGTTTTTATGCAAAGAAAAATTGAAAAAGAGCTGGCGAGCTAGTAAATAAAAATAAATGTGATCCGCCATTTTGTGGTGGCGGCCATCTTGGATTTACAATAATACTTTTTTTTTACACTTAATAGATCTGTTTGGCCACTATCTCGCCTGATGTGAAGCGATGATGTGGCCTAAGATGGAGCACATAGATCTAGAGAGAGACGGCAGTTGAGCGGCTGCTCAGACCCGTCTCCCCGATGGTTCACCGAACATCATCCCGAAACACGACTAGGTCGCTTGACGGCATGGCTTTGTTCGGTGGGTATGGCGGTTTGTTTGTATACTGAACTGAACATACATCATTGTATTGTCATCAGAACTGAAGGTGTGTACCAAATTTGACATCAATCGGTCAACAGAAAGGTGGTGAGTTTTTTTACCTACCTACTACCCTAATTTGACCCAACCAGGGCAAGAAATAGTAAAAAAAAACCATTAAAAAACCATTCAATAAATAAAAAAAGAAACTCGCTACGGAGTCTTGCAGAGATGCTTGCTTACCTGTTTCGGAGCCCAGATGCCCTTGTAGTCAGGGTTGTCAATCATGGGCGGTTCCCACTCGCCGTCCATCTCGTCGTCCCAGTCGTCCGGCTTGGCCGCGTCCGGGTCAGGAATGTGCTCCGGACGATCCCAGTCCTCAGGTTTCTTGTCCTCGGGATCAGGAATGGTGGGCCTCTCGTCCCAGTCTTCGGGCTTCTTTGCTTCCGGATCCTGCGATACGGTAATGTGAGAAATAAGCTATTTATTCATTTAAATTACAACTTTTAATCGACTTCAGAAAAAGAGAAGGTTCTCAATTCGATTGTTTTTTTTATGTTTGTTACATCAGTGTTCCGTCATTCATAAACTGATTTGAATTTTATTGCGTTAGGTTCAGTATAAGTACAATGTGGTCTCATATAAATTTCATCGATATTCGACCTTGAACTTCGAAGATAACATCAGAATTGAAGTCGGTTTTTTATTGTTTGAAGTTTGAAAGAAAGAAAGAAAAAACATTTATTCAGGAAAAGGTACACTAAGGTATTTTTGGTTGAGTGCGTAAATAAAAAAATGGAAGGAAAGGTTTTTTTTTAATGAAAATGGTAAAAAACAAGCAGTCGAGCTTATAATGAAAAGCGTCGAAACACGTCGATGACAACTAAATCGGCCTTTTACGACAAATAGGACAAGAAAACAAGATGGTAAAGCAAGGCCATCAGACCAGACATTATTCAAGCTGTTCGAGCTTACCTTGATCTTCCTGGGAGGCAGGAAGTCCCAATCAGCTTCTAATTCTCCACTTTCGACCTTCTCGTTGTCGATGAGGACCTCATAAGTGTTGTCTGGCTTCACGACCAAAGTATACACGTGAGTGTAGACGTCATCCTTGCAGCGAATGTCTTTCTTGATCAGGTGGTTCTTGCCTTTGTAGCTGAAGATAACGTGGACCTGGAGAAGATACGGTGGGTTACGACCAGTCTTTAGGACTTGAGACAAAGTTGTTTCGATGGCAAACTGGCGAAAGCGTCGGGACGGTATTCCGAAGACGCAAGTTCAATCCCTGCCCGAGCGATTTCATTTTTAATCGTTCTGATTATTAAAAATCTTGTGACACAAATGTTTGGCAATTAGCTGACAATATGGGAAATTTATAAGAGCAAGTGAGAACCAACTTTTTGCAAGAATCGTAATAGCGATACAATTTTTGACACAAAAATATGGTGACAAAAGAGTCCGTAATCATAAAACGTCATGATTATTGATCGTTGTAATATATGGGTATGTTCGTGCTGTTTCAGGAATATTTTAGAAACAGACAGATTGACAATTTCTTAAGAAGTCATTTTGGAAAGTGGGTTAACATTTTTAGGACATAATTTAAGGACATTATGTGCCTAAAAACGTTAACCAATCGGGCGTCCGATTTTTTAAGCCAAATGTGTCCATAGGACGTTTGAGTGGTGTAATATTTCGTTGTGAGTTTCCGGTATTCTGGCAGCGTTGCAAGCGCTGCCGCTGACTGTTTCAGTTAAAAACAGTTAACTCTTATACCCCGGTTTCTGGGGTATTAATCAAGATTAAAATATTAAATTTAGAGTAATAACAATTTTCGAGGCGAATAAGGAATAAGTAAGGCGAACGAGGATTGTGTTATGTAGGGCAAAACATCGTGGGGCAATGCGGAACAAATCATATAGCGGTAACCATGCCAATTTAAAAACTCACTTTTTATTTGTCAAGTATAAAAAACGGTCTAGTTTAGGTAAATACGCTCCTCGCTAGCAGAGAGCAACGACGCAGCAATCCTTGACACGACATGTAGTGTTAGTTAAGAGGTTTTGCACTAGCCCTGGCCGCATTTACGTTATCTCTTTTCTAGTAACATATTTTTATATATTAAAAATAGGTTTTATGGATTTTGTCAAAAACAGACGATTTGATTTGATGGGTTTCTTTAGGGGAAATATTACTGGTGGGAAATAGGGTAGATTAAGCCCATATTTTTTTTTTGAGAAATTACGTTTTTGTGCCTTCATATTTTTCAAAATTCCGAATGCAGTTTTTATTTTTTCAAAAATTTAATCAATGTATTAAAAACAAAACTTTCTCACTACGAATGAAAAGGAATACCCTGAAAGACCTAAAATTTTGCCACACTACAACAACCGGTTGTTTGTAAACGATCGCCGAACACGAGTCGATACGATAGGATATTGCATAATCGGTAATCGGTTCCACGCGATCGATTTCGCGGTAAATGTTTTGTCAGGTTATAGACAATTGGATTTGGTTGTAAAATTTAGTTTAGCTTTCTAAAGAATTAATATAGGTATAATTAATATAGGTTCATAAGTCAATAGTAAAGTATGAATGAAATGTCAAATAATTTGCTGGCATCTAACTTTCAGACCGCATAAGAAATACGATACTGCACTCCAAAACCCAAATCGCCGACATTGGACAGAAAGCTACCTTCCTAAATAAAAGAGAAACTCGGCCGGACACGTTTCCCGTATGTCAGACGCATTTTAGGCAAAAAATACCGCCGAGTGGGTCTCCCAAAGTCGCTAAAGAAGTCGCGGTTAGCCCAGAAGATGGCGGGATGAACTTGATTCCTACTGGAATGATTGGCCTGTTAGAGCCCTAAACCACGAAGATTGGAAGGAGGGAACAGAGGTCTTTGCATTGCAGTGGGACATAAATGGCTAATAATAATTTGTCATTAGCGTTGATAGTTAAAATTAAATTAGGTCTTAAGTTATGCTCTTGTTAATAAAGTACCTACGAAGCGTTTCATCACGTGGCGTCACGTCGCGTGGCGGAGTGTCCGTACTAAGCGTTTCGCAGATTCCTTCATCATGCGGATTGCTAAGGACGCTGGAACGCTCTGCCAGCGTCTTTGTTCCCAAACAGCAAAAATTTGTGTCTCTTTACGGCTAGAGTGAATAGGCATCTCATGGGCAGGCGTGCTCCATATTAGGCCGCATCTTCGCTTACCATCAGGCGAGATGTCGTCAAACGTATGCCCATTTACCAATAAATAAAAAAAATCCTAACCATAGCTTAGCTAACTATAATTTATGGAATTAGCTCGTTCGTAAAATATGACGAGACCAATAAATGGTCTTTAATCTTTTTTTAACTAACTAGCTGAGCCCTGCGGTTTCACGCGCGGTTTCCCGGGATAAAAAGTAGCCTGTGTTAAGCCAGGGTATAAGCTCTCCATGCTAAATTTCATCCCAATCCGTTTAGCCGTTGCAGCGTGAAAGAGTAACAAACATACATCCATACATTCTTACATACTTTCGCGTTTATTATTTTAGTAGGGTGTTATTTTATTAGTTAACTAAAAATACTTCATATTGTTTATTATTATTAGCTATATAGACTTTTACTTGTGTTTAGGGTGTCGGCACAAGGTTTTATGTTCTTGTCAAGTAATATTTACTCCATAAAATATAACCGGTTTATTGACAATAACAGCTGCATTTTTTTTAATAAAGCTGTTTATTCAGTATTATTTATGCACTTGTTTTGCATTAAATGCAAATGTTAGGGGTCATATAAGTCAACTTTCTTACACAACGACCTTCAAATTAACTTAGTTATTACTAAAAAAAGGTGCGGAACACTCGCTGGGATTCCTGAATCTAGGGCACCAGGAACTACGAGGACCATGGTCCCACAACACCCAGACACGAAACAAATGCTTGCACTTTCTTTTTTCTTTGCAGAAACATTTGTGCCGCCGCGTCGCGGTAATCGAACCCGCAACCACAGTGGTGTATCAGATTTGAGCCAACCTGCCCAATCACTACACCACAGAGGCTGGGTGAAAAATGTACGTCATTATATAATAGATAGGATTGAATTACGTTATTCGCATTAAGGATATGCTAAGTCTTAAAAATGTGAAATTGTTTGTTAATGATAACGTATCAATAACGAGTAGGTACTTAGGTACATTTTAATAGTTTCCTGTGCCTATGATATCGATCAAGCGTCAATGTCATATAAGCACGCTAGGTTTTATAGAAAACATATTTATGAATATACGTTTGCGTGGCCGGCCGGCATGAGTGGGGGTATCTAATACAATACTTGAGTATTGTATTAGATTATAGGAAAATGATAAATTTATATCTAACAATAAGTACGCATTAAAATAATGGAATTGGTAGTAGGTACGTTGGTACTGAGAATCGAATACTTACAAATTATTCTGTGGTGTTCTATTATGGTATCACCACAGAGAAACATTTGAAACACTTTTTAACCGACGAAAAGGAGGAGGTTCTCTGTTCGATTGTATTTATATCTATTATTTTATGTATTTTAATTTTTATTTCTTTTTATGTTTGTTACCTCGGAACTCCGTCATTTATGAACCGATTTGGAAAATTATTTTTGCGTTGACCTTGGACTTCGAACATACATTAAAGCCGGTTCTTGTTTTATCTAAAAATTAACTATAATTTTTTAAGGTTTTTACGTACTTTTTATTGGTATAGGTAGGTAGGTAGGTAGGTAGGTAACTCTCTCCCTATCCCAAATAGGATTTAGCATGATGATAAGCTAAGATTTGAAAGAAATTGGCATCTACAAAGCTCATTCTATCTTCATAAGGGGAATATAAAAATACACTGAAAAAATAAATTACTGTATCAACTTAATTTCAATGCTAAAAATAATGTCTACATTTGCACATACTTATAAGTACCTACCATCTTGAAATATTTACACCACTCCAATGTTTTAAATTCAGTTAATTTATGCCATCTGATGTTTTGAGTTCGAGCAAGAATGGAACAATGAGTCATGTTGATGTTGCCATTTATTTATGGCAACAACAAAGACAAGACGGACAATACCTGGCTATTTGCACAACTGGTGCTTACATACCTATTTACTAAGGAAATGATAATATCTAGAGACGGTAAAGAAATTGTTGGCAAACAATAGTTTAGTTCCTCAACTTATTTTATCAAAAATCTAAAAATGTTACCAATTTATAATTTGTATATCCTTGTAATTTCACTTTTAAACCAAAAAGTTTAAAAAAAATTGTAAATAAAAAAAAAGTGTCTCACCTTCTTGGTGCCGGGACCGCAGATGTCAGGGCCAAACATGATCTCGTAGGGGGACTCTCCGTGCATGTCTTTCTGGTCCAGCTTGCAGTCGAAGATCTTCAGGTATCCACCTCCGCAGTCGATGTCCTGTTCATGCTTCACCGTGAACTGCACCACCATATTCTTACCCTCATTGCTGAAGGGCTTAAACTTGCGGGAAAGGGCGTAGAATCGAGCATCTTCCGACGTTTGCAGACCTGAAGTACCAGGAACGCATGTGAGTATAGGAGGCAATAGGCATTTTGGTTCGTATACTGTAGAGACATGAGACAGCAGAAGAAATTCGGTAAAATTAATTGAATGGGCGTTTCCTCATTGAATAGTAAATGAATGAGAACAATGTTTTCATTGAATATGATGAATAGTTCGCGTGGGATTAGTGGCGTTGGCAAGTTAGAAAGGTTGTCGGCCGGTGCTTACCTTTATCTTCCTCGGCATCGTTGTAGAACTTTCCAGCAGTCAGCTTGAATTTGCCGAATTCCTTGCCGGGGTGCTCGCTGTATACCCATTCCGATTCCCATGCATCTGGAACGGATTAAAAACTCAATTAATTCAGAAAATCCAATGAAATAACCGGCTTCTTGGACGCCTTGGTAATCGATCGCGGTCGTACACGCGGCAAACCGGCAATCAAAAATTATATTTTTTGTAAATTCATGACAACATATGAAAAACTTACCATCGGGAAACTTCTCCTCGAAGAACACATCACAATTTATTGTTGAAATTGCCAGTAAACTGACAATCGCCAGCACAAAACCCTTCATTTTTGATTCACAATCACAACCTTCGCTTGGAAAGGACTGGCCACGAATAACTTTGAATTTTGGCGTATTCGCTAATATTAGTTCGACCGGTTTGTACGCTTCGTCTATCTGCTATTTCAACCACACCTAAACGAATTTCTGTTGAGTGAATGCGACAGAAAGAAACACGTAATCAAATTGCCAATTGCGTAACTGAAAGAGCAATACTTTCACGTACCGTATGAATATACTAGTGGAAAAGAGACAAAAAATTGTAGTAGAACGTAAAATTACGACAGACAGATGGAAAGCTGCCATTGGTTAGCGAGTAACGAATAGGAATTCAACACACTGCATGTTTGTAATGGGTAAAAACGCGCGGAAATACGAAGTGAAAGTATCGATTTTTATTCTCAATATATTTTATCTCTGCTACAGTTAGTTTCTTCCAGATATTATTACACAGCTCTAAAGATAAAAGTTTAGTGTACATTTTAAGACTAAATTGACTCATAAGGACAAATCATAATTAGAGAAAAATATTAAATTCAATTTACATGAAACTCCATTCAGTAGCGCTATTCCAATTCAGCCAATGACAACTGCACATGCCATTAGAGCGAGATGCCAATAGTGATAACAAAAGGTTAAAAAGAGATACGAATACGTACAATTACGTGGGGAACGTACTCGTGGAATTTTCACATTATCTGATACATACAATGTTTTAATTAAAATTTACTTACGTTTCAGCTTTTATTAATTAAATATATGTCGGTAAAATTAAAATACGCATAGGGATTACTAATGGTAACATTGTAGAATACCAATTTTAATGAGTAATTATGAATATAGGAAATTAGAGAAACTGATTAAACATAGTTGCTAGGTAATTAAGTACCTACCTAAATGTATATATCACATTGCTCGTGCATCATTGCACAAATAGTTTAATAAACAACGAAAGTAAATAATGAAATGTAAACAATATTAAGTTATTACAACTCGGCCGTATCACAGAAAACAATAGTACTACGACGTAGCTAGCCAACTAATTAAAACCTTGAATCGCTTGGTAACAATCACAAGAAACATTTTCAAGTGATACTGTAGATACCAATATTGTGTCAGAGATAGTCATTCAACGCGGATTATAGGTATTTCTAGATAATGAATTGTAGTGATTTCGAGAAAGATATCTTTACGTAATTTCTAAATGATTGAAAATTTAATTAATTATTATATAATTACCAACAATCAGTATTTTTATGTAAAGTTCATACCTATACTGGTGGTGGTTGTTGTAACTCTGCCTTTTGTTTTAGTTATTAAAACTGTGTTACTAAAGACAGTGGTAGATTCTTGTATGCGAGAGGTCGCCTGCTTTGCCAGTTATTCTACCGCTAAGCAGTAGTGTGCAAGCATTAGTGTTTCCCTTTGAAGGGCATTGTACCCAGCGAAATTACTGGGCATTATGAGACTTAACAGCTAATTGTCTCAGGGCGACGAGTGCAGTGCAGCGCCGTGCAGGATATTGCAAAATGAAGTTCCGGGTGGTCTTTATCAACCGGTGTCTGCGACAAATCCTAAAGTTCTTCTGGCCAAACACTATCGCCAATATAGACCTCTGGAGACAGTGCCATGAAGATCCTGTCGAATTGCAAATCCGACGTCGCAAATGGAGCTGGATCGGTCACACCTTGCGTAGGAACATGGATCACATCCCCAGACAAGCTCTGGATTGGAATCCGCAGGGCCGGCGCAACTAAACAGACCTGGCGACGTTCGGTCATCGCGGAAGCAAAGACCATTGGACTGACCTGGAGTGAAGTGAAGCGCACGGCTCAAGACAGAGAAGAATGGCGAAATATTGTGTCTGCCCTCTGCCCCGACGTGGGGTCTTAGGATATAAGTAAAAGTAAGTCAGCAGTAGTGCGCAAGCATTAGTGTTTCCCTTTGAAGGGCATTGTACCTACCCAGCGAAATTACTGGGCATTATGAGACTTAACAGCTAATTGTCTCAGGGCGACGAGTGCAGTGCAGCGCCGCGCAGGATATTGCAAAATGAAGTTCCGGGTGGTGCTGTTACTGTTATGGGCAGGCGTATTGCTTACTATCAGGCGAACGACCAGCTCGGCTCGTCACTCAGTTAAATAATAAAAAGTCTATTTAAACTGGCAAGGTCATACGTCGTGAGCCTGATAAGTATGAAATACTCCTCATGGTAAGCGCCACGTCTGCTTGGAATTTCATATTTGGCTATGTAAGTCTTATGAAAAACCCAATGAAGTTTAAAATTGTACCCGTATTTGCGTAAGTAAAGTAGGTGTTTATTTCGGGAACAATCCTATTAAGAAATTTATTAGGACTTTTGCATAGCCAAATATGAAATTCCAAGCAAGCGTGGCGTTCATGAGGAGTATTTTCAATCTCCTTTATTCTGGCAGTGGGGAAGAAATGTTGAACCACGGCGTGAAACACCTCCAGTATTTTATTAAATTATAATTTTACTGCCTCTAATTTTAATATAATTCTATACATACAGCCTCTAATTAATTATATGCCTACGTTGCGTTCAAGTGTCAACCAGTTGTCATATTTTTTCTTTTCGAAAAACCTTGTTTGGGTTTTTGGCTTAGCATCTGTTAATCACTATCACTACATAGTATAAAACAAAGTCGCTTTCTCTGTCCCTATATTCGTATGTATGCTTAAATCTTTAAAACTACGCAACGGATTTTGATGCGGTTTTTTTAAATAGATAGAGTGATTAAAGAGGAAGGTTTATATGTATAATAACCGGGCGAAGCCGGGGCGGGTCGCTAGTGCTTAATAAAAAAATAAATTATACATACGAGGATAGTATGCGTATGCATTAGACAAAAATATTATTGACTCAACCTTGTATCAAGTATTCTGCACTCGAGATAGGTCTCTCGTATGCCGAAGGCCGTCCCAGAGGTACCACTGCTTTGCCAGTTATTCTGCCGCCAAGCAATAGTGCGCAAGCATTACTGTGTTCCGGTTTGAAGGGCATTTTAGCCAGCGAAATTACTGGGCATATGAGACTGAATCTGATACAGTGCTTTTTATGGTATTAAAAGATCTGGGTGGTACTGCAATTGATAGGGGCAAGCGTGGCGCTTACCATCAGGCGAACGATTTGCTCGTACCATACCGTACTAGGCTAGCAGAATCCCATAAAGTTCTTGTTTTATAGCTACCCCCAAAAAAAAAACTAATATTTAAATACAGAGGAAGGAAAACATCGTGAGGAAACCGTCATGTCCGAGAATAATTACAAAAAGTTCAAGGACATGTGACATCCACCAACCCGCACTGGGCCAGCTTGGCGGATAATGGCCCATACTCTATGAGAGAAGGCCCGTACCCCAGCAGTGGGAACGTGATGGGCTGTTGATGTTGGTAAAGGAGGTTATTTGGTCTCTAAAACAACAAATATGAACTTTATGAGCCTGATCTCGTACGTAGCAACTCGCTCTTGCCTGGCTATTCAAGGTTCCTACATTTTATATTTAATTCAAAGTGAAGTCAAAATCTCTTTATTCATGTTTGGCATCACAGACGCACTTACGAACGTCAATTATCACAATGACTCTACCACCGTATCGGAAAAAGAACCACTACTCAGAAGATACGACAAGAAACTGAGGGGCATTTTTTTAGAGATTTTGTTACAATTTTATGTGTTTCTACAATATTATTTTTTTATGTACCAGTTGGCTGGTTTTTAATTATAGTTGTAAATAGGTACTATAGTTGAAAGCCACGTTCAAGTTCGCTTATCGTCATTGCATGATACCGCTATCAGCTGCATACTCATGGGGAAATTAAACAAAAATTCTTAAAAATACTCTTTATTTAACAAATTATCGGCATTTGATGAGGAAATGTAACCTTTATTTCAAAGGCTGCAGATGCCACGATGCTGTAGTTGAATATAGAGGTTGGTGTTGCCATGTGAGGTTTGTAAGTCTCTTTAGCTCAGTTATCGTTTTTCAGTGTTATTTTTTAGACTAACGTTTTTATCAAACGGTATACTATTATGCAATAACAAATAATATATTTATTGTTCTTCATATTAAGGTATAATTCATTATTAAGCTATTGCATAGCTTCTATCGCGGGCCTTGAGCGTGGAGACCGAATCCAGAAATTCCGTAACGAAAATAACCTAACACCCCCAACTCCGAATGCTATGCAATAGCTTTACCGCGGCAGTCTCCGAGTGCCACACGTCTTTTTTGTTATATTATTATATCAACCTATTGTATCCCACTGCTGGGCAAAGGTCTCCCCCATCTATTTCCAAACATCTCTGTCTATAGCTATTTCCATCTATCCGGGTCGGTAGGTATAATCTATTATACGGGGTGTAATTGACAGGTTGGCAAAAACTGAAACAGTAGCTTCAGACCATGATTTATGACTGAAAAACGTTGGAATTTTCTTCAGGAAAATTGTCGAATTTTCCGACCGTTTTTCAACTAGATTTGTTTTCTATTCATTTGTTACAACAAAATCCAGCCCTAAAAACATAATTTTAGTGAAAAAAAGCAAAAAACTTAAACTCGGCAATGTAAATAATAATGATGTAAAAAGAAAATTTGTACAACGCGCTCGGAATCAGCTGTTAGCTCTAAAAGTTTATTGCGCTCCTTAGTGCCTACAGACTGTACGACAGACAGAGACAGCATACCGCTCGCTCGCTCGCACCCTCCCTTTGAGTGCTGGCCGCCGCCGGCGGGCGCGCAGCCCGCCGGGCGGCGGCGCGTCAAAGCAAAGGCGCCGCCCTTTGCTTTTACGCGCCGACACTGCTAGGGTTGTACCGCTTATGGAATTGAATACTTGTAATTTTTTTTTTATTTATGTAAAATGTTTTATTAATAATTAAATACTCAGGAATGACTTTGTTCTTTCTTAGGTCCGAAAACCTTATTTTAAATCGTTAACCTTTCGAGTATCGTAATTAGAGACACAAAAAGACGGGGTAGGTGTGAGGACGCCGGCGTCCTCTGTTTAACAGTTTGATCTACAGTATCAATTACGAAGCCACCCGAACTGTACACACGCGTTGCATTACAGTAATGTAAATTGTTTGGTTTAGACAATTAAGTGGGACATAAAACAAAAACATCGCGTCAATATTGCCAGATTCACATTCTTTAAACTGCCAATCCCCGAGCGAACGCTGGCGTTCGAAAAGGTTTGCTTATTTTCGATATTTACAGACTACATAAGAAAAACTTCTTATTTGCGTTTTTAAATAAATACCCTATAAAAAAACGCTTATTTTATAATCTATGGGTTTGCTTAGTGTTTAGAAAATGGCGCGAAATCGCGTGCGTGCTGCTTGGGGATTGACAGGTCCTAGGTTTAAAGTTAGAAGCAGAACCTCGAGTAGAAGTTACAAGAGATAGCGGTTAATAACAATCTTTATCATACGATTACGATACGATTCTTTTTTCAATACCTAGTTCTTCACCTTTATCTCAATCGCAGACCGACCGCGGTAGCTACTGTGCCATGGGCTCCTCGACTAACGTACCTACTAATTACCGAAATGAAAATGTTTCATTTCATATCATGTGGGCAGCCCTATGCTACAAACTACACTAGGTAACTTAGGTTTAGGTAAGCAACGTCGAGTCACTTCTCACTTCAGTTCAGTCAGTCTGCCGCGATTGCTGGTGCGTTCTTGACGTTTCGTTCTCTTTCAACTGTCGGAAGTTTGGGACTGTGTCGTTGAGTTGAGTTGTGTGTTTTTGTGTTGTGTGATATCGTCATGAATCGGCGTAATGAAACGTTTAGTGCTCGCGAATATGGCCAGATGTTAATGTGCTTGGGTGAAGCTAGAGGAAACGCGTCTTTGGCATTAAGGCTCTATGTTCAAAGACACCCAAATGAAAGACATCCAGCTAATAGTCGTACTATCACACGGGCATATCAACGTGTTTTAGAAAATGTACCTATTGTGTCGCGGCAGGAAGGTGCTGGAAGGACAATCAATGCTCGTTCTGAGCAGGCGATTTTAGATGTTGTCCGTCGAAATCCGCGTTTGGGAACCCGTACTGCTGCAAAACTTGTACGGCGTAATAACGGACCCCGGGTTTCACATTGGTCTGTGCACAAAGTCCTTCGAAAGGACAAGCAACGTCCATATCGGATCATCATGATGGCCTCGTCTCCATGCCGAAACCCTGCGTTGAGCACAACTGTGCGTGCAGCTCGGAGGCAACCACTTCGAGCCATTCCTTATACGACCCGAGAGACTTTAATTTAGGTAAGTGACTAAGTATTTTAATTTTTCATAGGTATTGAATTTGTGTTTAAATTTTTTTAAGGCGTGTTTGTGTGTGTATTGTATTATGTATTTATTCCAAACGTCCCGAAGTACCTATTAGTATGAATGAACGACGCGCGGGGTATAGGGTCGCGCGCGTATCGCAATGTTCGTTATACATTGCGTAGCCGAAATAAAATTGAAAATTGAAAAACGTTCACCTATCATTTCCGGGAAAATATTTCACTATCAACATGTTAACAATACCAGTCTGAATTCATACTTTTCGTTTTTGCCAACCTGTCAATTACACCGTGTATAACAAAAAAACCGACATCAATGCTGATGTATTTGAAGTCCAAGGATGAATCTCAATGAAATTTATATAAAACCTTTGACAATTTATATTGAACCCTACGCTAATTTTCCAAATCGGTTTATAAATGAGTTCTGAAGTAACTATTATAAAAAAAAAACGTATTTTGAACATCCTCCTTTATATTAAATTCGGTTAAAATATGGAAATTATTCTCAAAAATTTTGTTACAGCCAAGTTCTGGGCGTCACTACAATTGTTATGAGCAGGCGTGGCGCTTACTAAAAGGCGAACGACTTGCTCGTCCCATTTCTCAGTTCCATATAAAAATCATTTTACGGGTGCAGCTGGCCGATTCAGAACCTCACGACAACTCATTTGTCGATCGATTCGGTTTGATATCGTACGATTCAAAATATTTTAAATTCACAATAGTCGAATCGACGTTCAAATTGTCGTAGTCGATAACCAATCGTAACCGTACGATAAACGCGTATTTATCGACCGAGAACGTTATTCACAATGCAGATATCGAAGCAAAGTTTTCGAACGTCCGATTGATTTCCACGACAACTTATCGAGTGCAACATATCACTCGAAAGCATTAGATTTGACCGTCAATACCGAGTACATTCCGTGTGTTGTTCAATAAACTACATTTTCTACTACAAATAAAATAAAACTCACAGTAAGATTCAACATAAACTAATTCTATGTAATAAAGTACCTACCAAGTCTAGTATTTATTTATAGGTTAAGTTCGCTTTGATTGTTTTAGAACTATTTACCTACTACTATAAGATTACTTAATAAGATGCATAAATCTACCGAAATAAAATCACTGTACCTATATAATGATTATAAAGTACTCTGTGATACTATGTAATTGTAATTTTGGTATTTACTTAACATTTCTAACGAATCTTGATGAGCCTCGTCTTCTCGCTCGATCTTCTTTTAATAATTTCAAAACATGATAAAGAAAACAATTTGCGATAGACATTTAAATTTGGCGGTTTGTCAATGTCTAAAGCATAGATTAAACATTAATGTCAAGTGGATATCAGCAGGTGGGTGTTTATGAAGCTCTTGTTTTTTTATATTTCTACCAATATCTGGCGCTTATAATTGTTGATTATATTTTAATTCGTGATAAATGTTGTTATAATAAATTTTGATAACTTGAAAACATTTTTATATCGTCTAGATAATAATACAATTTTCTGCGAGTATTGCACACAAAACGAACTCCGTAAATGCAACACGTTGTCGTATCGATTTCGATATCGTAACCGAAACCGTGTCGAATCCTCGGGGCGGATGTTCTGAATAGCTCGAAAAGAAACCTACGACACGAGATCGTTATCCAATCGAATCGATTCGGTATGTTGTCGTGGGGTTCTGAATTGGCCAGCAGGTTCGGTTGCCTTTAATAATTGTGAAGAAAAATTAGTCCAGGCATTTATTTGGTGTCTGAAGATGATTTTATTCATACTGGAAATGATTATACATACTGGAGTTTATTATACATATGGTATTGATTATTATACATATATGAAGCCCAACAGGGGAATCGTCTAACTCAAACACCGATCCCGATCGCTTTCAAACATGTTTTGTTGTGATCGGTATTTGTCTGTGCAATTGTCCAATTTTTCTACCCAGAGTCTAGGCCCCAATTCCTATTCCAATCACGATCGCTAATAATTAATTGTTAGAAAAAACAAAAACCGACTTCAATGTATCTTTGAAGTCCAAGGACAAATACCAATGAAATTTATTTTGTCAATAAATAAATAAATAAATTATATGGGACCACTTCGTAGCTATACTGAACCCAACACAAAAATAATTTTCCAAATCGGTTCATAAATGACGGAGTTCTGAGGTAACAAACATAAAAAAAAATACAATCAAATAGAGAACCTTCTCCGGTCGAGTGTCTCGACTTATTCTTGTGAGTGTAGCCGGTTAGTAAACAATAATATGAGAACCTTCTCCTTTTGAAGTCAGTTAAAAATGATAGATATCGCAGTTTGAAAGATGCTAAACTAAATTTGAGATTGAAAGCAATCGAGATCGGTGTTGGAGTTACACGGTTGCCCTGCTGGTATGGTTGGCTAGTTCCTGATTCCCTAAATCTATAGGTATAGTTTTGTACCTTTAGGTACCTTTATATAAGGATAGAAACGTTGCTTGTACTTAAATTAGTTCTCAAAGCGAGAAGTCATCTTTGAAATCATAATCGTCCTTTTTATAGGAAGTTAAAGTAACATTTTCTAGGACACCAGCTAGATTAACAGCTTGTTTTTCGTCTTTGGCCTTCTTTTTCTTGTCCTTCTTGAACTGCATCTTCCTCAGTTTGTTCTGCTTGGTGTTTCCTTCTATATTCATTTCTGGGTCGGATTTTGTTTTGTCGGCTCTCTTCGTTTTGTCTAATTTGGACCTTATGCTGAGGGTCTTAGGGAGCAGACTGGATTCGTCTTCGTCTACTTGCATTTCATCGTTCAGAGCTTTGACTGGACCTGTGTTTGATATCTGTGGGCAACGGAAATGATTATGAAAAGTTTTTAACGTCTACGGAGACTCAGAATCGGGACTTTGACAAGATATTTACTCGTGGTGGGTCTCTCGTATGCGGGAGGCCGTCTCGGTAGGGACCGACGCTTTGCCAGTTATTCTGCTGCCAAGCAGTAGTGCGCAAGCATAACTATATATTTTGCACATAAATATTTTAATATAAATTATATGTTAGTTCTAAAGTATATATTTATATGGGCCGTAGAATAAGTAAATAACATCTGTAACTTATTTTAATGTTGCCTGAAATAAAGAATAAATAAATAACTGTGTTTCGGTTTGAAGGGTATTGTAGCCAGTGAAATTACTGGGCATATGAGACTCAATATACGATGTCTCGGGGTGATGAGCGCAATCAGTGCTACGCAGTGCTTTTTATGGTGTTAAGTTCTGGGCGGCACTGCAATTGTTATGGGCAGGCGTGGCGCTTACCTTCAGGCGAACGACATGCTCGTCTCATAGAAAATCAACACCATAAAAAAGGACTAAACTTGAAATGCCCGTATCCTGTGATACGATGCTTGCGCACTACTGCTTGGCGGCAGAATAACTGACAAAGCTGTGGTACCTAACCAGTCGGCCTCCCGCATACGAGAGACCATAATAAATAAGAGTTATTTAGCCTTAGTGACCATCGCGCCAAAGGAGTAAAGTTGATATAGGTATTATCAACTTTAGTCAAGAGTAAATAAGAATGATTATACCTTGACCCCTTCCGTCCTCAAGTTGTGAGAGGTAGATGCAAGACCATTTGAACCTTAATTCTAAGATATAACTGCGATTATACCTTGACTCCAACTTCACATTGTTAGTCACCACAGCCATCGCACCAAAAGAGTTGATATAGATATATCAACTTTAGTTAAGGGTAAATAAGAATGATTATACCTTGACCCCTTCCGTCCCCAAGTTGTGAGAGGCCAGCTCATCTATGGCTTCAGTCTCCATCGCCTCAAAGGAGTTGATATCGAACTCCTTGGCCATTGTAGTCACGATTTGAGCGTCCAAGTGGATATCTGAAGCGAGAGCTTCTGGAGGTTCGGTGTAGTAACGGACCTGGAATAAAAATGGATAGAAGAAAGGTTACTCGAGCAGTTGGCTCGGTGGCCCAGTGGTTATGGCGGCCGGAGGGGGTGGTAATCCGAAGACACAAGCTCGATCCCTGCTCGAGCAAATTCATTTTTGACCGACTTCAAAAACTTTGGAGGTTTTCTATTCGATTGTATTTTTTTTTAATTATTGATTGTTTAGAACTTCGTCATTTACAAACCGATTTGGAAAATTCTTTGGAAAAGACTCCAACTCTGATGTAAATGTATGCATACGAAGTCCAAGCTCCAATTTCGATGAAATTTGTATTAGGCCACTTCGTAGCTACACTGAATCTAACGCATAAATATTTTTTCAAAGAGGTTTATAAATGACAGGGTTCTGAGTTAACAAACACAAAAGTCCTCTAATTTCAATCGAACTTCCGTCTCTCTCTAGATCTGTGCTCCATCTTAGGCCACATTATCGCTTTACATCAGGCGAGATAGTGGCCAAACATAGAAATATTAGGCGTAAAAAAAAAAAAACGTTGAAATGTATCTTATTTAACAATAATTGACTTGCTTTCCCAGTATTCCAGTCGTTGAGCAGTATCCTGGCGGCCGCCTCTTGATCCGGGACGCCGCCCTTCTTGAACCGGCCCATACGGGACGCGAGGTGTGCGAAGAACTCCTGTTTATCAACACGAAATAAGGGATACTAAACGCTCCACATACGTAATTTTAGGCACAATTATCTCTTCATACTGTTTATATATTTATTTTTTCTTTTTATAATTATGTTTTCCTGTGTTTCTTTATTTTGTTATGATTGTGGTCGTCAAATAAATGTTTTTTCTTTCTTTCTTTCTTACAGAAACGCTTCATGGACGGATCCAGGGACAGATGGGCGACTGTCGTGGCTGGATTCGACTAGGACCACTAAATTCAAGTCCTATAGGCTATAAGTTCCGATGCATAAAGAAGTGTTCCTGAATTCTGACTTCAGGCCTATCAATCAATCAAAAGTTCTTTATTCAATATTGGCATCACACACGCACTTATGAACGTCAATTATTACAATGACTACCACCGTATCGGAAAAAGAATCACTACTCAGAAGATACGGCAAGAAACTGAGGGGCATTTTTTTTGAGAACTTTTTTACAATATTTTATGTTTGTTTGTAGGGGTAGTATACCGGAGATACAGGGAAGGAGTGAATTTAGTTTTGATTGAATCTGCCTCTCAATCACATTAATTCATTCTTCAAGCTTCAGCTTTTGCTTGCATTAGCCATTATAAAGTAGCTGGCTCGACCCGAAATAAATAAATACGCCCAACGATCACATACATAGATCGTGGCCCCTAACTAGGATTCCCTGCATCTAGGGAACCAGGAACTACGAGGACCATGGTCCCACAACACCCAGACACAAAACAAATGCGCGCGCTTTTTTTTCTATGCACAAACATTTATTTCATCGCAAGAATCGAACCCGCGAAATACTGTTAAAAACATGCCATTTTTGTCATATTTTTTATAATGGCTACCTTGCCTGTATAAAAATTCTTAAGTGACATTTATTTTATATCTACTTTTCTGGATAAACTAAGTCATTGATTCGAAACAGATGCAGGATTCAAACTCTGATGCATCCGTTCAAAAGTGTCACAAATGACCACTCATCCACAGTTGCTCTATCTTACCTGAGGTTTATTGAAGTCCGGTATACTATAAAGTTCAACCAGCGTGTGTTTGTTAGCCCTCTGCAATATGGCTGTGGCCGGGGTCACGGGGTCCTTTAGTGCTCCAACGCGGATGGCATTCTTGAGGGCCACCGTGGAGTCATTCTCGGACCCTGAGTGAAACACTATGCCCGGGCTGTCGAGGATCTTGATCTTCGAGTCCAATTGGACAGTTTGCATTTGTCTGAAAAAGTTAATATTATTTTAAACTAGCTGCGCCGCGCGATGTCACCCGCGTAGTTTATAGTTTGGAAACTGTTCATTTTTCCGAGATGAAAAATCTTTTTTTTTATTGGGCATACTTTTGACATATCGCGTGATGACAGCGAATTTCGCATTTATTATATTAGTAGTATGTGATACTAAACAGAATAATTCTTTATTATAACAATATTAACACCACAATATAGAAAATAGGAGCGCCCAATTGGGCGGTCTTATCGCTCAAGCGATCTCTTCCAGTCAACCTAAAGTTCGATGAATGAAGACAAAATATACATGGACACCTGTACATGTCACATAGAACTTTTAAGAAATGCAAGGTACTTTGCAGGAGAGTGTAAGGAATGAGGGAACAAAGGAATGAAAGACAGAAGGAAAAAAGAAACGACGAAAGGAAGGAAGGAAAGAATGATAGAATAAAGGAGTGTTGAAAGGTGCTTGATTTTTGAAACCGATTTAAAAAAATTACTAAATTTTAACCAGAAATCAGATCAGATCTGATTTCTGGTTAGTGTCTTGACTCTTGACAGACAGATAAACAAGTACTATGAATTTATTAGTAGTATAAATATAAATATATATATTGCACTAGGCCAGCGTGGTGGATAATGGCCCGTACTCTTTCTATGAGAAGGCCCGTGTCCCAGCAGTGGGAACGTGATAAGCTGATCATCATCAGCCCACATCAGTCCACTGCTGGACATAGACCTCTCCCATAGCACGCAACTGAGCCCGATCTTCGGCTTTCCTTCTCCAGTCGCTACCAGCAACCCTACGTATATCGTCGCTCCATCTAGTCGCAGGGCGTCCTACACTACGTTTGCCGATTCGCGGTCTCCACTCTAGAACACATTACCCCAACGGTTATCGGTTCTGCGGCAAATATGACCAGCCCACTGCCACTTCAGTTTGCTGACCCGCTGAGCTATGTCGATAACTTTAGTTCTCTGGTGAAAAATTTCGTTCCGGATTCGATCCCTTACAGTAATACCGAGCATAGCTCTTTCTATAGCTCGCTGAGCAACTTTAATTTGGTGGACTAGTCGTACCGTGTCCACGTCTCGGCTCCGTATGTCATAACAGGTAGGACGCACTGATTAAAGACTTTCGTCTTTAGGCACTGGGGTATCGGCGACGAAAAGCTGATAAGCTGATAATGACGAAATATAATGGTTTTATTTGAACCCTAAAATACTTACTTAGTAACACCCGGAGTGCTGCCAACGTTGCATGCTTTAGACCTGTTGAGACTGTTGATGATGGAGCTCTTCCCAACGTTGGGCAGACCAACCACTCCCACTGTGATCGAGGTCTTGATGCCGCGGTTTCTGCAGTAGTTGCCGAGCAGGCTCATCAGTAGCTCAGCGCCTACGCACGCTGATCCTGAAGGAAATGTGTTGATAATAAAATATACAATGCCCAATGATCACATGCTGTTGCATCATCAGATGAACGACCTGTTCGTCTCATCAATCAAAGTTAGATGAATGAAGACAAAATATACATGGAAACCGGTACATGCCACATAGAACTTTTAGGAAATGCAAGGTCCATTGCAGGAGAATGTAAGGAGTGAGGGAACAAAGGAATGAAGGAAGGAAGGAAAGTCAAAAATCAGTTGCATAAAAAACATATACAGGCGAGAACACCGATCCCAATCGCCTTCAAAGGTATTCACAGGTAGTATTTTACTAGGATTTTACATTCGAAAAATAAAACGAAATCTGTAAAATATTGCTTGTTATGAAAAATCAATGTTTTTAGGGTTTCGTACCTCAAAAGGAATAATTCAGTATATAAAAAAACTACTTCATTTTTTTATTATTTATAGGCTTGCGTTTGGTTTTAAAAAATATTAAATTAAAAATTAAAATAAAGAATTAAAAAATCATTTAATAAATACTTCTAATCATCTATTTGGCATTAAGTCATTCCTTGTACCATTTTTGTGCAAAACTATTAAATCAATAATTAAACACCACAATAAGCAGAAACAGCGTACAATAACGAAAATAAAATCCTGAATATCAAATGAAAAATAACAGACTGTTAAGTACACCTGCCTTTCATCTCCTTCTCCTTAACAATATGCTTCATCTTCTTCCTGCCTAGGTTATGTTGCTGGTCCTGCGTGGACGCTTTGAACGGCACCGCAGGGGCTGACCTTCGTAGGTACTTCAGCCATGCTGTGAGGTTATTGCGGGGTACCAGGTCAGCTTTGTTGAGAATGAGGACAAGACGCTTGCCGGACTCGCGCACTGCTTGTTCCACTTGTTCGCAGCGAGTACCTGGAAATATAATCAAGGATTGTCGGTTAAGAGCTAACCTCTATGTTGTAGTGGTTGGGCAGGTTGGCTCAAATCTCATGCCATACCACCACCGATGTTGCAGGTTCGATTCCCGCGAAACGACAAATGTTTGCATACAGAGAAAATGAGATGGTATTTGTTTCTGTATATTGTGGGACCATGGACATCGTAGTTCACGGTTCACTAAAAGCACACTAGTATTTCGTAGTTCATGGTTCCCTAAAAGCGCATAGTATTTGTTTCGTGTCTGGGTGTTGTGGGACCATGGTCCTCTTAGTTCCTGGTTCCTAGATATGGGCCAGGATCTATTTATGTAATCTTTGGGCGTAAATGGCTATTTGCAAAATGTCTCCAGTAAAGCAAGTCATCAACATGGTTGCAGTAGAAATATTGATCTAGAATTTTTTGGAATTAAAAACATACAAAAATAAAATTAAATACATATGTATATACATAATAATACATACATACAGTAGGAAAATATTAGTCCAAGCAGCATTGGACCTAACAGTGGATTGTCACCTATACTCCATGTAAAAAAAATCCCAGAGTATATCTGTTGGGAACTTTTTTAAATTATATTTTTACTTATGGACTTAAGTCGTCCAACGACTGTCAGTCCCATAGTGATCTCGATTTACTTACATTATTGCAAAAATTAGGTACTGCTTTTAACCAGCTTATATGTGGACTGATAGAGCATCCTTTCAGTGCGAATACAGGCTGGTTTATCTTTTGGGACCTTCATAGGCAGGTGATGCTGTTACCATATTCTTTCATAGCCTACACCTAGTCATAATTTATCTGCAAACTGAAGCATTCATTTGAAAGTAACTTTGCGATATCTTTAACAAAGACTTTTTTGTATGCTCTTTTTGCACACTTTTCATTGATAAAAATGCATTTTATGTATGATACCGAGGTAAACAAACATGTTACTGGTTCTGGGGTATCAGGTTAAAGTATGTTCAACGAATCTTACCTAATGGATCCCTAGCATCAACTACTTCCAGTATAACTTCAGCTTCCGATATGACTTTTTTGAACTCCCTGTAATAAGTCTTGAGCGAATTCTCCTGCTTCCTGTCCTTGCCGAATTCAACGTCATCCGTTCCTGTGTCGTTAGGCTTGAAGGCATCATGGACTTTCCCGCGAGCTTCTGCATTTGCAACCTGTGAATAGTTCAGGTTAAGTCATTCATTTAAAAGAAGACTGATGGATATTTAAGCTATATCTAGAAGCTATGTGTATAATTATTACAGGTTATTAACTGCTTTTCAATCCGAGCCCGTTATAGTGGTTGTAAATTAAATTTTGCCATACCTTATTTATTTATTTATAGTTAAGTTTCTACTGCTATGCTTTCTCAGAGTAAATCAGACATGGGTGGGTCCAGATGATAAAATTAAAACAATAACAAAGTTCTGGCTGTTATTGTTTTGGGCTGGTGTATTGCTTACAATAAGGCAAAGAACCAGCTTATCTCGTCATTCAGTTACATAAAAAAAATAACGAAAGTGAAAAGATACTAGAAAAAATGAAACTTACGAAATTACCCATGCTAACACTGGTGGGATTTTTCTTCTCTTCCATTTTCTTTTGTTTTTCCAATTTAGCCTGTTCTTTCCTTTTCTGCTTCTCCTCTTCTTTGTGCTTCTTAACTGCCTCTACTTCTTTCAAAATGTCTTCTTTGAAAGGACATACATTAGGTATCTGAACCGGCTTAGGCTTTTTTGACTTGGGGTTTTTCTTAGCCTCTTTCTTGAGTTTGCGATTGTGATCCTTTACTTTCTTTTCGATTTTATAGCGGAGGCGAGCCGGCGTCCTTTTCGATGGTTTCTCTGAAGAATACAATAATATTTACCTGTGATAGAAAAGCCCTAAAAACGCGTAGCGTGTGCCTTGCATTGCATGTTGCCGAATAGTCTTTACGCGGCTTACCATAACCAAGACACATGATTAAATTGATGATAACTATCAATGCATACCTACATAACTATCACTATAGTTTTCTCAAAACTGTAGTAAAGATAATCTATAGCTATATTTTTCTAAAATTAAGTATGTCACGTGGGCAACTTGTTTTTAATTTTTTATGTGACTGACTTATAATAGATCATTCTATTTTACAGTGCTTTAGGTCATGGAAAATACTTCTTACATACTCTGTAGCTGGTGAATAAAGGTAAAGCAAAAAAATAAAAGCTTTCAGAGACCAAAGCAAGGCATTTTGTTAAGATTTTCTTGAAAATGAAGCATGGTAATCTTAAAAGATGTTCCCTAATAATTATGAGAATCAAATACTTACTCAATTTGAACTTAGCCATAATTACTGAGAAAAGACTTAAATTGAATTAAATATTTTTATAGTTAACGAATGTAGGCTTATTTATTTTAAAAATTCTTATGATTTTACATCAACAAGTTCAACAACACAACATAACCTCAAGTGAAAAGAATGACGTTGACGGCTAAATGGGTAAAATGAAGTCTGAAACATAATATAAATCGTAAGATTGTTTGCTCTCATTTTTTCTTGAGGTAAAACATATCAATTTGTTTCTTTCGCACTAATACCGATGCTACAGAAATGTTATGCCAGGTTTTTAGTCCTAGAACATCTGTGTCATCATATGATAGATGTCACTGTCAAAAGCACATGTTGAAATAGTTGCCACAATAAAAAATAAATACGTATTCTAGTTGCCATGTAAATCATAATAAATAATCTTTTACGTTCCATTCCACGTAAAATATGTATGTATAAGTATGTATATATGTATATTGTAATCTAATAGGGGATCGGACAGTAATCGAGAAAAAATCTAAAATGTAGTTATAACGAATATTCGTCGAATGAGAAAGATCATCCAATCAATATGTTTGTGAAATAATAATGATTTATACTTTTAAAATCAATAAATAAAATCTAATAATTCTTACATTTTTAATCTGTTCTTCATCTCAAACGAAACAACAATCACAGCGCATGACGTCATTTGAAGGCAAATGCCGTGAGTCAAGCTTGTGTTTATTATACGTTTTTGCTTTTCATAAAATGTATTTTTGCTATTTTTTTCGTTTCATTACTACAATATATATCTTTGCAAGTTTTATTTCGAAGAGTTTGTCGTTTTCTACCATCATATAACGTCACAAGTTTTAAGGTGTCCTTTTGCGCGGCAATATTCGAAACATAATATTTAAACATAGTTTTAGGTACTTTCAGAGCGTTATTTAATTAAATTAGTGTACAAAATTACAAATAGCGTTTTTCATTAAATTAGTTAATTTTATTTTTCATAGCTATATATTTTCATTCTAGTTAATTTAAAACACTTTCTGAAAAGTTGTCCGATCCCCTACTGTACACCGCAGTCTACTTACTCCTTGTTTCTATACCATCCATCCAAATGTTGTCTGGAAGATTTAAGCGATAAGACCGCCCATTGTACTACCATAGTAAGGAATGTTGTGCTATTATTATATATTTATTTTGTGAACTGGTATGCAGATCACTAAGTTTAATTGCTCTCCGCCGAGGAAACCTTGTTTATTTTTGTTCCGTTTGTCGCGCCATCGTTCCCTAAAAATATTTGTCTTGTACAGAGTTGTGACCTTCTGAATTTATTATTAGTCCCCCTTGCTTTATGTTGGCGCTTCACGATAATATCTAACGATTTTGATTTTTCGTCATAAAAATACTGAACCAAACACCTTAGCTCCCAAGTATAAAAGAACCTTCCATGGTTTAGTGGTTGAGTAGGTAGACACTTTAAAATGTTCCTCTCGTGTATACTCACAAGCACAGTTTTACTATTCATACTGCATAGGCTGTTGATGCGGTTGCGATGTATTACGTATACTTATCGGTACGAACCTATCTATTTACTTACTCCAAACCGGAAGCGACTTTTCATTCTACATGTAGGTACAGCGCACTGGATATTGCCACTTGCAGTGACGGAGTCGGGCCGTGAAAATAGTAATATAGAATTTCAACGCTAATTCTATGATAATAGCAAAGAATATATACTAACTATTACAACGTAATAGTCTATTCTAGGACCTCTACACCTCTACCTTTCGTTCTGCTACATTGATAGGAAAGCGGTAGTTGTGCCACAGCTTTACCAAAGAAAACTAACTTTTACCCTTTTGTATTCTGTGCTTTTACTTAGTTTTACAGTGAACAGAGATAAGTATACATATAAAATGTAAAACCATTAAGTTATGAGGTACCTAGTATTTTTCTTTGTTTTAGACTTATCACAACATGGCACCAATACCATTAATGCATTACGGTATATTTATGTAGATTTATAAGTTAACAAGGCCTAAAGCGCAGTAAATGCATAATGAATAGAAGTATAAATCATAATCATTGAAAGAATTCAACTTAAATGAATATATGATTATGTAGGTATTAAAGTAAACAAGAAGCGTTTGGCAAACAAAACACGTCGTCACCCATTCATCGTAGGATATGTGAATGAGCTTCCTTGCGAATAGTACCTATGTACGGCCGAGCGGCCGAGCCTGGCACGCCATACGTCCACATGACACGCTTGCTTTGTTCGCACGCAGCAGCTGCGACGCGAAACGCAAGCCATCTACCTGAACAGGTAACAGAAGCAACAGGTCATTTCTCCGGCCGGGGGGGCGCCGCCGCGGGCCCGTGAGCCCGTCAGTTGCGCTCCACACACCGCGGTGACTACACGCTTGTTCTCAAGGCGACTATCGCGACGCTCCGTCACATCGAGCGAGTTATGTGCGCGAACGCACGCTCCGATAACCCTTCCGTCGGCGACCGGTCGTGACGGTGCAAATGTCTCCCAGCCTCGAAGGCATCATGTTCAACAGGAACGCGAACTTGTCCGCGCGGCGGCCGCTGCTGGCGGAGCCGCAGAAGCCGTTTGTGGTGGCGCCGCGAGCGCTGCCGCGCGACGCCGGCCCGCAGCCGCGGGACACCGGCCCTCAGTCGCAGCGCCCGCTGCCCGCGCCGAGAAACCTCCCAGCCGACTATTCCTACCGACCGGATTACTGGAAGCCTTCGAACGTCGAACTCGAGAAACGATTGCAGGAGGCACGCGCGCGCGAGAAAGTTGGATACTTTCAAGACAAAGTGACCCTTCCCGAGCTGAGCCTGGATCGGAGAGAAGCCGAGCTGGTTTTCAGGTTCGATAACAATGCGTCCGCAGAATATCTGTCGAGTCAGTATCGTGCCCCGACCGTTCAGTACGCGAAGCCTCCTACTCCAGCGAACGGGTACGCATCCCGCCAGCCCGAGAAGGACGGACCCTTCGTGTTCGGGGTGCACAGTCCGAGCCAGTTCCCGATCCCGAGGCGGGACCGGGACCGGGACCGGGACGAGGACGACTACGACTACTCTGAAGTGGCCGAGGAGAACGGCCGCACTGTGATAGGTGACAATGTCTCCGGAGACACGAACTGCTGTGATAAAGTGAACGAGTGGGCGACCAGGGATAAGAAGACCAGACGGACTTTGAATCGGATGTTTCAGATTAACGATAGGAGGAAGGTGAAAGGTGGAAAGAAGGAGAAGATAAAGTGTGTGTTGGTGGGTGACGGTGCTGTGGGCAAGAGCTCGCTGATAGCTGCGTACGCGCAGGACACCTTCCGGGAGGAATACACGCCGACGGCGCACGACACATTCAATGGTAAGGAAACAGCAAATTATTATAAAATTAATTAAGTGCAAAATAAATTTGTAGACAATGATCGGCTGGTGCGGGCAGGTAATGTAGGTATCACCTACTGGCGTGAATTTATCGGGAACGGCCCTGATTTGTAAGATACACCTACTTTATCGAAATGATTAGCTCACAAATTATCGTTTTCAAGCGATTAACTCCGCGGCGAGACGGTGAAATAATGTTTTTTATAAATACTGGCGCCAGGGAACAATTGCTTCTGAGATGCCCAGGTAAGCCAGCGAACGTTTAAGGTAAACAAAAAATGTCTGACGTATCTGGCAAAGCCTTTGTTGGTCTCAAGCAAATAACTATTTATGCAGGCAAGTGCTGATATCTTAAGGCGCTTAAGTTTTTGTCGGAACAATTGTTAAGCACTGGAATTAAAATAACATTACCATTATTTACTCTTAAATCGAGATAAATCTCGAAATAAAGGAAACCTTATTTCCAAACAAGTCAAAAAGACCAAAAGTAAATCAGATAATCCAATTAATTTACTGTATCAATAATATCTGTTAATGAGTGTCAAATATTACTATACATACTAGCTCTTTCTTTTAAATGAGCTGTTATGTAATTATAAACAAAATGTAAATGGAAGGAGTCAACGACATGCCCCAGACATATCTGTTCTGTGGCCTTATCAAAAGAAACTTGTTCTCTTGCATACACACCAATAATACTGTCCTCGGTTTCTTATTTAAATTCTTGTTACGCTTTCTCATTTTCGATTTATAAAGTTGGATATTTTTTCCTATTAACATCATGATAAATTGTATCATAGCTGGATTTCATAACGTTTATGGTTATGCCATTAGAATGTACCTAACTACGTACTATGTTTATGTAATGTTCTATTTAGATAGACATCGATTTCGGATCTTTATGTGCTGGCTTTTGTTCCATAAATAACAAGTCAGTATCAACCTACAAGTTCATCACCTCAATCTTCAAGGTTGATAGAAACACTAGAAACTAGGAATACTATCTAGAAGTATCTACTAGCATAGCATTAGGTACAGCTTCAAAAACGATTTTCAACTGAATCTAGGTTCCGATGGTCTCTCACTCAATTTGACTTTTCCTTAGGTACTTTGACTTGTTTAAATATTTGTTTTACGTCTTGCGGAAAATCCAAAATAATAAACAGCATTTGGCAGTTTATTTTCATTAGTAGTCTACTTCTTCTAAAACAGCTGCCAGCTGCATCTGATTCATAGTTGACTCTCCAGGATATCCTGCTGTTGAGTTTTTCCTTTACTTCTATATTTGTATCATACCTACTTAACGATAAAATACAAAATAAACATAGTTTTATCTGTTCTTTATAGTTTTCTATTCGTCAGACGTCGCCGACAAGTGGAGTGTTGTAGAGCGTCACTGATACCGTATCAGGCTATCATTACCCATATATCACACGTATCTTTGAGAAGTAAAGACCTATAATCGTTGGGTGCTAAAAAAATTGCACTTATTTGCATTATGAAATAGGTAGAGTACCTACCTAATTATCGTGTTTTCATTCAAATTTTGTCATTTTTCTCTATATCAATAACGGCTAAATAGGTATGTACGACCTACTTTTTCGTATTGTGATTTCTACTCAGTCGGTACATTAAATTTAAATTCCATTATACTTAGAAGGTACCTTATATAATAGGACTTTACCTTATACAAGTTGTGGCTAATAATTAAGAAATTAAGAAAGATGAAGGCAAAAATATGGATACAAAACCGTAGAGATAATGAAACAATAAGAATCTGAAACCATAATCGATTATTATTAGTCTTGAAATTACCAAGGAACAATAAATCGAGTTCTCTCCGTGAAGCTATTGGACGGTGAGTAATATTATAAATATAAGGAAAACACCTCATTACCATTCTAACCACATTAATTAATTCTACAAATAAAACCATCAATGATTTCGCTATAAATAAATACAATAAACACCTACTAATGATTGACATTGACACCATATAAAATTCTGATCATGCGTCAGGATGGCACAATAGAATAATATTAACAAACCGAACTACTAAAAAAACTTATAAGATTCTCACCATACCTTCACGTAAGGGTCAAAGACCCTGTTTAATATGTTGTTGCAGTCCCCGAGACCAATTAATGTTACACTCCTTTTGAGATTTGAATACAAATAGACGAAGATATTCTGTAGAATTTATTTAATACATTAATCAGGAGGGAGTATAAATGGAGTATAATTAAAAGAATGAGAATCTGGAATGACTCGGTCCCTCGCATTCAGATGAAACATAAACGATGCAGAAATATATCTCCTGGAATTATGAAGTTTTAGATTGTATTACACATGCAGACATCATAAAAGAAGGGCCTAAGGCGCGGCCCTTGAGGTACGCAGAGGAATGCGTTTGTTTGTTTCCTTAGGAGATGCTTCTAAAAATGAGTTCCTATTATGTTTGCGTTACTACATTCCCATACATAAGATCTTTATAATTTGTTAGCTGTAGGAAAGTAAGAATATTTTAACTAAACAGTGCGATCAATGTCAAAAGCCATTGCTTTGACCAATCTAATCAATATTATCAGAACGTTAAGTAGCTCAATTAAGTGATCTGTAAAGTCCTTTGTCATGTAACGTACCTTCCTTCCGCTATAATAATAATTACTTTACGCAGTTAAGCTTTGGAATTCTCTCCCCCACACTATTCGCGCCAGTCCCTCATTCGATATATTTAAAACAAGAGTTAAAAAACATTATCTTTCCATATAGCTTCGGTTTATTAGTATTTATGTATGTATTACTCCTTATAGTTTTGTATGGTACAGTTATATTTATTTGTGTATATATTATATTTAGTTATTGATATTTATTTTAGATATTTATGATTATAGTTGCTGATATTTTCTTGTCAAACCGTAACCGTACACTGAAACCTATTTGCTCATGTGACAGTTCTCTTTCCTCAAGGGTTTGCTGGAAGAAAACTCTTTTTAGGGTTAAGCTCGCCTTTGTACATATATTTTATAAATCATCGATGTAAAAATTTTTGTGTACAATAAAGAATATAAGAATACTTACTTCCTTACCATAATCGGAACTGACACAAAGCCGCGAAATAATTTCCACGAGTATCATGGATCTACGAAGAATAGTCTCAAAAGTAGAACCCGCAATTTAAAGTCCAGTAGACAGCAGTTAATTATAACAATGAAAGAACAATTAAACGATGGCACACCATGATATAAAATTACGCTAATGGATGTTACGAAACTGTCTTTTCGGACTCTTTTTGGTTGCAATTACCATTTTGACATAACATTAACTAATTGCTGTGAACAACCTGGCATTTAAAATGTCATTAACTTTCTATTGTGTAATTTTTCGAAAAAAACGTCGTTTTCTTTGTTAGTTGGAAGAAGCCACTACAGACCGAATAAATCCCTTTAACTGGACAGTAGTTCAAGTACGAAGCCTCACTGTGAGTGAAAGTGCCATGGCTTGTGATCGGGGATTACGTTGAGTATCTTGAAGACAAAGTAATATTTATTTGTTTATTGCCTTCATGTTCGAAATTACTTTGTGCTGTATTGATGTTTGACGTGACAGCGAGAGTTATGTGGAAAGTTTGTGAAAACTTAAGTTTTCATAAAGTTTCTACAAAACAACTCTCAAGTGTAAAGCAAATATTCATATGCTTAGATTTGGAAAAGGATTACCTACTCATAAAGTAAATAATATTACATATGACGCTGCATGAATAGCTTGGAACTCTTTTCGAAGATATTAGTTGAAAGCTTGAAAAGCATGATGTAAAAGAATGAATCGCAAAACACATAACTATCACGCTGTCTTTTGAACAAGTAACAACGCATAAACGTCGAACATAAACCTACTGGCAAAATCTTCCGCATTAGCACCTCAGAAACAATAGCAGTATCATAAAAACACTGCATGTGTGACTTAAGTTATAGCTGTTGTTATAGCTTGGTTACCTAAGTGGTTTCCTGGAAAATGCTTATAGCGTCTGCATGTTAATACGAAAGCCGGGACAATATACTTTCGCCTGGCTTTGCATACGGATACTCATTGACTTAATGCTTCCTTTGCTGCGAACAAAAGGGCTTAACTCAACGCTAGACGAAACCCAAAGCCTGCTAAAATATACTGAGACTTATAAGATTCCGAGGTGTTTAAAGGTCTCGCTGGACGTTTACATCAACAGAATAACTTAGCCGCTTTAGTGTTCAGCTGAAATCTTAATGAGGCATTATGGCATTATAAACTGTTAGTACCGACAATGAGATTTGTCAAAAAGTAATAATTAATACCAATACAATACAAACACTTTTATTAAAATTGTTCACCCTCCCTCGGTGTGAACAATTTTAATTGAGGGAGGGTCCTGGTGACATGTTATACAGGTTTTACAAAAACCTACATCATGCACCAGCTCTCACAAAGTAGCACTGTTTTTTTAGAAATTATGTATAACCCATGACTGTACCTGAATCTTTGTGAAGAGAAATAAACAAGTTTTATTATTTTTTTTATTTTATTAGCGACCTAGTCTTGTTTTGGGATGATGTTCGGTGAACCATCGGGGAGACGGGTCTGAGCAGCCGCTCAACTGCCGTCTCTCTCTAGATCTATGTGCTCCATCTTAGGCCACATCATCGCTTCACATCAGGCGAGATAGTGGCCAAACATAGATCATTAAGGGTAAAAAAAATATTTCTTTATTTATTGACACCAATGAAGGCAGTAGAGATGCTTTATGAAGAAGATGAGAGAGTATTTAATTTGGATTAGGAAATTAGTAAGGGCACCTCATAGATTCAACCCATGTTAAAACTTATCACATGGAAATGATTAAAACAATTAAATCAAAACTGCAACAAGTCTGCTTAAAAAGTTTTGTGTCTGCCATGACGATATTTTTAGAAACGTGATAATTAGAGCAATACAGATTTACTTTTAAAATGCACAACATTCCAAATGTAAAGACGTGCTCGGCAGCGAATTGCAAAACGTTTGTTACAAAATCATTAGCTAGAATATTACCTAGTGCATCTAAGTGAATGGTTGTTCTTATCAACAGAAGCTGTAAAGTGTGGACTACTCATCGGGTTATTGCCAAGTAATAGCCATAAATTGCGCTCATTCGCAATTGCATCTTGTAACAGATTTAAGAAACATTCATAAATTTGTTCATAGTAACTGACATATTGCGATATAGTCATAAATTCATAACTTACTTTCTTAGTAAAGTGGCAAAATATACTTAACTCTTAAACTTAATGATAGTCGGTACATTCATAGAAAACATAAGCTCTATCAATCATTGGGTTTATAATTTTACTGTCTAGCAACAGTAAGTTAGGGAATAGAAAGAAATTGCATTCGTTTTAGCTTCAAAGAATATCATCATCATCATCATCCACAGCCCTTTACATCCCACTGCTGGGTATAGGCCTCTCTCATATCATGCCATTTGCCTCGACTCTGCGCCATTCGTGTCCAGCTTCAAAGAATATACCTACTATTAACTATGTCATTGTATTTTGATTGTTAATTTTTTTTTGTTTTTATAGATAAGTAAGTTGTATGTTGATATTTTATAATAATTACCATAATTAATTTTACATTGTTACAATTTTTATGCTCTTGTCCTGTATAAGTCCATTTTTGTGATCATTTGTACCGCAAAAACACGCTATTAACTACTGCTTTGATGTTGTACCGATACCACAGCCTAGTAAATCATATTACTAGACTGTGCTGATTCACATTACTATTAATAAGAAATTAACGATGACTTATTTATTTAATATGCATGTATGTATTTGTATGTAAATCAACTTGGCTTTAACTGACTATTCAGTCTAGCGAACTGCAAATCAGTTTTTTTTCTGCATGCTTCAGTGAACTTAATAATCTTTACTGAAACTGCAAAAATAATGTCCAAAATTGTTTTAACGATGGCTGATTATGTATTTTTTGACTTCACTAAAAATATGTCAAGTTACACAAAAGAGAATGTTCCTCATACAACTCTGACAAGCAATAAAAATACGAAATTATCTGCCGCGTACCGTAGATTATTACAACAGACGCTTCGCCCTATATTTCTGGCGATAAACTTTCTTACCTACTTACAAAGAGCCAAGAGGGTGTTGCAATCAATTTGGGTCACAAATTAACAGTATCTGTGTTCCCTTTCGAGAAGTAACTACGGCAGGGAACTATTTGGAACGGAACAAGCATTCGTTCGTCCTAGTTTTGGTACTCGTACATGGCATTCGGGATAAGTGAACTTACGTTTATGACGCTCCAAAAACATTTGGAGAACCATCATGGTTTTTGTCGGGAAGTGATGACGTATCTTGTATTTTATCTTCAGCTTTTTTTGGTAGATTACTGGCATCATCTTGTCATTGTTTTGCGCCGTTGTTACTTTCTATTTTCATTGTTTTATCATCACTATTATGTATATTATTAATAGGATATTTACCATTTTTTTTTTACACCTAATAGATCTGTTTGGCCAATATCTCGCCTGATGTGAAGCGATGATGTGGCCTAAGATGGAGCACATAGATCTAGAGACAGACGGCATTTGAGCGGCTGCTCAGACCCGTCTCCCCGATGATTCACCGAACATCTTCCCGAAACACGACTAGGTCGATTGACGGCATGGCTTTGTTCGGTGGGTGGTATTACAACCACCATGTTTATTATTCGTTTTATCATCACTTACCACGTCTATTAGAACAAATATTATTGTATGCTTCTATTCTTCTAGTTATCTTTTTTTATGGAACTGAGTGATGAGACGTACATGTCGTTCGCGTGATGGTAAGCGTCACGCCTGCCCATAACAATGGTATTGATACCCAGAACTTTGATTACCATAAAAAGCACTGCGTAGCACTGCATTGCGCACATCACCCCGAGCCATTATATATTAAGTCTCATATGCCCAGTAATGTCGTTGGCTACAATGCCTTATAAACTGGAACAACGTAATGCTTGCGCACTACTGCTTGGTGGCAGAATTACTGGCAAAGCTGTGGTACCCAGGTGGCCTCCCGCATTTGAGAGACAATAATTTCTTTGAAAGACATAAAAATCTAATTTATCTGTTTCAATAATTACTATCTGATGCCGAATATTTTCCTAAATGTTATTTTTATCGCGACTGTTTATCGCATATACCCAAACTAATAATTATTAATAATAATTTACAGTTGACACTCACGTTTAAGTTGGAGTAGTCCAACTATAGTTTCAACCACATCCGGTAGTCTTTTTCAAGGCGAGAGCGGAACGATCGCGAACGCGTCGCGCCTCGCACTGAAATACCCGTAAATTATAAATTATTATTAATAATGTGTCCAAACCACGTTAACTTTCATAATAAACTAATCATGTCTATTTTTTATATTATTTCACCATCAAAGCCGTTGAGGATCGAACCTGTAACCTTTTGGTTATAGCTGACTAGTGCTCTAACAACTAAGCTAGCATTTACAACACCGGAGATTCGATCTTTGTGCATCCAACATTTTACTAAAGACGTAGTAAGTTCCTTTTCAATGAGTTGAGGGAATTCGATCCCTGCCGTTGATAATAAAATGCTATTGCTATTTGAATATGACCTACGATTTCATTACAAACAAGCCGTTACCTGCACGATGTATCCATTGACGTAGATAGATATTGAACACGTACAACTAGTTTCTCATTACAACTAAATTGGCAACATTTCAAGGCTTTATTTAGTTGCTAATGTTGCTAAAATATCGTGCGATTGAAAAGTTGATTCAGATAACCAACGATATGAATGAATTAGTCATGGGCTAGATGAATCAGATTTATACACATACCTTCTACTTTATGAATATGGTTAATCGGAACTCTAGGTGTTTGTTTCGGTACCTTTTACTTTTTTATCAATGTTGGCGTTCTAAATCTTGGTTACATCCAAAGTTAATAAATACCTGTACTTATACATATCTACCATAATCTTTTAAACCTACACTAATCCTAATTATTTGGCTTTACAAGATTCTAAAATAAGAACTAATCTTGGTTTACAGTTTACACTGGTTATACAGATTATTCAACTTTCGGGCCTTCTTTACACAGATGTACGCTAGTCTAGACTCTAGACTTCTTGCCAAAGACTCAACCGCATTGTCTAAATAGCTCTATCATCAAATCCTTTCCAATACGAAATACTTAATAATACTCGTAGCTGTAAAATTTTAATCATGGTACTAAGATATCAATGAATATATATAACGTGCAGGTTAGATCCCTGTATCTAGTTTATCTATACCACAGTCTATACTAATATTATGAAGATGTAAAATTGTAGGTTATGTTTGTAGGAGGTAATCTCTGGAACTAATGATTGGATTTTGAAAATTATTTCACTGACAGAAAGCTACACTACACTATACCTTAATAACATAGGCTATATTTTAATATGTAGACGCGAACGAAGTCACGGGCTGTTGCTAGTTAAACATAAAGAGTTGCACTTGCATGCACTGCATCCTACTGCAAGTTTCCAGCAAAGAGTAGGTCAAGGCGAGGGAATCGACCGGCAGCACAATAAAATGCCCTAGATACACAGATGTATGCACTTGAGGAATTTGTAGTTTAACCGAGGCCTACGAGTCATTATTGCAAGATTTGTAGGTAACAGTAGCACAAAGAACGAATACTGTAAAACACTCAATGATTATTAAAATGTTGGCTTCTTGTCTTTCTTAAAAAACATCATGGCTAGTTAATTAGATTCTTGCCTCGGAATCAAAATTAGAGAGCTCCTCAGACCAACCCAAACTCTTTTAAACAGGTAGGTAGTGTAGGTAGTAGTAGGAACATATACATAGATCCTGGCCCCTAACTAAGATTACCTGTATCTAAGGATCCAGGAACTTCGAGGACTGGTCCTACAACATCCAGACACGAAACAAATGCTTGCGTGCACATTTTTCTGTGCACAAACATTTTGCTACGTATCTGTTCTAGTTGACTATGGAATTTTCCTACATCTATCAGTCTAGACATCATTTATTATTCTAGAACAGTCACCACCCATTTCACATTCCTGAATGCAATTGTAGTCACTTCAGCATTTAATTTCAACTTAGCGTTATCAAATTTCGGTGTCACCGTCGCCGTCAGCTGACTCAGATAAACACTGATAACATAAAGTAAACGACAATATGCAACCGCATTCTTCAAGCCAAGAATTCTTATTATTACGACTGGCCAGGTGAAGTAAATAAATGCATTTAGGTAGAGGTATACAGCTGTACTGACAGCTGTCTTAACTCTTTGTGAACTCGCTTTCCAAGAAAGAATAAAAAACAGCCTCGACGAGATTACCTTTAGAAAAGGCTGCCTTCGGGACCTCTCTTTTCGTTTTTTGTTGATCGTCTCGAATGAGGCTAGTTTTTCGTAGCGGTTTTGAAGGATTACAAGTCTTGTGAAATTCTTTATTTAAATTTTATAGGTACCTGACATATTCACCACAACACTCATATTTTTACCGTCAATGTGAAATGTTATGGTTCCGTTTTCTGATGCTTTTGAAATACATTCTTATTATTTATGTTTCCATATAACTCCGATAGCCTCAGATAAATCTTTTTCATGGGACCATCATGAATATTGCACATCTACTTCCTATTTATTTTTATGCTTTTCGCCAAATTGATTCCTGAAACAGGCATTGACGCTTCACTTAAAAATACCTATAAATACCTTTACTGAAATCCTTTTTTCCTTCCAAACACAACCTGGATCTCTTTATGACAAGAGTGAATAGGTACCTCATGGGCAAACGTGCTCCCCTTAGACCGCAACTGCGCTTACCATCAGGTGAGTTGATATCAAACGTAAGCCCATTTCATCATTAAAAAACAATATATAATAATAAAAACATCTGCAGGTTAACTAGATTCTTGTAATCTCACTTGTAATATTTGTGAAACTGGACCTGGGTTACGCCAGGGTCATAATTACGGCGGCGTATCAGAAGACGACGTAAAAAGATAGTTACAGGACTGGACGGGATTAGGAATGTTAATGTGGAATTAGATACTGTCCTATGTCTGTCCTTGGATTATCTAGGTTAGAGTATCTAGCTGATCACACTTACATACGTTTGTATTTAATTATGTTAGTGTGTTCGCATGTTAGTGCATTTGTGTGTTTATTAAATACCTCTTCACGCTGCAACGGCTAACGGATTTAGATAGAATTTGATATGAAGCTTATATCCTGGATTAACACATAGGGATTTTGTCCCTGGAAACTGCGGTTGAAACTGTAGGGCGTAACTAGTATATTATACAATTCAATGCAATATGCTTTATTTAATACCATACAAAAAGAATCAGAAGGTGCATGAAAACAATTTATTAACTAAAGTACAATGGGTAGTCTTATTGGTTCCCTGTGTCAAGGGAACCAGGAACTATGAGGACCATGATCCCATCACACCCAGACACGAAACAAATGCTTGCTCTTTTTTCTGTACACAAACAATTGTCCCGATGCGGAAATCGAACCCGTGTATGAGATTTGTGCCAACATGCCCAACCATAAAAATTTTCTTACATTTCAATTTAATCATTACGTTTCTCTTTATTACCTTTGTTTCACTATCACTATTAAAATAACAACTTATTTTAACAATCTATCACAAAAGATGTTTACGAACTTAATTGTCATAAGTAATAATAACATCTGATATAAATAACAATAAATTGATCAATATTAATAGATGTTCGACCATTATGAAATTAACAAAGATGTCGTTAATCACCTCTTGGCAGATTAACAGGGCCATAAACCATGCCGCAGCTACTTTAGATGCCGGAAAACATCATAAATACGGGAAATGGCCGTTTTTTCCAATTTAATTAACACCTGAAATAATTTTTAAATCATAGTGGTTGAAATGCACCGGGCGCACAAGAAAATGCATCGAATCCAATTCATTATAAGTAATTCATAAACCAAAAAATGTATTTATATCCTACTTAGTACTCATAGTATTTACACAGATAAAAAATGCCTCATAATCTTATATTTATGGGTTAGGTAATTTAGTTAATCTAAAGAAATGATCTGCCAGGAACATAGACGTCATCGTCTGACTATTCCATGTAGGAATAGTTCTTTCTATTTAGCCAGTATTCATTTAAAGGAATAGGAATATAGAGTACAATTGTTATGGGCTTAGGCGAACGACTTGCTCGTCTCATCACCCGGTTCCATCAAAAAACCGGCCAAGTGCGCTCGAAGGGTTCCGTACCATTATCTATAAAAACGGCAAAAAAACATGTCTATTGTATAGGAGCCCCCTTAAATATTTATTTATTTTATTTTTTAGTATTTGTTGTTATAGCGGCAACAGAAATACATCATCTGTGAAAATTTCAACTGTCTAACTATCACGGTTCATGAGATACAGCCTGGTGACAGACGGACAGCGGAGTCTTAGTAATAGGGTCCCGTTTTACCCTTTGGGTAAGGAACCCTTAAAATATAAACTCACGATAGGTATGTATTGTATGATGCTAATGTTTCATTGCGGTATATCTTACCCTGGTTTAAAGGCATGATCCTGTAATTTGTATTCGTTTCTTATTCCTCTCAAGCGTCGCGTGTGTGGTGGGTTTCAAGCCGAGCCACGCTGTCTGTCGCTAAGAAAGTAGGTATCTGACGGAACGGAATGCTGCGAAGTGACGCAAGAATCATCCACACGTTGATTTCTTGTATCGAAATTATGTTGTAGCGGTGCTAGATTGTTAATATTATTAGGTACCTACCGAGTTAATGGAGTCTTTGGAAAAAACTAACAAGTTTTCTAGTTGATGAAGAAGTTGTAGGTTTATTCTTTTTTTTCTAGAATAGTTAAGAATTAGGTACAAAACTTTGTTTATACCAAATTGATATTTTTTTAGTCGTTAATATTAACACTCTTTCAGCACTTGAGGAGATCCTCCCACCATCTCTTTTCTAAGTGAATATTCACTGCAGCTAGAAATAATTATTAAAAAATATATTTAATGATGTGTTAACTCAATTCAATCATTTATTGATAATTAAATTTTACAAGTCAATTGGAATATATAATATTTATGTATATATTTATTCTAAATCATAATAACTTAACATTTATTATGTGTTTTATTTTATGTTATAAATTATTAGAAATTGTATAATATATTGTTTTTGGCTAATAAAAACCTTAGCTGACTAAGGCTGTGTGAATAAATACATGATAACTGAAGCTTAAATACTATCCAAACTCAACATAGCCTATTTCGTCGTAACTGAATCAGTCAGGCCAAAATAGTAATCGTCTTACTCAGTGTAAAATAAAATTACAATGTAAACACACGAAATCCCAACTTTTTGGTGGATTAAAGAGAGATTTATTTCGAAATGCCCATCAGTCATCCATCGTAGACAGTCGTTAAATGCAGCTGTATTAATAAACAAGCAAAAATATATGGAGATTTTTTACCAAGCTCTGAATAAGGCGGTTCAATGACTCGGAATACGTAAGAGTTAAAAATAGCCAAATAGGAAAACAATCGGACTTCTATAGAATCTTCTATAGAGTCTCTTCAGTTTTTTTCGTCGTACCAATTCTTATACCTACATTCTTTGTCAAACAATTATGTTGACATAAATCAATCATCATATATCGCTCCTCAGACAAATCTAAAAATATTGCTTTTGACTTGCGCGCCCGAATAAATCCGCAAACATTATCATAATAATATCTATTTATTTATTTTTCTCTACTAGCTGCGCCCCGCTATGTGCTATTCCAAGTCCTAAAGTATCTACATACCAAATTTCATCGAAATCCATTCAATAGTTTTTGCGTGAAAGAGTAACAAACATACATCCATACATTCTTACAAACTTTCGCGTTTATTATATTAGTAGGAATTAGGATTATTGAGCTGGTAGGACTATAGGTGTGAGATAAATATCAGATAGTTTGTCTAAGTATCGAACCATCTGCCCTTAGTCAATAGGGGATCGGACAACTTTTCAGAAAGTGTTTTAAATTAACTACAATGAATATATATAGCCATGAAAAATACTATTTCAATTAAATAACGCTCTAAAAGTGCCTAAAACTATGTTTCAAATATTGCTGCGCAAAAGGTCACCTCAAAACATGTGACGTCATATGAAGGTAGAAAACAACAAACGAAAGACGGACGTAGGAAACAGAAAACGAAAACTTGCAAAGAGATTTAAATACGTTTTGTGAAGTTTGGGGATTATATTGTAGTAATAGAACGAAAACAATAGCAAAAATACATTTTATGGAAAGCAAAAACGTAAAATAAACATAAGCTTGACTCACGGCTTTTGCCTACAAATGACGTCAAGCGCTGTGATGAACAGATTAAAAATGTCAGAATTATTAGATTTTATTTATTGATTAAAAAATATAAATCATTATTATTTCACAAAAATATTGATTGAATGATCTTTCTGGTTCGACGAACATTCGTTCTAACTACATTTTAGATTTTTTCTCGATTACTGTCCCATCCCCTATTCTAATCTAAGACCTGACAAATTGAAAACCACACGTTAAAGAGAGAGAATCTTGACGTGAGACTCTGAGAGATTCTAGTACGGTACCTGTAGTATGACATAGCTATTACAAACTAATCCAATATTCATCTTAATCACCGTCCGCAAAACCATCCAACCAACCAACAAGCCGGCTCTCGTCAGCACCCAGTTATCAGTATATAATTATCAGCACAACAAACACAGCAAATCACCTACTTTCACACATCCCAATGTAATTACTAGGCATTTCTTTCCAATCGGAGAAAGCGGCTCGCTTCTGTGGATGACTTAATTCTGATGCATCGAATCGTGGTTAAATCATTAAACTGATATTAATTGTCAGATGTGTTTCATCTGCACCCGAGACAATAAGGCACCAATAGAAACACATAGTAACATGGGACGACAGGAAAACGGAGAAACTAAATAAATAATGCTTGATTGAACTTTTAACTATAGACCAACCTTTTTTTGCAAAAGGGCGAGCAGCATTAATATTGAGTCACAAGTTTAGTATAGTATATCATCATCATCAGCCCATCACGTTCCCACTGCTGGGACACGGGTCTTCCCTCATAGAGAGAGAATGGGCCATAATCCACCACGCTGGCCCAGTGCGGGTTGGTGGATGTCACATGTCCTTGAATTTTTTGTGACATATTCTTGGACATGCCGGTTTCCTCACGATGTTTTCCTTCACCGTTTTCGGAGCGAGTGTTAAATCCGCACATAACTTAAGAAAGTCAGTGGTGCGGGGCCAGCGGGATTCGAACTCGGGTGCGTCGGATCGAAAGTCGCACGAGCTCCCACTGAGCCACACTCGCTCTAGTTAGTATAGTATATACTACCGATAGTATAGTATAGTATATACTACCTACTATTATAAAATGTTATAAGTAAGTAAGCAGAAGAGTAATGCGACACCCATCACAAACCTAATTAAGGTTTAAAAGAAGTTAAAAACTGAAATAGTAAAATTGTTATAAACTAGTGGTCCGCCCCGGCTTCGCACGGGTATTTAACAGACATTTCAAAATTAAAAATTATAATACACACACATACCTGAACGCTTCTATTTGCGTCAGGTTACTAAACAAATAAAATTATAAAGAACGTTTGAATATTACTTACATTTTTAAACTCGTGATATATTTCGAATGGAATGTCCGAATTGAATAATTCAAAAAGTTATATAAAGGTATTGAAGGAGTCTTGAATATAAAGTACTTTATTTTGATAAGGATTAATACCCAGATACAAATAAAGAGCCTTTTCTAGCGGCGGCATTTCAATTACATTTTTAAAATAAAAGAAGAACTATTGTGGCATAACTATAATAGTTAGACATATGCTGTCGCGACACTTTTTGTAAATAATGATGTGTTCTGCAAAGTCGTAGTACATTATTTTATTCTATCATCAATAGTTTTCGCAGCGCACGCGATGTAAAGAATATTGTAGTTAATTTTTTTATACCTACCTGGGTTACATTATTGGAGTTTTAGTAAGGATCCCTGATTTTTTTGAAAATGTAATATAGCCTATGTCACCCGGGGATAGTGTAGCTTTCCAACAGTGAAATAATTTTTCAAATCGCTTTAGTAGTTTCGGAGCCTATTCAATGCAAACAAACAATCAAATCTTTCCTCTTCATAATATTAGTTTAGATAAATTTAAAAAAGTTGGTTGATGATTCTAATTTGATTCATCATCAAAATCATTAGCTTTTGTCATAAAATTTAAATTGTATCCTAGATCCTTGAACTCGTCCGCAAATTCCATTCTGATGGTATGCCGATCCGAGTAGATTCATAATTTCGTCCCGAGAATCCGCAGATTGCTTCCCACGGTCTTCCCGGTTGATCGGTCAATCTATCATTTATACCTTTGCCTGCGAGGTACCCTGTTGCGTAACTTAACAACGCCAGCATGTCTGCCAGACCGTTATCTCTCAGCATATTTATTGTGAATAAGTACATACACTTATTACCACGTTGTAATCAGCTAGTTTTTCATTAAAGATTTTTTTGGCCAAATGTCGAAAACCCTAGAAATATTTATTTATACTGAGATTCTAAATAAAAGGCGACCAAGAGATGAACTTCGTATGCGAAGGCTAGCAACGTATCACAGCTTAAATCTAGACGAATAATAGTACCTAAATCTTCATTTCTGGTTCCTTTTTGGATTTTGTACTTATATTTTCGCAAGTGAGTAATGAGACGAACTGGCCATTCACCTAATGGTAAGCATGCCTGCAGTAATTACCCTTCCTCACTTCGGCACACAGTACACTGCTGCTCGGTGGTTGAAGTGATTGAGTGAGGTTAATTCAAATCATAACTTTAAACAAGCCACTGGATGAAGTTCCACAAACCATTATAAAGTTCGGTCTACAAGTTTGAAAGCCGTATCAGGCTTTACAAAACGTTCCAAACCTGTTCTTACACGTGTCTGAGTCGGCTCGTGACTGAGAAGTTACTGCGGCTATGCGATAATAGTTCAACATCTTAGAAACTATCTGTGAGAGTTTATATCAGAATCTTTCACTTCTGGCAGGACGTATTGAACATGATTTTAGTAGGATGACTCTAAACCTTTGTCAGACCGCGGTTCGCCCGCGTGGACAGTTTCCAGAGATGGAGATTGGAGTGGTAGGCTCTGGCCGTGTTTGTAATACCACCCACCGAATAAAGCCATGCCGTCAAGCGACCTAGTCGTGTTTCGGGATGATGTTTGGTGAACCATCGGGGAGACGGATCTGAGCAGCCGCTCAACTGCCGTCTCTCTCTAGATCTATGTGCTCCATCTTAGGCCACATCATCGCTTCACATCAGGCGAGATAGTGGCCAAACATAGATCTATTAAGTGTAAAAAAAGATTCTAACCAGGTTTTTCGGTAAGAAAATATACGACCATCGGCTGGGACATTTGTTTTTGTTTGAGATTCGCTTGGCATTCTCTAATGCTTCATATGAATGTGATAAGAGTTTTTAGAGATGTTAAGAATTTGTTTTCTATATTTAATCGTATTTTAGGATCTAAAGTACACCTACGTACAAAATTTCAACATTTGAGTACCTAACAAACATCTATCCTCACAAACTTTCGCATTGACATTTCAACATTTCGCACATATTCGTAGGATTAGGAATAGGTGTAGAATTTCACTGGCCAGTAAGAGTGGAATAGACGACAGTCGACACAGTTTTTATTATTTTCTCTTCTAATTGATAGAACAAAGTCGTCCGCGTCTTTCTGTTGTTTTGCAGTATGGAATTTGATACGGTTTTCAGAGTATTTAAAGAATTTGTCGTAGAAGGTTTTCAGTGTTCAGCTTCGCAAGTCGAAGCGGCTCGTTTTTCTATAAATATATAGATGTGCGCTTAGTGCTGTGTAGTGTGTGTACAGATATATATAAATTTTTGAAGATTTCTAAATTGTGTGCAATTCTTAATTACATAATTAATGGCCCGTAATTACGATTAATATCTTAACAAATTATATCCTAAGTGTCTTCGGACACCACTCCTAGTGTTAGCGCGATTGGTAAATTCCCTTATCTCAGGACCCACGCAGTTACATTGTGAAACTCGTTTCTAGCAGCTAATGATTTTGATTCATTTTCTTTTTATTCAAGTTCCAACAGCAACTTCCATTAGATGATGTCATTGTTTTTATTGTCACTTTCATTAACTCCACTTATATATCAAAACACTTTCACAAGTAGTACATTTGTTATTTGAAATCTATTATGGCCTTGGGGCTTTTAAATCTCATAAATCTTTGTTGCGAAGAAGCTTTGCATTGCGTTTGGACCCGTGGATCTGAAATTCTGAACACTTCATAACTTTGCCGCATTAACTTGTCTGCCTGTATAATATGTGAAGCCAGAAATAGAAGTAGGGGTTTAATTTTTTTTATATTAGATACCAGAGCTTAACACTTTTGGAGAATAAAATCGAGTACTTGAACCTAACAACCATGGGTAACTGCGGAACATGGTTATACAGGATAAAACTGTGGTTATACCTACCACTGAGTTATAGAAAGAAAGAAGGAAACGTTTATTTGCAACACTTAACTTATAAACTATAAACATATGACATAAAAAAAAACAAAGAGAATACAAAAAAAAGGTTAGTATCCCCGCTACCAATCCATTCATTTGTTTTAGAAGACGAATCAAAGGTTTTCAATCAAATCACATCAAAATCTCTTTAATCATTTTTGGCATCACAGACGCTCTTACGAACGTCAATTATTACAATGACTAACACCGTATCGGAAAAAGAACCAATACTCGGGAGATACGGCAACAAACTGAGGGGCATTTAGAGATTTTGATAACATTTCTTGGTTTTCTACAATTTTGTTATTAGTAGTAACTTCTCATTGTGACATGGTGCTCAAACGTTTAAATAGATACTGTATATTGTCTCAATGAAGAGACCTTATTAAATAGGTTAACTTGCTAAATGCAGAGGTCTCGAGTTCACGTGTTATCTAATAACGTTAAATCTGCTACACTGCTGACAATTAGGTACTGTTTCAAATTAGACGAGACGGGTGTCGATAAAGAAAATTGCAATAATAATTTATCGTTCTTGATTCTAATGATAGAATAGGAAGATATTAGAAAGGTAGGTCCAAATAGGTACAAGATTTAAAAGTCATCTTTTAAAACGTGTGACGGTAAAAAGTAATTATATTTTGGACGTGTTTTTTTTATTATATCGAATGACGAGACGAGCTAATCTTTTGCCTGGTGGTAAGCAATACGCCAGCCCATAACAATAACAGCACCACCCAGAACTTTGTTTTGCAAAATCCTGCGCGGCGCTGCACTGCGCTCGTCACCCTGAGACAATGAGCTGTTGTATTAACTTATTTGTTTCTCTTTTGCCGCTAAAAATAATAATTAGTATGTTTCCTAAGAATCAAGATAGATTTTTTGATAGTGGTAATGGTGTCAATGAACTTCGCGTTGATGATAAACTAATATAAAAAATGACACAGCGTTTTTGAAACATCAAAACGCCTACTTTATGAAATTGGAGGATACATTCGTAGATATTATACCTAATTCCTTCTTTTGTATTAGTGCCATGTATTTTATCTGAGGTTCCAACAGACGTTGGCTGGTTTGAATCCAGCCCGGACAAATAAATAGGTTTTATACCTATCCTAAAGAGTACTATACGCTAATGCATATATATTATAATATACATACGAATGCTACTTGTTTAGCTTCTTCACCATCATCGTGACAAGTCAACGACATCATTCTTTTAATTCTTTTCAATGTTTTGTGTTTATTATGTTCTTCGATGTTATGCCGTTCACTTCGTCATGTTTCAAATCTTCGATCTGTGTTCAATTTAATTTGGTGATGTCCCCACTTTGCATACAATGCAGACAATTGTTCGGCTCCCTTTGAAATGTCTTGCAACGAACAGCTTTTGTTTTTACGTGCTATTTTACAAGTTTATTTAAATTGACAATTGTTATTGCATATTTTGCTTGGGGAATAGATAGATAGATAGAAAATTCTTTATTGCTCAAACAAATTTGTATCGACATAGGCGAACTTAATGCTAGTAAGCATTATCTTCCAGAACCTTAACCTCGGTGTACTCTAGAAACAACACTCGGTACTCGGTGTGTGTGGTATGGATTAAGTCTAAAATGTTTCTGTGACATCACAAACAGGTAGGTATCACAAATAGGCATTTGGACATATATGTATATATACTCGTAGCAAAACTTTATTAGCGTACTTTTATTTACTCTGAGCAATCGGACCCTAATCAGATGGAATTAAAAAAAACTAAGGTAAATACGGCTGTACACCGATAAGGCAACTGTTTACTAATGTTTAAAACAATACTGTAGTACAATAGCATTGAACATTCGGATCTAATATTGCTTCGTTTGCTTGTCTGCTCTAATCATCTATAATCATCATTATTGGATTACCTTCTATACTGGAGTACATACACTAAAGAGTTCTTTCCAACCAAAAAAAAAGACAGGACTATTAAAATAAAAATAAAATATCCAGCTCCTTTAGAATTAAGTACTATTACACTATTACCCTTTTTCCACAACAAAACGAAGTCGTTGGTATCAGTCTTAATACCTCCACTAACGTCAGACTTTTGTTGATCCGACAATCGGTCCGATTATTTCAGACATTTGTTACCTATTTTGGGACCGACTTTTTGTAAGACGTGTGCGTTGCAATAAATATGACCTAAAAAAGTCTGATGTCGGCGGAGGCACTAATCAAAGAAATGATAACGAAGTTAAGCTGCATTTGGCAAGACGTGTAAATTATTAATCACACTATTTCAAAACCATCATATCCAATGTATTGCCTACGCTAACGTTTACCATATAAATGACCATAAGCCTGCAGTCGGGCTGCACGCTAATGATCGCAATTACTGCTCTATTATGGAACCGCAGCGTCTAAAGAAATTACTCCGAGATGATCAGCTGCTTTGAAAATAAACTAAAACTCCATAATTCACATGCATTTTGCATAAATATTTGAAGGATGCTAAGATATTTGAAGGAGCAGAAACTCCCCTAACGTTGGGCAGAGAAAATTTTATACATTTCGTTTTTTTTGCATTTAACAGTAGATTATTTGTTGTGAACCAATGTAGAACTAGCGAGATGGCTTTGTTCACATCGTCAAGGTTATTATTGGTTCTGTCTATCTTAAATATTAGAGATGTGTCATCTGCGAACAAAACAATATCGCATAAGTCCTTCACAAAAAAGGGTAGGTCGTTAATATAGACTAGGAATAGAAATGGTCCTAGTATTGAGCCCTGAGGGACTCCCATTTTTGTGAGAGCTCCGGATGACCTAGACCCGTTAACATCAACTTTTTGGATCCTATTGCTAAGATACGAGAAGACAAGATCAAGAGCTTTTCCGTGAATTCCATAATATTTTAATTTACAAATTAGTGTGTCATGATTAACGCAGTCAAATGCTTTAGACAGGTCACAGAAAACTGCAATAGCATCCTGTGACCTCTCCCAAGCATCAAAAATGTGCCTTAAAAGCTCTATTCCTGCGTCCGTAGTGGAGCGACCTTTAGTAAAGCCATACTGTTGATCGTGAAATAATCCATTTAGATTGAAATGTGACAACAGTTGGCTTAATATTTATATATATATATATTACGTTTAAGATATTCGTTCGTCTCGTTGAAAAAGTTATCATGCACCTGTTTTTTAAAAAGCTCCGGAGAATAAACCGGTCATGTTAGTTACATGAGATTTAACACATAGATGGGGCTGTATGAATAAGATATTTGAGAAGCAGGTGGTAATAGTACCGGTTGGGGGTACAGTATAAACTGTTGAGCCTACTACTACTATAGTTGTACGAGTAGAGTAGTTGTAGAATAAATTAATGGTAGAAACTACTAGAGACATATACGATGTGAAGATGAACGAACTCTACTATACAAACAATGAACCTATTTTAAATATGAATCAATGGAATTCAGTAAAATTATCATCATCATCATCATCTACAGCCTGTTCGATTCCACTGCTGGACATAGGCCTCTCCCAATGCACGCCACTGAGCCCGCTCTTCGGCTCTTCGCATGCAGTTGCTGCCAGCTACTTTACGCAGGTCGTCGCTCCATCTGGCCGGCGGGCGTCCTACACTACGCTTACCTAAACGTGGTCTCCACTCTAGAACTCGTTTACCCCATCGGTTATCGGTTCTTCGACATATGTGACCGGCCCATTGCCACTACAGCTTACTTATTCGTTGAGCTATATCGGTTACTTTGGTTCTCTGTCGGATCACCTCATTACGGATTCGATTCTTCAGAGAAACCCCGAGCACAGCTCGTTCCAAAGCTCGCTGAGCGACTTTGAGCTTATAAAACCAGTCTCACAGTCAGTGTCAACGTTTCGGCACCGTATGTCATTACGGGTAAGACACACTGGTTGAAGACTTTTGTCTTCAGGCATTGTGGGATAGGCGACGAGAAGACTTGACGAAATTTTCTAAATATATAAAAATAATATGCCATTACGTCGAAAAATAAATATGGTTTCAAAAAGACACCGGTTATAAGACGGCAGTTCTTCAAAATATCAAAGGCATTTCTATTGAAGGATATTTGAGTAACTTATAGACTAAAATGTTGTGTCTGACAGCGTCATTAACTCATTACTTAACAGACCTTATAGATCTCGGTATTTCATTAACCTTCGCATAAGGGACAATAGTTCAGTCATAAAATCACTCAATAACTCTTCAATGATAAATTCTGATCACACAGTGGCACTAAAATTAAAATCAATCACGTAACTGCTTCCAAAACGGGAGACGTCCTCGTCATAAAACCGAGCGAACATTTTATTTCTCCATCGATCACCGATAAAAACAATCAAGAAAAATTCAATCGATAAATCTGAGTTTCTTTAACCGCTGCATAAGGCGTTTAAAACCCGGTTCCGATGCTAACAAATTTATGAATGCGTTTGTTTTATTTCTTATCGCGTTGGAGGAAAGCGTGTTTTTGTTTGTATTTGATGGGGAATAGATTTGCGTGCAGGTAACGGTTGCGCATGGGCCGGCGTGACGGGTACCGCACTTATTTTCATTATGGACGCCGCGCATGCGCTCTGTGCATTCCTGTGTTCCAGTCAGCAACTTAACCTGCAGGCAATTAGACTCCTTACAGATCAAGATATAGAGTTCAAAATTGTCTTCAGAGTTTATTAGCTTATTTGATTGTGGCGTCCATTGTGTACGTTGTATGCAAACGCAGTGCCCGATTGAGCCGCTTTCTTACTTGATTTATTTCACACAGACGGGTTTATGATTAAGCGGAAATGTTGTGCCTACGGCATAACATATCAACTTAACTTAATAAACGTTAAACGTGAGAAAGTGCTTTTGTTGTTTGTCTGCCCTTTCATCATGTGGTATCGGACCAACTGAACAACATTTTTTTTCCGGAGTTGATAGAATGCAAAACGTGGGCAAAGAAACCACCTGAAACGCCTTGAAGTGGCACCATCATCGAATTTAATCTTTGAGTAGACAGTTGAATCTGAGAATTTAATAGAGTATAATATCTATGTCAGTTTTCTTTTTAAAAACGTATAATATCTGTTCTACTTTCGAAAGTACATATTGATTTTTTTATTTGTATGGAACTGAGTGATGAGACGAACCGGTAGTTTACCTGATGGTAAGCGCCACGCCTGCTCATAACAATTGCATAACTTTTAATACCATAAAAATCACTGTGTTGCGTTCATCACCCCAATACATCAGACATGCCTATTAATTTTGCTGCCTGTAATGCCCTTCAAACCAAAACAGTAATGCACACTACTGCTTGGCGGCAGAATAACTGGCAAAGCTGTGGTACCTGACCAGACGGCCGACGGCCTCCCGCATAGGCGCATACGAGAGACCTACCACGAGTAAAACCTATCCAGTTACCTACCCACGTACCCACTCGATGTCATCAATAAAGATTATTTATTAGTTCACGACTTTCTCGAAATATAATTTTATCGCTGTTCTACATAATTAAAGATTAAGTAAAATTAATGCGCTCCAATGAAATATGATTTGTATAGAAAAAATATATACCAACAATTTTTTACTGGCAACCGCCCGCGGTTTCGTTCGCGTCGTCGACGATCAAATATAGCCTGTCACTCGGGGATAGAACAGTACCTATTTATAAGTGACACAATTTTTAGAACCTCCTACAAACATACATAATAACAAACAACTTTACCTCTCTATAATAATAGTAGATAACTATGTATAGATATAATCATTCAGGTTTACCCTATGTCAGTCACTCTACTCGAATGAGAACATAATAATAATCCTGAAAAATAATAAAATACTTATAGGTAAGTAATTGGTTATTCTTCTGTATTGATTGTAGTTTGTTTTGTGTATATAACAAAAAAAAAAAAAATCTGTAAGTACACTTACCTTCCTATATAGTATGTAGTTAAGGTACTCGTTCAAAATCAATCAAATAAATCCAATGGCCACACTTTTGTTATGTAACTTTTTGATGAGACGAGCATGTCGTTCGCCTGGTCGTAAGCGCCACGCCTGCCCATATCAATTGCAGTGCCACCCAGAACTTTTAATACCATAAAAAGCAATGCGTATGACTGCATTGCGCTCATCACCCCGAGACGTCAGTCATATGCCCAGTAACTTCGCTAGCTACAAAAGCCCTTCAAACCGGAACACAGTAATACTTGCGCACTACTGTTTGGCGGCAAAATAACTGGCAAAGCGGTGGTACCTATCCAGACAGCCTCTCACATACGAGAGACCTACCATACCATATTATATGCCCAGTAATTTCACTGGCACACTTTTTCATTAGCAGAATAACTAAAAATGTTAGAAATTTAAAATACCTACTTGAAAACTCATTAAAACTTTATTTATACGATAAATAACACGTTTAAACACTTTATTTGCTGCTCATTAGTCATTTCAGTGTACAATGCCGTTTCGGGAATAAAATAAAATAAAAAATCTTCCTGGCGCCATCGCCATGCGCCATCTACTTTTAGCTCGGGGACGGCAAAGTATCGATAATGGGACACCGTAATAGACGCACTTCGTAACTTCTTTAGTGTTTTGTTTTTCAAAAATATACTCGGATTTGACCCATATAATCAGTATTATAGGGGTCAAATCCGAGGATATTTTCTCTGTTTATTATATTGTTTTCACCACCCAACTGTTATTATCATTGTTGTATTATTGTTTAGAAGAATTTGCTTTCTTCTGGTAGAGTATCTAGAAAAGGAAATTGATATTTCTGAAAACTCTTAGGGAGACACCAATTCCACTAAACTAAACAGCTGGATGTTAGAAACAGAGACAGTTATTATATGGGTCAAAACCGAGTATATTTTTGAAAAACAAAACATACACGTGACTTGCACGTGAACAAGTTAATTATGGTTGAATTTTGTATGAAGAGCGTACCACCTTAATACCATTTTAACCAGCTGAAACTCGCAGTTTCGCTTGCTTCTACAATTTTCTGGGGTATATTATCTTATTCCAAAATCTACAGTGGATTAGATTAGATTAGATTAAACACTTTATTATAACAACACAGTACAGTAAAAGAACAAAGGTAGATTATAAACTAAAAATAAGTGTCACAATAGGTGGTCTTATCGCTCAAAAGCGATCTCTTCCAGATGACCATGCAAAGAGATGAATAGAGCTAAAACAGTTGGACAGTGGCTTTCAGTTTATAATTTAACATGTAGTATTTACAAAATTTTATTAAAATTTAGAAAGAAAGAAAGTAAGAAAAAACATTTATTCGACAACCACAAAGAAATTAATGAAAAAGACACGTAAGATAAAAAAACAAAGACAGAAAAAGACAAATATTAAAAACAAAACAATACGAATGTAACAAAAAAAGCAATACGAAATACATACACAGAGGAAACTTTCGAATTTATAATATTAGCATGGACTAAATATACATGTATATTTATACATACATGTATATTTTACATGTATATTTAGTCCATGATATTAGTAAGCTGAGCGATATTTTATTGAATAATTGGTTACGTCAAATCTATTTTCAACTCCTGATTCCATAACCAATTACTCAATTAAATCCTACCACAGCTTGTCATCCGGTGACCCCATCACCCAGTTATTCGTTTGTTGTCGTTTTTTGCCGACAACGGTGAGTAACGCCAAAATACCTAGCTAGGTAGGTATGTATACCCTCTTTTACTTCGGTCAAGTCTTTGTCTTCGGTCAAGTCTTTGTCTTCGGTTAGGTTTTTGCTGGAAGAGTCATGGTCGTGATGTTTGACAACAAACCAGACGCTAAAAATAGATGGGTTCTTGATGTGCTCGTTTTATTTGTGGTTTATTGTTAGGATTCTTAGAGCCCGATATAAAAATGATTTGCTAGAGCGGGAACCCACGTTTTCAGAATATCGTTCTTGGCCATCGAGCCTTCTGCCAAAACAATATATTACCACTCCAAAGCGCGTGAGCGGGTTTCATCACAATGTTTTCCTTGACCGTTTTAGAGCGAGCGTACAAAATCTGCACTTAACTATAAGTCATTCGCGCAGGGCCGAGTCGGGATTCGAACCCAGGTGCGTCTGAACGAAAGGCGCACAAGTTCCCGCTGAGCCACACTCGCTATCATTTCGCGATTGAACCATTATTTTCTACCAAATGCTCATCTTTGATTTGACAAAATTGTATCGCGAATATTTATTTATTAAACATGAAGTTGCCATCTAGACAGTAGGTAGGTACCCCTAACCATGTGTACACACACAGCATGACTAAACAAGCGGATTAATAGTTAAACAATTATACACAAGAGGAAACAGAGTAGTAACAATAACTACTTATTAATTACCACTTGTGCTTCCAGTGACTTGTCGCTGTAGCGCAGCATCACCAGTGATAATTGACAAAATGTCCTTATTGAATTTAATCCTTTATGAATATTGAATGGGGTTGATCGTATCATTTTCTCAGAAACGTATATATATTTTATGAATTTTATCTATGTCGTATGATCGGGTGTTGGCGTTGGTTATTATATCGCGATAAACACTTGAGCCATGGCGCGAGGGTAATCCAGGTATAGCAACTGCACCCATCGCTAGTTTGTTTTACTTACATAAACGATCAGTTGTGGAAAGTGGTGAATTAGCAGTAAAACGATAAGGAAATAGACTGTCATAGATCTAAGAAAAATATCTAGGTTTTTAAGTATAATCTTAAAGTCTGAAATCGTCACTCATCTGCCTTAACTCCATTGGCGTAGCTGAGTCACCAAAGGCACTGGGGCAAAAAATAAACTAGGGCCCCAACTAAACTATTTAAAATCGTTTGTTCCATATTCGTCGTGTTCCGAATTCGTCTTACTCCAGATTCGTCGCGTTCCTGGAATCTGATTTATTTATATTGCGAATGCGGGAGAAATTTTCACTAGTTCAATTTAAAGTTTGTAAGTCAGAGTCCGAGGGGCCCCCTGAGCTTGGGGGCCCCGGGGCACTGCCCCGTCTAGCCCTCCGGTAGCTACGCCACTGCTTAACTCTACCAACATTATTCAGGAAATAACGACAAAAGAAGAACTATTTTTACCACGTTTTGTCTTTATTTAATTTATTTTTAAGTTTTTTTAAGTCACTTTCTTGTTTCTCTGTCTGTCTGTCGTTCCGGGTGGAATCTTGCAACTCAAATTTCGAGCACTTACCGATTAGCTATCCTGTTGAAACTTTCAGGGTAGCTCACAACAAGATGACGATCAAAATGTATGGCATTTTGATTGAATTTATTTTATGTCGACAAAATGTTGTTATCAAACATGATTCGCATAAACGTGACGAATAAGTTAATTGATTAAAAATAACACTGACCTTTACTTTCGGATGAAACTGGTTCTTACCGGTTAAAATATTTCGCAGGAATAAAAGCGGCAACAGTTATAATCATAAGAGAAATTGTGGAGGCATTGAAAAACGAAAGTCAGAAAGAACCCTGAGGAATGCCAATTACCGAAAATTATGTTTAAATTTTTGCGCTTTCGGACATGCTCGCTTTTCCATTATTTTGTTTTTTTAGGGTTCCGCACCCAAAGGGAAAACGGGACCCTATTACTAAGACTCCGCTGTCCGTCCGTTTGTCTGTTTGACTGTCTGTTTGTCTGTCTGTCCGTCTGTCCGTCTGTTACTAGGCTGTGTCTCATGAACCGTGATAGTTAGACAGTTGAAATTTTCACAGATGATGTATATCTGTTGCCGCTATAACAAGAAATTAAATAAAAATATTTAAGGGGGTTCCCATACAACAAACGTGATTATTTTTGCCGTTTTTATCGAGAATGGTACGGAACCCTTCGTGCGCGAGTCCTTTTCGCACTTGGCCGGTTTTATTTTTCTTGTTAAGTCCTAGTTCGTCCTTCTAGCTTATGGTTGAGCAAAAATACAACCCGATCTGTTATTTCATTACTTACACTTGAAGGAAGGGCAAAGAAAGAAACATTTAAATACTTGTTTACTTACATAGCAATGTCGCAAAATTTTTAACGTGTGGTAAGATCGTCCTACCGGCCCGCGAGCCAATTCGCGAGCCTTAGCTATATTTCCTAGGTATAGGATTTCGTACAACACATTAACTCTAAAAACTTCTTAAAGAATAAAAGGAATACCACTCGTGCTAAGGTACCTATGTAAGTATTACATATTATGTATATGATTGACGCTTCATGACCTCTAGTTTTTAACCGATTTCAAAAAGGAGGAGGTTCTCAATTCGACGGTCTGTTTTTTGTTTGTTTGTTACGCGATTACTCTGCCAATTATGAATTGATTTTGATGATTCTTTTTTGTTTGGTAGGTCATACTTCTGAGGTTGTCCCATATAAATTTTATTGAAATGGATTCAGCACTTTTTGAAAAATTAACAAAAACAAAAAATATAAGTCTAGTGTTGAAGTCGGTACTTGTTTTTTTAAATTAATTATTGTTGTCCACGAACTATCACAATTTTACCTACGGCCTTACTATTTAGCATGCATCCCTTGCCGTTTCGCCGCGGACCACAACATACATATTCATACAATAAATATTGTATATCATCCTTAAAGTCTCGATTGTCCATATTCCGAGCAGAGCGCGAGGAGAATACTAGTTAATCTTCAACCCTTTAATGGGATATGGTATGCGTAATTAATGAATCGTTATCAAAACAAAGACATCTTTAAATAGATTAGACAATGCGCTTCCTACTCTGAAGGGTGAGATACGAAATCGAGTGGTTCTGGTTAGTTCGATTGGGTTATTTCGAGTGCGATCAAGTACGATGTAAATATAAATGTAAATAGGCTGGGTAGGATCGCGCTAAACAATAGACTAAGTACTTACCCAGGCCTAGCGCACTCCGCACTGTAGGTACGAAGCTACATACATAGCCGGACACCGACGGCGGGTCGCGCGTCGTTACACGTACCGCGTCAGAAGAGATAAGAGCTATGCGATAGAAAGAGAGGCGCTCTGTAGGTTAATATGACTAGTAGGTGTGCAGCGCTACGCTGAATTGAATTTTATTGCGTCATAGCAAGAGTCGCTATTTCGGAGTGATGCTTCTGTCCCTTAGTATTCTCTGACTTACCTTAAGGTTTTAAATAATTAGAAAGAAGAAAACTGATATTGCTCGTGCAAGGATTGAACCAGCGTCTTCGGCTCTCGGCCCGAGCAATATCATTTTTCTTCTTCCTTATTTGTAAAATCTTAAGATTGTCGCCTAGCATGCGCTAATGCATTTAATATCAAAATTAAGTACTTACCTACTCTAAAGTTTAGTTTAGTCCTAGCCTATTCATGTTTTCTCTAAACCCACTGCTAAAAACGAGTTTCAAGTCCTACGTGCCCCGGCTCCCTGCAAGATATAAGGAGGTGTTCCTGGATAGCATATTTTAGGACGTTTTTTTTTTTAATAATATTACGGAAATGTTTATAATTTGTCGATTAAATTATCATTTTTCAAGAGTATGACTGCAATTGTAACCCATGAGACTATTTAAAATAAAACATTTGTACTGTTTTTTTTTAAGAATTTGTTTCAGTATTCCATATTCGGTCATTTTCCTCTACTAGTCTGTAAGGTATATATTTTATGGGCCTCTGGTACTTTTAATTTGTTATATCTGTATTATTACCTGAAATAAATGAATTTATTATTATTAAAGACCAAGAGATACGCTAATTTTCATAGAGCATACACTGCAGCGGTGAACCTGCGAGGGCCTTAGCGCAGTTTCGCTAGTTATAAACATGTCATTGAATCTTGTAGCATTTGCTGGTTGAGGAGTTGCATGTTTTGTCACGTCCGCGTCCGTTCGTCGCGACGTTTCCTTCACCGGTTACAGCGCGCGTAATTCCACACATACCTAGCCATTGCTGCAAGACACGACGTAAAATTCATATACATATAATGCATTGACAATGTATACCTAGAGAATTTAGCGAATGCTAGAGATATTTCTTCGAGAGTTCACTACTTACAATGCCTATGGGTAAAATAAATTATGTTAAACGAAAACGTTCGCTCCGAATTCTTTCCTAAATATTTTATCCAGATTATAAGATTTTGGTTACTTTGGCCACAAATTACCTACCAAAGAAGCCTATTGGGAAATCCAGGAAATCGAAAAAGCAATATATTTTCTTCACATTACATTTACCTACCAATAACTTTTCCTCTTTGATATTAAAATTTTGGTTAGAAATGTAGTCCAAACTTAATTGCTTCGTTTTCGAACGAACCCTTAATTTAAGACCTTGTTAAAAGTATTTTTGCTTTACATTAAGGTTTTTAATTGCCTGTTCACCAGCCTAATTAAACAAATTAATTGTCCCTTATCGCTATGACATAATGTACCAGTTTAAACACAATCTGCGATGCCGGCACTCGCACCCAGTTCTGTGATTCATATCGGAGACATTTGGTATCTTATCTCCAAGGTTCTCTTTGAACAGCGCATTTAGTAACAAGTCAACAATACTGTTGTTAATGGTGAAAATTAAGCTGAATAACTAGCTGGAAACGAAATACCTCGCTTTGTAAAATGAGTATAAAATAGTCACGCCTCGCCTTCGGGGCGGGTTGGGAGTGGAACAAATGAAAATGGGATTATACAATCTCTGACCTTACAGCCTACAAACCCGAGATATCGACTCTATCAACTCTGACCTCTCGTTTATTGACATACAGTCCACAGAACACTTACTTAGCAAAGTAGCACATACAACACATATATACTAAAGTCATTATATTTGGTCTTCAATGTCGTATGTAATCTCCTTTTTCCCACACAGACACAATGTAGTTCACAATTCATGTCGTTCACAATCCACAGTACAAATAAAGGGTCCTTGTCATTAACTGATGTTTTCCCATTGGGAATAGCCCGTTGCATTGATTCTCTGTTTACCATGATAGCACACGTTGCATGACATGCATGTTATGTTAAATCAAACACTGCATTTTGTTTTTAGCTAAGATAAGATGTGGCGCGCCCTGGTTGAGACCATAATCGGGGGCGGCCGGTGAATCCAGCTCTTGGTAGCTGTGCTTCAACCACTTTTCCACTTCACTATTAGTATTATTTTTGGTTCCTATGCTGTATTGCCTGTATTCATCATCGATGTTTGGTAGCGAGCCTTTTATCGATTAGCTCCATTTGGGTTTTCGCTTTCGCTTCAGCTGCTTCCAATTCCAGCTCTACACAATGGTACGTCAACAGGATGAGACTCGGCCGTGAATCCATGATCGTCGGGATCCTGTTTAAGGACAGTACGTCCAAAAAACAAATTCAACAACTTATTTTTACAAGCATTACTATGTTCGGGTTTGAAGGCTATTGAAGCCAGTGAAATTACGGGGCATTATAAGACTCAACAGCTAATTGTCTCAGGGTGACGAGCGCAGAGCAACGCCGCGCAAGATTTTGAAAAAAAGTTCTGGTTGGTGCTGTTATTGTTATGGGCTGGCGTATTGCTTACCATCAGGCAAACAACCAGCTCGTCTCGTCATTCAGTTACATAAAAATAAATATTTTATTAAGCTAGAAATCCCACTTTTCTGATTCAGATTTCACCTCATTTACCTAGTAGGTAGGTACGTAATATTATCCTTAAAGGCAACATCGCACTTCATTGACTGAAACAGCGGTTTGCTTATCGTACTCAAATAAAGTCACCGTTTAGAGAGAAAAGTATGCAATAGCAACATCTACTTAAATACTTCCTTTAAAACTAGTATCTTACAAATAAGAACCTTGTTAAAACAGCATTGATCAATATGCATGTCAATGAAGCAGTTACTTTTATCACATCGGAATCAGTGCTATCCGCCCATTTATCTTGGGCATAATCGACCTTATTAAACAGGATGATGGTGATTGCTTAGTAACTGACGATGCATTAACAGCCTAGGCGCCAGAACACCTTGTTACTAACTAGTTACTATAGTGTATAATTAGATACACTAGGTAGTGACTATATACTTATACACTTTTTTTATGTAACTGAATGACGAGACGAGCTGGGCCCCAATTCACTATTACAACTTGGCGAAACCACGTCGACTCCTTGCTTCGAAATCACGCCGATTCCTTCATTAATAAACGACATCTTTATGACGCATTCATATATTTATATAGGTATATGACGCGTAATAGAGAATACAAATTTCGCAGATGTCGTTTATTAATGAAGGAATCGACGTTTCCTTGAAGCAAGGAATCGCCAAGTTGTCATAGTAAATTAGGGCCCTGGTCGTTTTCCAAATGGTAAACAATACGCCAGCCCATAACAATAACAGCACCACCCAGAACTTTGTTTAGCAAAATCCTGCGCGGCGCTGCACTGCGCTCGTCACCTTGATACAATTAGCTGTTGAGTCTCATAATGCCCAGTAATTTCGCTGGCTACAATGCCCTTCAAACCGGAACACAGTAATGCTTGCGCACTACTTCTTGGCGGCTGAATAACTGGCAAAGCGGTGGTACTCACCCAGACGGCCTCTCGCATACGGGAAACCTACCTAACGTATATGTAGATGTAGATTGGAACTAGGAACAGTTTAATGATAACGATTCTTAAACTAGGTTACCTCGTGTTGTCAAATCGACGGCAAATTATTTCCGCGAAAGCTGAGATACTATTACAATCGGATCATTTATGATGTACGACGATTGGCTGGTTTCATGGTCTTCTTATTCATACCAATAATGGCACGATTTTTACTTGACAAGGTACAGTTGGCTAAACATGAGTGACAAGAAGTGTTAATTTGTAAGGAAACTTCGGCAAGTGCTCTTGAAACGTCGCAGACTAGCAGAATGCAAATGAGGGTTCAGAATAGATAAAGAACTTTAAAGGCGTAACTAAAGGTCGATGTATGAGGTTGGACATGTTGGCCTTGGCTATTTATGGAAAAACTAATTAAAGAACCATTATGACTCTTGTATATAACTAACTTAGATGTATACAATGGATAGAGTTAAACTCGGAAGATTTACCTGGCCCCTAACTAGGATTCCATGGAACCTAGGGAACCAGGAACTACGAGGACCAAGGTCCCACAGCACCCAGACGAAACAAATGCTTGCGCTTCCTTTTCTGTGCACAAACATTTGTCTCGTCGCCGTCGCGGGAATCGAACCCGCAACCTCAGTGATGTACGAGATTTGAGCAAACTTGCCGAACCACTGCCACACCACAGAGGCTGTCTAAGCTTACATTTGACATGCACTGTTTAGTTGGTGAAATATTGGAAATATATCTGGAAATAATGATATATCAATGTTATTATATGGCTATGTAATTAACTAATTATGCTATGACATTGCTGTCACTGTAAAAATAAGCCAGTCTAGCCTAGCAGCGTAACCTTGACTGTAAAAAATAAGTAAAGAATATCAAAATATCAAATAACTAATGATGATAGAATACGAGACAGACTAGCTAAATTCACGTCTTATTTTTGGGATCAAGATCAAGACTTAGAAACTCTTATGGAAAATCTCTTGGTACCATCTCGCATTTCTTATTTTGTAATGTATAATCATGAATTTTCTAGTTAACTGCTCTTTGTGGATGTTTTTAATTGGCTTTTTTTATATTGAATTGTCAAATTATTTAATAAAATAAAATAATAGAAATCATTTTGCCACCATAAAAGGAGGCTGTAGGGTTAAGTGCGTTATTATTAGATATTGAGTATTGCAAACAATCACAAGAAATAACATAGGTAATTGTGAAGCAAATCGGTCTCGACGTGCCATATTTGGCTGCCATCGTTTATAGACTGGTCTAGCCATGTAATTTGCAGTTAGGATGTGTGGTCCCAATAAGGTCACAAATAACAGCCTGCGGATGTAGCCCTCGGAAACCTTTGTGGTGCAAGGCATAGGAATGCGTTGGATTGTTGTGAAATGTACTTTGAATTAAGAGTTGACTTAACTCTGATTGATGTCGTTTTCGAAAATTGAGTTGCTTGTGGTTTTCTTAGTTTATTTGGTTAAACGACCACTATACTGAATGACTATCTGAGTGAATAGGCACCTCATGGGCAAACGTGCTCCACCTTAGACCGCTACTACGCTTACCATCAGGTGAGTTGTTGTCAAACGTGAGCCCATTTAATCACAAAAAAAAATATCTATCATCAGAGGCTTTAGTCCCCGATGCTAGAAATGATTAACAATTTGCGTATATCACCTGTCACACATAAAAAAATATAAACATGTCGAACATTTTGAACATGTTGAACACACGTCTAAAAAAGTGCACCAAGAACCAATGGTAACGGAAACGATCAGTTCCAATTTTGCCGGTGATCATGCAGAAGTTTGACGCATTTTTTAAACTTTGGTCTTCTTCTCGTGTGGGTGTGCAACCCCGCTGCCGGAGTTATAGACCGCCCCCAAGTCTGCGACATCGCCTAACGACTGGGACCGACGCAAAGGCCAAAGTGGCCTCTGAAGCACAGAAGCCCTACCAACTAAATACCGTACATTCAAGTGGTGACTGCAGCAACCGTTGTTTAACCTAGATCTATTATACGAACAGCTATAAAGACAAGATTCGATGAGAGCTACAACAATTGGTAATCGGATCAAAAACCAATTAATAGGTTCTGTGGTTGCAGTTTCTAGTTCGCAACGAAAGCAGTCAGTCTCCGGTGACCCCAACCTTTACGTTTTGCACCACGTCTGGAAGTAAACTTCGCTTCAATTTACTCCGTACAAGGACTTCTGCGTAGGCGGCGGCGCATTCTGAGTTAACATGTACCTACATTTGATTTGTACATTCACCGACAAAGAATTACTGATTATGCCTAAATTTTCAATAGATATGTAGGTTTACTACAGCTAATGTTCATCTTTAGGACTTGTATGGGATTCATGAATTGGGAATCATCATTATCAGCTCATTAAGTTCCCACCTTCTTTCAGAGAGAGAATGTGCCAAATTCACCAGGCTTGCATCGTGTGGGTTGGTGGTCCACCAACCCGATTGATTTTGATGATTGATGTGATTTTCCATCGGTACAGTCAACGACAGTTGAGTGAGAGTCGCTGACTCGTTTCCACTTTCCAGATAAATTCCAGTAAAAAACTTTACAACTGAACCTTGATGGAATGTCTGGACTTGGTTCTCGGTTAGTCCTTGGATCTTGGTTGGTTCTGTGAGCTCAGATTTGAACAATCCAATCTGAGATTGACTGTACTAAAACGTGTGCAGTGTGCCTAATCCGATGCACGAGTGAATCACCGCGTGGTCCAGTAATTTTAGCGAGTCCCTTTATTGCGAGGCTATTTTTAGAACATTGTGAGTGGACTGAATCAATGCAGCAGTACCTAAGCCTGTGACGACAGAGTTGGAATAGCTTGGGATATTCACTTAGAGGTATGAGCAATAGGCAGCATTGAAGTAAAATATAATAAGAATAAAAATAAATAATATTGCGATGCGACTTTCGATCCGACGCACCCGGGTTCGAATCCCGCTGGCCCACACCACTGACATTCTTAAGTTATGTGCGGATTTAACACTAGCTCTAAATACGGTGAAGGAAAACATCGTGAGAAAATCGGCATATCCAAGAATTTATCACAAAATTTCAAGAACACGTGACATCCACCAACCCGCACTGGGCCAGCATGGTGGATTAAGGCCCATACTCTCTCTATGAGACAAGGCCCGTGTCCTAGCAGTGGGAACGTGATGGGCTGATGATGATGGTGATGAAAAATAATAAACGTTTATTTGAATGATTTTTTTGCAAACTGGCCTCAACTCAGCGTTGTGCTAGCCATGCGACCAGCGGTCTTCCGTTGAAGCAGTTTGAGTGACTAATACATTAACATAAACCTAATTCACAATAAAAAAATTGTCTGCAAAACTATGTATGCAAGATACGTCCGTTGCTCTACAGATAGTAATTTACGCTCTGGAATGACCACTATTGTGTTTTTTATATCTGACGCTGATATCACACCTGATACGGGCTTTTCTTGATGCTACCGGTAGACCAGCAGTGTCTGGGTAGCTTCTACCCACGGGCACTTGTAGTTGGTCTAGGTTACCACTCTGACCACTGAAGATGTGGTATGGTATTGGCTATGTGATGGCTATGTGATGGCTATGTGATGGCTATTTGCTAACGAAAGAAGAGAGAAACCCTAGCAACCATAACATTTGAAGGTCAGATGAACGATGTAGGACTAGCTGTTGCTCGCGGTTTACTACGCGTTGTAAAGTAATCTATCCTGCTTCTGATCATTTTCTGTCCCACCATATCCCGCGAGTGTTCTCTTGCAATCGTTTTGTATTCCGAGAAAACAACATCTTGCGGCTTAAATAAGTAGGTATGACAAAGAATGAACGAGAAACCACAAAAATATTTATAAGTCTTCTAAGTATTCTTTTCTAAGTGGAAAACAATTTGTAAGTAATTAAGCATCTATTTAAGTATCGTGGTTAACGCGCATTTAACTGGAATTTATAGCATAAAGGAAATAAGTAACTTAACTCTTGCTTACCGACTTAATTTATTTATTAAATTGTAGGTAACCACCTCATTATGGGCATTAACCACTAATTATCCGATTTAATTATGTAGATTATGAATAATTTAATGGTCAGGAAACCAGATTCACTTCCTGAAGAAATTATAAAGATATATCACATTGCATGTCAATTTCTTGACTTTAAAAAGGTGAAAATATTTAAAGTGTTTAAAAATCGTTAATGAAATTATTGCTTCAATAAAGCTGTCAGAGACGCGGATTTAAGTCTCCAACAACACTTTAAACAGTTAAGTTGTATAAATTGTGAGTAAGTTCCCAGTGCATGTAACTAATAAAATGCAAGAAGTGGCCAATGACCTTTACCAACATTTGCAATTACAATGCTTTTATGAGTGCTCTTACTTAGCGCTTCACAATAGTGCAAATTACTTTTTTTTTAAGTTCGCCCGTTATGGCAGGCTATAGTCTCCAGGACCATACCGCCAAGTCTTACGTAGTTTTTATTTGAAGGTTAAATATTCCATTTATTATACTTTTGTTGAGAATGAGGGTCAGCAACAAGCCGAACCCTCTCCTAGTGCTTCAATAAAGTGGTGGAATTTTATTCAACCTTTCCATGGACTTTTCGGGAGAACATAAAAAGCAACGTTTTCTCTATTTTGTTTCATTTGCCTACATTCGCGCACGTTTACGAACACATAATGGTTCCACCGATTCATTCCACCGATATTACACATGATCACTCGAAATAACACTTGTTTGGAAAATAAAAAAAAATCGAACTGTATCACTTTTCATTTCCCGCCAAAAAGACTTGTGAAAATTACGTAGGAATTTATTGTGTTCCAGGTGGCAGGATAGTGGGGTCGGTCCCGCTGGTACAGAGACTAGTATGACTCATAGGAAACATACGACTAAGGTCTGGCACGACGTTCTTTTTTTTTCTTTTTTTAGGGACTTTTAAACTACATATATGTTTATGCCAGTCCCATCGTGGCCTTATAATTAGATAGAAAAAACAATTAACATACATACTACAAAAAAGACAATAATAATGATACAGTTGCGTTGAAATGATTCACGGATTAAGACACGGAGTGGCACGACGGCGTTCTTAAGCATGGTTGAAAAACTGTCTAATAAAAAGTGGTAACTAGAAGAACGATTGCATCTACTATAGTTTAGTTTTAAGTGCAATAAATCGTTTTTAGGGTTCCGCACCTCAAGAGGAAAAAACGGAACCCTTATAGGATCACTTTGTTGTACGGCTGTCTGTCAAGACCCTTTATCTCGGGAACGCGTGGAGGTATCGAGTTAAAATTAAAACCATATACCCAGGTGTTAAAAATCGAAGTCTAAGTTAACTTAAAAAAAGATACGGCCGTTTATGCCGAAAAAAACATATATTTCGACACTCTCAAAATTTATAGGGTAGGTACTTTCCGTTGACCTAGAACGATGAAATTTGGAAAGTTTGTCTTTTACTACAAGTACAGGGAAAAATCTGAAGAATATTAGAACATAAAAAATATAGTCTTTGTACGGAACGTCGGTAGACAAATCCGGCTCGCACTTGTCCGGTTTTCTTAGACATGTTTTATCAAAATCGGTTCAGGAGTCTACTTTTTATAGGTTACTAGCTGCGCCCCGCGCTTCCACCCGCGGTTTCCCGGGATAAAAAGTAGCCTATGCGCTACTCCAAGTCCTAAAGTACCTACATACAAATTTCCCCATAATCAGTGCGGTAATTTTTGCGTGAAAGAGTAACAAATATACATCCATACATTATATATATATATATAGGATTTGTGTCGGGGTTGTTTAAATTTAATTCGTAATATATTTCTACTGGAATACAAATGACTGCAACGTAAACTCGTGTCGTGCGTTTTCTTATGACTCATGGTCCGGTCAGAATGTTGAATGGAGCACGGACAAAGAAGTGACAGCCACAACGACGTGTGGAGAAAATAATGATATATGAGCCTGAGGAAATGTGGTTTTGAGATCAGAAAACAGCAGTTATTAAATTGGCTGTTAAACCTTTGGGAAAACGTCAACCGGTGGTGAAAATATGCAGTTTTACGTACCTGCAAGAGTAAATGCGTATGATGTACTTCACATGGAGATTTTGGATTTCTTTAATAAAATAGGTACAGGATAACAATTTTCTTTCGTGAATATTTCCTTTACTTTAATAGTTATTTTGCTATTTGGGGCGGAGATGAATCCAATAAATAAAAGATAATTAAAGTCGGTCCAGCCGTTCTTGAGACATAAATGATGTAACTAAGCTGACTTTGTTATAAACATAAACGTGAGAATGTAATTACATCATGTGCGTAATAACAAAACGATTTACCTTTCATTTTCAAAATTTTAATGATTCTCAAATAAACAGAATTTTCTTAAAACTTGACTCATACAAAGTCTAATGAAAAATTGAGAAAGTCAGCAGGAAAAATAGAAAAGGAAATCTCAAAATACTCATACATCAATCTTTACAGGTGAAAAATGGGTCAGCAACACACAGCAACAGCATCAGAAGCAGACACAATTAAATAAACAACCGTTTCCGAGATTTCCTCCATCGTCTGCCAAAACACTATGGTAGATACTATTAATTATTCTGTGGCCAACATCAGATAGGTATAACTATATATAGTTAGGCGAAAGAGCGACTGTGGCTCTGTGGGAGAATGTGCGACTTTCGATCCGACGCACCCGTGTTCGAATCCATCTGGCCCCGCACCACTGACTTTCTTAAGTTACGTGCGGTTCTAACACTCGCTCTCTAAAAACGGTGAAGATATACATCGTGAGGAAACCCGCATGTTCAAGAGTTAATCTTCAAGGACATGCGACATCCAACAACCCGCACTGGGCCAGCGTGGCGGATTGTTGCCCAAATTACTCTTCCTATGTGAGAAAGCCCTTGTCCCAGCAGTGGGAACGTAATGGGCTGATGATGATAGTTAGGCAAGAAAATTATGAATGAAAAAGACCAAAATAGAAAGAAATAGTACGACATTTTCAAGTGTTTCCGCAAGTGATTAAAAGGCATTATGAGACACTATGGTCTTAGGGTGACGAGCGCAGTGCTGTGTCGCGCAATAAAGTTCGGGTAGCGCCGCAACTATTATCGGCAGGAGTTTTGCTCACCATGACCTGCTCGTCTTTTTTTTACTGAGTGTCGTGACGATCAAGTCGTTCGCCTGATGGTGTTCGCCTTACCTGCCCATAACAATTACAGTGCCAACCAGAATTTTTAATACTATAAAAAGCACTGCGTAGCACTGCATTGCGCTAATCACCGAAATATCAGATTCTCACATGCCCAGTAATTTCGCTGGCTTCAACGGCCTTCAAACCGCAACACAGCAATGCCTGCGCACTGCTGCTTGGCGGCAGAATATCTGGCAAAGCTGTGGTACCTACCCTGACGGCCTCCGCATACGAGAGAGCTACCCCGAGTATCGTCTTGTCAATCAATTGTATAAAAAATGTTTCGATGTCATCATCGTCACATCGACAGACGCGAAGTTGAAAATAGTGCATCGCCTATTGTCTTCCATAACATTCAACTTCTTGTGGCTATGTAATATTTTCTCCATAGGTTGTCGAACGGATTCTATTCTGCGCAGTTATCGTTAATCGTTTGTTTACTGTGGATTAATATAAACAATTCTGCGGCTACGAGAGACAATGACGACTTGGGAACGGTTAGGGCTGCTCAGCTTTGAATATCCTATGGGTTTTCTGATGGCAATAGTCCATCACGATACACCATCTCTATCTTTAAATAGTGTAAAACAAAGTCGCCTCTTCGCCATTTGTCTTATTTTTTCCGACCCCAAAAAATGAAGGAGGTTTGCTATGTATTTTTTATGTTTGTTACCCTCAGATAAAGTATCGAGACTCGAAGTTGTTACCTCAGAACTCATTTATAGATTGATTTAGTTTTTTTTTGCGTTAGTTTCAGTATAGCTTCAAGGTGGTCCCATATATATTTCATCGATATTCGACCTTAGACTTCAAAGATACATCAGAATTGAAGTTTCATCCATCCATCCATCCATCCTCATAAACTTTCGCATTTATAATATTACTTAGTAGGATTTGAACAGCTTTTGTAAGTACTGCTAAGGAGTGGAATTCTCTACCGGAATCCTTATTTCCTTCCAATTATAACTTGGGTCTCTTTAAAACAAGAGTGAATAGACACCTCATGGGCAAACGTGCTCCACCTTAGACTGCAACTACGCTTAGTATCAGGTGAGTTGTTACCAAAAGTAAGCTGATTTCATCATAAAAATGGTACAAAGGTAAAAAAAGGTAAAGCTGTTCTAAAACAAAGGTTATAAATTTCGACCTGAAAAATCTACATCTTGTTTTTTCAGTGATAATGGTTAAAAATGCCTTGTTGTTCACAGCTCAGCTAAAAAAGATATTACAGCCGGTTCTGCCCTAATTAATGAAGATAAACGACCAGCCCTGAAGCAAGTTTTTAGCAAAACAAACCGCTAGAGTGGGAATTGACACGTGTTTAGTAAACAGAGCTGTACGCTTGAGAGAGATGATTTCACCACCGTGAGTTATGTAGTACCCTCTATTATGAGATCGGTCGCTATTGACTGTGATAACAGGTTATACATAGATACATATGGCATGATATAATAAACGACGTGCATTCAATTGAAAGGAAAGCATAAACAATTGAAGAGCGTTTGTGCACCGCGATCCGTAGAGCCATAAAAAAAACAAACCATAAAAAAAAATTTGTTCACAATTTTTTGTTGAAAAATATATGTTTCAAGCTAAGCTTTTAACAAATTCGTAATCGCAACCGCTAGCAGATTAAAATAAGCCCAAACACTATTAGTTTACGATTATCCGTCAAGGAGTTCCATTGCCCACCTTCCGTCTCCGCCCATGCCCATCATCAGATCAGCTGGCTGTCACCATAATATTGCATTGTCATCGGACTTTGACACGTATGTAAAATTTCAACTCCGTAGGATAAGAGAAAGTTTTGATTCAACTTGCAAGATTTGACCCAAACAAACAATAGGCTGCATATGGAAACCCGAGCCTCCGTGTCTCCGAGCACTTTGCGCACACGCAATAAGATTTTTTTTAACAAGAACTAAAACACCTCTATAGTAGCATACAAGACTGTGTTTATACCGCAGCAGTTCATGCTCAAGTAGACATCACCTACCTAGTTCTCGGCGAGCCTATTATTTCCATTTCCTCCGCTATTACGTTAAATGTCGGCATTCAGCGATATTTCCGTTCGGACCTTGATCTTTCCTCCACGTTTTCACCTTTGAGCGTAAGTGGGACATTTTTTGGACCTTGTGTTACGCATGTAGCATTTGTACCTATACTCGTATATCAGAATTTGACCTCTTTGATGTATGGATCCAGTTGCGTATTGAAAAGTAAGTACTAAGACAAAGAAGACATACATAGAAGACAGAGATGGAACATTCCGCTTCTGCCAAGTAGCCAACTGGCACATAAGAAAAATAATATTGTCAAAAACAAACATAAAATATTGTAATAAAACTTCTAAAAAAATGCCCCTCAGTTTCTTGCCGTATCTCCTGAGTAGTGGTTCTTTTTCCGATACGGTGGTTGTCATTGTAATAATTGACGTTCATAAGCGCGTCTGTGACGACAAAATTGAATAGAGAACTTTTGAACTTAAACTCTGAACTTAAGATAGTGTTAAAACTCGGGGGAGAGGGGATAGTCAACTGCGGATCATAATAATATGACTTTGGCTAATGTGAAAAAAATTCTCACTAGTTCGACGATCGAACAAATGAATCGAACTAGTAACTAGAACATAGGTACCCTTCTGTCATCTTGGATCCTACATAAGTTTTATAGTACCTATATCGATCCTTTTGTTTTACAATTGCAACCGTTTTCAAGGCGGCCAAATATCATTAAAATAAAGATTGTTGTCCTCAATATCCTTAAGTTCGATAATATCGATAAACATCAGACGATCGCTTCCTAATAATCAAACATGTCGGTTCGACTCTCCATTATGTAGGACCCTATAACCCGTTCCTTTCGATTATCTTTTACGTGATCTTTCTTTACAGTTACTTTTATTTAGGTGAGGATATTTTGGTATCGTTATTATATGAGTTTCTTGAAAACACGTTTGTATGAGTGTGAGTTACCTATTCCCGGGCTACTTTTACTGTGTTGATTTTGTTTCGAATTATTTTAAAAATGCAATCAATACATTAGCTAATTAGAAGACTAAAGTTAAATTATATATTTAGTACTTAGCTTAGTTCTAAATATAGGTGTGTATTGTCCGAAATAAACTTTTTTTTTAGCCGAATAACATACCTATATACTAGGTACTAGCGATAGCCGTCACAGCTTCGGACCAAATAGTAAATAGTAATGTCTGATGATGTCAGACATTAGTACAGTAGTAAATAGTAATGTCTCGGGGTGATGAGCGCAGTGCATTGTTACGCAGTACTTTTTATAGTAGGTATAAAATGTTCTAGGTCGCACTGCAATTGTTATGAGCAGGCGTGGCGCTTACCACCAGGCGAACGACTTGCTCGTGTTATTTATGTCTTTGTTTTACCAATATTAGGTATTATTATTATACCATATAAAAATAATCGATAGGTATGCGCCTACGTCAACGACAAACACTGCAGGTCATTTGCTCTATGGCCAGGTGTTGCCATGGCCAGAATGCCATTAAAAACTGTTAATACCCAATACGCCCATCAGCTAAAGAACTCGATCGTAAAGCGCCGCCACGAGTCGTAAAATGTGGCCTAATTTAGTAGATTTAAGTCCTAAAAGAACGACCCGTCTTTAATTTTAATCGGGCTTCAGACAAAGGGGGTTTGGCTCTGAACGTTTTGTTCATCCGACTCCTTCCTTTTATCGCAAACGAAGATTTGTTTGATTTTTCACACTTTGTTTTGAAAATTAATGAAGTAGAATAACTTACAAATAATTTTTGAGAAAATAATTTATGCGAAGTTTGATTGTCACAATAAAACATAATGTAACATTATTATTTATATATTTTTTATTTTTACTTTTATTTTGTTTATTTTTTATTTATTATTATTTTATTATTATTATTTGTATTAAGGCAAAAAATAAGAAAACACTTTAAATAAATAGGGCAATACATTTTTTAAATAATAAATAAATAATTAAATTTAAAATAATATAATCATTTAAAGTAACCTTAACAATTAAATAAATAATTAAGAATATCATCACGCACTTCACAATTTTTTCTTGCATGTCCTGGATGACTGGTAGAAAATGCTATGCAGCATTAAGTCTTCCACGTACAAAATGTTTTGTGCCAAAGTATAAATAAATTATGCCTATTCCCAGAAGTGTAAGGCATCATACATTGGCAACATTTTCCACAAGTGAACCCCTTTTCTACCCTTTTGTGTTACCAGTTGTTTGTAAAGAGGTCAGCGTTATATCCCTCGGGACTGAAGGTCGCGGTGGCGCCACCTAGCCGGGTCATTGGGCCGTGCTGAATATCAGATGGGCTGGTGTCTCACTTTTCACCTATTTACAATAGAGCAAAACTGAAAACAATGCAAGGTCGTTTTAGGTCGGTTAAGGACCTTAGGTCCTGGAAAAAGACAGGCTAACGGATTAGGCTCACAAAATTCTGTAACTTATGGTGAAAACCGCATTAAAATTCATTGCTGCGTAGTTTAGAAATACTAACCGACCGACACGCGGAATGTGACTTTGTTTTTTAGATATTTTTTAAAGATAGGTCTCCATTTCTAAACACGGCATAAAAGGTTAAAATTAAGGGTCAAAAATATTTTTTTCTTCAACTTCTAAGTTTTTTATAAACATGTTCTATTTCGAAATACAGTAATAGGGTAGATCATATGATACCTCCTCACGTAAGCCACGTAGCTCCATTAAATCTGTGGCGATCTATCCGTCCACCCTAATTCGTCTAATTTGTTGTAAATGTCACATCACTAAAATGGTGTGACATCACTAGTTACTAGCACGAAACGTCAGAACAGATTACCGCCCTTAGCTTTTCACGTCTTGTAATTTTACAACGTAACGAATACTAGCTGGCCTCTGAATCTTAATGTAAATGGTGTTTTCCTGTGTGGTGAATCATAATAAACTCTTTAACGTTTTAACAACGAGTTCGTTTCATTTAATCGGGAGACGTCGTCCTCCGCATTGGTGACCGCGACTTTGAAACCACGCTCTCGGCTGCTCTAGCAACATCAGTGGCTAGCAGCCGTTTCAGGAGTCTACGCTCTACGCTACGACACAACCAGAACAGGTGTCAGCGCCGGCGCCGGAGTGCCTGCCCTTTCACATCCGTCTTCGCGTTGCAAACGCATCGGAGTGGAGTTACGTTATTTTATCGTTTGCACGACGCTGCTGCGACCACACCGGTCAGTCTTCGTATACATTTCGATGCGCACTCCCTACCTACGAGCTACGGTGAGAACCAAGTGCATCGAGCTTTCCTTCCTGCAGACTACAACTTGCAGTTGATAACAACCACAGAATATCACAGTAGCAACTTGAATCGCCGGATCAATTAGCCCGTCCTGAGTGCATGATTGCATGTGATGTGTGCAAGTGTAAAGTGCCAACATTTGAACAAGTGATAAGCAGCATCGGACTTACCTACTCGCCTCACGCAAGTCATTTTTTATTTTTTTTTATATATATATTTGACTTTGGTACAATTCAATCTATTTTTATCTACAAACGAACATAATGCCCAGGTACTAACTTACCAATTGTCTGCCTGCTTACATTTAATGCCTAGGGTACCGATTTGCCAACCTATTTTGATGCATTGCGGGCAACTAAAATTTAAGTGCATGATTGGAGTATAGTTATCACTTATGATAACTAGGTACCTAATTTACAGTCCTGTTTGTGTTTTTCTTTGCTTTGTGTTTGGTATAGGGTGTGTTTGCATAATAATATAATTATTAACTTAATTGTGTAAGTAACTAACACTCAAAACTTAATATTTAAGATTATTTAGCTAATGGATCAGATTATGATCAGGGAAAATGATGTAAATATTTAGTCAATGCCTGCCTACTGCTAACATTTCATATATTTGTGTTCGGTACTGTGGTAACTAAAATTTATTTATTATTGTGTGTTTGTTCTTCTCTGCTCGGGTGTGTGGTATTATTGCTGTTTGCATTAAATAAGTTTTGCACCATGGCAGACGAGCAGCTTCAGGCTCAACTCAAGCAACTGATGGCAGAGAATGCATCATTACAAAAGCGACTAGGCCAGAATGAGGTAGAGGCAAAGGTGTGCAGGGTTGCAGTAAAATTACCTACTTTTTGGGCTGACAAGCCGGCAGTTTGGTTTGCACAAGTGGAGGCCCAGTTTCAAATTGCTAATATTGTGGGAGATACTACCAAGTACAATTATATAGTGGGACATCTGGATCAGAGGCTGGCAGGTGAGGTCGAGGATTTAATAACAAATCCACCAGCGGAGGGAAAGTACGAAAAATTGAAAGAGATCCTCATTCAACGACTTTCAACTTCCCAGGAGAAACGAGTAAGAGAACTCCTAAGCGACGAAGAACTTGGAGACAGGAAACCGTCCCAATTTCTTCGCCACCTTCGTTCACTTGCCGGAACGGTTCTTTCAGATGACAGTATCATCCGCCAACTGTGGTTGCGCCGCCTGCCTCAACAAGCCCAAGCAATTCTAGCAGCACAGGCAGACCTCGATTTAGACAAAGTATCAGAGTTAGCCGACAAAATCGTAGAGTTGGCCCCAGCACCTGTTGTATGTTCTATGTCAACGACTCCAACTTTAACTTTAGCTACATTAGCTCAGCAATTGACAGAGGTGAGTAATCAAGTAGCTGCACTCTCGAGAGTTTCGAGACAGCAGAACCGCCCCACACGCGATCGGTCCGCATCTTCAGACAGGTCCTCAAATACTTCCAAGCGATGCTGGTACCACAGGAGATGGGGTGTCAAAGCAACTAGATGTACCAGGCCATGTGACTGGGAGTCGGAAAACCCAACCAGCAGTCAGTAGCGGCGGCAACTGATTGCGAAAATATCGGCCGCCGTCTTTTTGTCACAGACCAAGTGTCCACACGCCGGTTTCTAATTGACACTGGGTCAGACCTTTGTTGTTTTCCACATCGCTGGTTACAATCGCGTAGACAACCTACTGACTACGAACTCAGCGCCGCTAATGGAAGCTGTATACAAACTTTTGGTACAGTTATCCTTAAATTAAATTTTGGCTTGCGCCGCGATTTTACTTGGCAATTCGTGATAGCTGACGTCAGCACAGCAATTATTGGTTCTGATTTTTTGGCATTTTATCACCTTTTGCCAGACTGTCGTAATAAGAAATTGGTCGATGGTTCAACGGGACTATCATCTGCAGCCTCTACCGCTAGTATTGATCAGCCCAGTGTACGAGCAGTAGCTTCTGGAAAAACAATATTTACTAAGCTCCTAGCAGAGTTTCCAGATATCGCTCGACCTCCCGGTCTCCCTAGAGTCATCAAGCACGACACAGTGCACTACATCAAGACCACTGACGGACCTCCTGTCTCGTGCCGCCCTCGACGCCTGGCACCGCAGAAACTCGTTTCGGCTAAAAAAGAATTCGAGGAAATGGTAAGGTGCGGGACAGCTCGGCCGTCCAAAAGTGCATGGTCTTCACCGTTACATATGACTGTTAAAAAAGACAATACCTGGCGTCCCTGTGGCGACTACCGCGCCCTGAACGCGAGGACCGTACCGGACCGATACCCGGTTCGACACATCAATGATTTCGCCCATAACCTTGCTGGTGCTAAGATATTTAGCACATTGGATCTCATCAAAGCTTACCACCAAATTCCGGTGTTTGAAGAGGATATTGCCAAAACTTCCATCGTGACTCCGTTTGGCCTCTTCGAATTCCCGTACATGACCTTTGGTTTGAGGAACGCTGGTCAAACCTTTCAGCGTTTCATCGATGAGGTCACACGGGGCCTCGAATTCTGTTTCCCTTACGTGGATGATATCCTCATATTCTCTAAAGATGAGTCTACCCATCTCGAGCATCTACGTATCCTCTTCAAACGCCTACAAGACTACGGGGTTGTAATAAATCCCTCCAAATGTGTCCTAGGCGTTAGCGAAGTTGTATTCTTGGGCTACCACGTCAGTGGTGACGGTATCCGTCCTCCTCAGGATCGAATTCAAACCCTGCTAGATTTTCCACCACCCGAAACGGTACAAGGCATGCGCCGGTTTCTCGGGATGCTTAATTATTACCGAAGATTTGTCCCTCGTGCTGCGCAGTACCAAGCTCCATTAATCGATGCATTAGTTTCAACCAACAGTAAAGGTGCTAAGCCATTTCCATGGACACCCGAACTGCTGCAACAATTCGAAGCCTGTAAAAAGAGCCTTTCCAACGCAACATTGCTGCAACATCCAATCAACAACTCCAGATTGGGTTTGTTTACTGACGCATCCAGCGTTCACATCGGGTCCTGCCTTCAGCAACATGTAAACGGCCAGTGGTATCCACTTTCCTTTTTCAGCAAGAAATTGACTCCGCAGCAGGCACAGTGGCCAGCTTATTATAGGGAATTGTTAGCGGTTTATGAAAGCGTCCAACATTTTCGGTACATTTTAGAAGTCCAGCATGCTACAATTTTCACAGATCATAAGCCCCTCTTGTATGCCTTTTTACAGCGACGTGAGAAACTTCCACCACCGCAACTTAATCAACTGTCGTTCATCAGCCAATTTACAACGGACATCCAGTACATTAAGGGTGAAGATAATGTCGTGGCCGATGCTATGTCACGCATTGATATAGACGCTATCTCTTTAGATCAAGATTATGAAGCTCTTGCCGAGTCACAGGCATCAGACCAGGAACTTGCTAGTCTGTTGCAAAATGGTTCAAGCCTGACTCTTACCAAAATCAGCGCACCAGGGACCAACACTCCCGTTTACTGCGACATTTCCACTGGTAAGCCGCGTCTCTATCTGACCCCTTCCTTCCGTCGAGCTACCTTCAATAAGTTACATAATTTGAGCCATCCCGGTGCTCAAGCTACGACGCGTTTGGTGGCAGAGCGTTTTGTCTGGCCTTCGGTTAGAAAGGATTGCCGAGCTTGGTCACGCTCTTGTGAAGCGTGTCAGCGCAGTAAGATCTCAAGACACAATTCCGCTCCTACTGGTAATTTTGACTTACCATCCAGTCGTTTCATGCATGTCCATATCGACATCATTGGACCCTTGCCCGTCTGTAACGAATACCGTTATTGTTTGACTGCAATAGACAGAGTGTCCAGATGGCCCGAAGTTTGGCCCATGCGAACTATTACCGCGGAGGAAGTAGCCGAGACTTTCACCAGAGAATGGGTCTCTCGCTTTGGTGTGCCGTCGGTTATTACTACAGACCAGGGCTCTCAATTTGAATCCGATTTGTTTCATCGATTGTTGCAGCAATTCGCCACTAAGCGCATTAGAACCACCTCATACCATCCTTGTGCAAATGGGATGATTGAGCGAGTTCATCGGCAACTTAAAGCGGCGTTAATGTGCCATAATGACTCATGGGTAAGGTCTCTTCCTATGGTGCTTCTGGGAATGCGTTCAGCTTATAAAGAGGATCTTGAAGCGACGCCTGCAGAATTTCTCTACGGTGAGCCTCTGAGGCTCCCTGGAGAATTTTTAGCACCTGCTCCAGCCTCGGCACGAGTTGAAGACCCAGCTGATTTTGTCGTGCAACTGCGACACAAAATGTCGTCAGTACGACCACTGCCAGCTACTCGACATGGTGAGCGATCTTCATTTATATTTAAAGAATTGTCAACGGCATCACATGTTTTTCTTAGGGATGACACTATTCGAAGGGCATTACAGCCGCCTTATACTGGTCCATTCCAAGTTCTGGAGCGCTCGAGTGATGGTAAAACATTTATTATTATGGTAAAGGGCAACAAAGCCGTTGTAAGCGTAGATAGACTCAAACCGGCTTTCATTGACCATGTAGATCAGCATACGGCCCATACTGAGCCTTTACCCGTTCCGTCTGCTCCTCTCCCACGGTCTGAACCGTCGATTCCGCGACAGCCAGCGCAAATTAATTTGCCAGTAAAGCAGTCCTATACCACACGCTCGGGCAGACGCGTTAGATTTAAGAATTTTGATTGATTCTAATTGTTTATTATTGTGCTAAATTGTATTATTATTACTATTCTTTTTTTAACTTGTTTTTTGGCCTGGGTTATTTTTCTCCGTAGGGGGGTGGTGTGGCGATCTATCCGTCCACCCTAATTCGTCTAATTTGTTGTAAATGTCACATCACTAAAATGGTGTGACATCACTAGTTACTAGCACGAAACGTCAGAACAGATTACCGCCCTTAGCTTTTCACGTCTTGTAATTTTACAACGTAACGAATACTAGCTGGCCTCTGAATCTTAATGTAAATGGTGTTTTCCTGTGTGGTGAATCATAATAAACTCTTTAACGTTTTAACAACGAGTTCGTTTCATTTAATCGGGAGACGTCGTCCTCCGCAAATCGTCTAGAGGTCAGTTACATATTTTCTCTGAGGGGAGTTGCTGGATGGAAAGCCTAATTTTAGACCATTTATTTTCGATACATTTATGTAATTTAAATATATGTAGGGAATGTAATAAAATAGATTGACTAGAATAAAAAAAAATTAACGCTTTTCTTCGTTTTGACAAGAATATTTGGGTCAAATCTTGCAAGTTGAATCAGAACCACTACGGAGTTCCAACGGAGTTGAAATTTTGCATACTTGTTAAAGTCCGATGAAAGTGCAATATTATGGTGACCAGCTGATCTGATGATGGAGACGGAAAGTGGGCATAACGGATAACGGGCTCATTTTAATCTACTCGCGGATCCGATAATTTGTTAAAAGCTTGACTTGAAAAAAATATTTTTCAACAAAAATCATATATTCATAGACTATTTCTGAGATTTTATTTCACCATATACACCGTAGTTCTCGCCCCGATCTCCTCGCTCCCACAGATTAAAAATAACAAACACACCATCGTCCTAGTCTATCTTTTATAGATATAAATACAACATATATGTTGTGTTTTGTAATAACTACGATACCCTAGTAGACCTTACATACGTACTGAGTACTGCCATACTTTGTTATTCATTTGAGGTTGGTTGTGAGGTCATTGCACTTTAGATTTTCATTAAATTCCCAAAGCAATTTTCGTTCGCACAAATGGTTTTTTCTCAAATAAAATTTTAACACCAAACTTTATACATTTCACAATAGAATTTCAACTATTGTGTTTCATATAAGAGTTAACAATAGTATCCATTCTGCAAGCCGGTATAAAGACTTACGTTTGCCATTATGACTTTCATTCTCTGAAATTCTATTAACACTTATACGTAATGCTTTCAATATGTAACAATGCACGTAGCCACTTGCGAAGCTCGACACGCACGACTTGTATTTGTAAATACGTAATAATAAAATATTTATCGTTATTTCGGGATGTTTTCTGCAGTATATTATGTTCTTTCTAATATATCTAAGCAACTTTTTCATATTTTTTACTTTTTGAGAACGTGCGTGTTTGTATTCGACGCACCCGAGTTCGAATCCCGCTGGCCCCGCACCACTGACTTTCTCAAGTTATGTGCGGATTTAACACTCGCTCTAAAAACGGTGAAGGAAACATCGTGAGGAAACAGGCATATCCAAGAATTTATCACAAAAATTCGAGGACATGTGACATCCACCAAAGCGCACTGTGACAGCTGGGCTGTGGATTATGGCCCATACTCTCTCTATGAGAGAAGGCCCATGTCCCAGTAGTGGGAACGTGATGAGCTGATGATGATGATGAACTTTTTCGTATTCTTTCAAACCAGCAAACATAGGAATACCTATAGTAGTAGGTATAGGAAATAGGAAGCAATATTCTAATGGGTGTTTACTACGTAGTTTTCATATTAAACGTTTGTTCGGTCCACTCTACTGTATTGCGATATTTTCGGTGTTCTTTTTTATATTCGCTTTTCTGAATTGAGTATGAATGCACCAGAGGGATGCTCTCTTGGAGTGCTAGAGTAGAAATTGATAAAATTATCCTCGTAGTTATACTATTGTAGGGGTTTAAAATACTACATAAAGAAAACATAACTTGATAACATACAATAATGGTTTATTAACTCATCTCTCATCACATCTTCACAAAGAACAATAATAGAACTCCTCTCATCAATTTAATTTACATTCGTATCATCATTTAGTATCGTTAGATACTAACTTTAGTTCGCTCTAGCACTTTACACTTTACCGCAATCTGGCCAGCATCGCCATCTTTTCTGTTCTGTCACAGGAAAAAAAAACATGGCGGGTGGCTCGGACCCAAAGATTTAGTATAGTACATTGAGGAATGAAAGACCTCAATGGTATAGTATCAGGATATAATACGTCTTTGGTATCAGGGTTTAAAGATGGTGCCATGCGCATGATGCTTTCTCTTTTTAACACATGCAAACGGCCTTTTGAGAAAAAAGAAATGTGTATATGTTTAATTGTTCATCTTTTTGCTTGTCTTCTATTTTTTTTAATAATTTTTCTTTGCTCGGACCAATCATCGCGGTGTGTCAACGTCAATGTCAAATATGACGTTCAAATCATACCATGACATTAGAGGTCAGACTAAAGAATTATATTGCTAACCAGTACAGTTTCCTAACACTATAGACCATGTTCAAAAGTCAAAAAATATTTATTAAATAGGCATAAAATGCACTTTTAAACATCTCAAATATAATGTTAAATAAGTTATCATGACTTTTTGAAAAACGGTAAGCATATCTAACGAATTCTTTCCCATACTCAAAATGAAGTTCAGGCCCAGAAAAGAAATGAAAATGAAAATAAAATAACTCCTTATTGAAACACACACAGATAATAAATAATAATAATAAAAATAACCTAACAGAAGTGTAAGAAATGCAAAAACTGACTCTACTCTGCCAGTGCTTCGGAAATACATATGCTAGAGAAGAGAGCACCAAGAACTCTGCGAAGATGTCATTTTCCAGTATGGAAATAAATATTAAAAAATAAGGTAGTTCAAATATACCTATATTTATTTTAACTTTTTTATATTATACTAACTGCTGCTTGTGACTTAGAGCCCGTGAGACTCGGTTATATCGTGATCCCTCTGGAGATGGTTCCAGTTCCAGAGGGATCACGATATAAGCGACACTTTTTCGGGCTACTGTCTATCTCTATGCCAAATTTCATGAAAATCGGTTCAGCCGTGTGAAAGGGTAACAGGCAAATAGACAGTTACTTTTGTGTTTATAATATTAGTGTGGATCAGTGAAGATTATATAAATTTACAATGCAGAACAAGGAAACTAGCATTGTATCCGAGCCAGTAAAAATATTAAAAAAAAGAAACAAACATAGCTGAAAAGAGGCGAGGTCGCCGTTTTCATAGATAAAACAAGAAAGTGACAAATTAAAAAAATAATCTTATTACCACACTTTTATGCGTGGTTAGGTCGGCATTGCATGCTAATAAATGGATTTAGAATGCATTTTCATCGAGTTGTGAGCTATCCTGAAAGTTTCAGAAAAGTTTGAGCTGCAAGATTCCACCTGGATGGAACGACAGACAGACAGACAGACAGAAAAACAAGAAAGGGACATAATAAAAACATGGTAATCTACATAGATCTACCATACGTCTACACTTTTGTATGTTTGTAACGAATAAACTTAAAAACGGGACCGATTTCAAAAATTCTTTCATCATTAGAATGCTACATTATCCGTGAGTAACATAGGCTATATTTGAATATGTCGACGCGAACGAAGTCGCGGGCGGTTGCTAGTAAAAAATATAATACGTTACTGTAATAAGAGATACGGCATACCACAAAAAAACAATAACAATATTAAATGACATAATGAACACCGCAGTTAAGTACCACGGTCATGGTTCCACAATCCACCCTGACCGTGACTCATGAGAACAGAGGAAATATAATTCCATTGTTTGGCAGGGTACTCTTCATTTCTGCATACTTAGAATTTTTGTTTAGTTTCAAATAAATATGTAAGACGTGAGTAGACGTGTCCTTTAGTGAAGAACGCGAATCGGCAAGCGTAGTGTAGGACGCCCACCGACCAGATGAAGTGAGGACCTGAGAAAGGCAGCCGGCAGAAACTTTCATTTATTTTTATTTGATAGGCAACCATTTGACCGCTGTTTCATCTGATGGAAAGTGATGACGCGGTCGACGATGGATCATGCTTGCTAAGATGATACCGATTCACTCTGGATTTGAAGACACCTAGATTATAAGTATCGGAAAACAGAGACGCTGGTAAGTTGTTGTAAGTTGGTAAGTTGTTGTTGTGCTTTCCATAGCTGTTCGCATTAAGAAAGTTGAAGCGAAACGAAATTCCTCCTGCCAGAACAAATCTGGCAATGAGAATGTCAACCATAACCGGATGCCGAGTTTCAGTACGTCTTGTTGTCCGATGGTAGAAAGGAGATGGAGGAATTAACAAACACGCAAACTGGATGAGAAAGCCGAAGATCGGGCTCAGTGGCGGTAATTGGGAGAGGTCGTCTAGCAGTGGACGACTACAGGCTGATGATGACACTATAACAGCGGTTCCGCACTGCATCCGATCCGAATCCGATCTGAATCCGTCATCAATGATTGATCGAGAAATCGGATGACGGGACTCGGATCTATTGCTTAACCTGTCTTAGAAATAGAACTGTGGTTACTTACTCGTGGTAGGTCTCTCGTATGCGGGAGGTCGTCTGGGTAGGTACCACCGCTTTACCAGTTATTCTGCCGCCAAGCAGTAGTGTGCAAGCATTACTGTGTTCCGGTTCGAAGGGTATTATAGCCAGCAAAATTACTGGGCATATAAGACTTAATATCTGATGTCTCGTGGTGATGATACCGCAATGCAGTGCTGCACAGTGCTCTTTATGGTATTAAAAGTTCTAGGTAGCACTGTTTTTGTTATGGGCAGACTTGGCGCTTACCATCAGTCGAACTACTTGTTCGTCATACCAATTTAAATTCATAAACATAGAGACGCCGGCAGTGACCAAAAGTGACATTATGGTCCTAACAAGACTGAAAAATTGTCACAGTGAAAATATAGTAGAAGTTGAACAGATACACATAAATTGAAAATTATAATGATAGGTAAGCATTAGCAAAATGTCGTGTCGTGACACGAAATTATCACAGTCATAACACTATCACGCTTAGACCCTGATTACGTTTAAATGGTTTAGACCCTGATTCACGGGAACAATTCTTTAAAACAGAAACTAGTTTATGTCTGTGTTTACGCGACTCTCGATTTCGTAGACTGGTTCTTGCGATTTTTTTCTTCACCTAATCAACAACTTTGTTTTCCTTAGCAACATTCGCTTATTTTTGGTTTAAAAATACCTAAGGTTTACGTCTGGATTGTTTTCTGTGTCATTATCCTCTGAAGCTCATTGATATACCTAAGTATATTAGTAAACATGCATAGCCTGTGCCATTCTGTACTTAACACTCGTGATATGTTCGTATGCGGGAGGCCGTCTGGGTAGGTACCACAGATTTGCCAGTTATTCCGCCAAACAGTAGTGCGCAAGCATTACTGTGTTCCGGTTTAAAGGGTATTGTAGCCAGCGAAATTACTGGGCATATGAGATTTAATATTTGATGTCTCGTAGTGATGAGCGCAATGCAGTGCTGTACAGTGCTTTTTATGTTATTAAAAGTTCTGGGTGGCACTGCCATTGTTATGGGCAGGCGTGGCGCTTACGAAAGACATGCTCGTCTCATCAATCAGTTCCATAAAAAAAACATTGCCAAAAAAACAAAATCGTCCTTCACGCGGTGGCGCCTCCAAGGTTTTCGCATGCGATACACCCAGACTAATATTAGCACTAAATAGTGTCGAGTCACATCCCAGGCCGTACTGCACAAAGGGCAGGATGTGCGGTCGCCTGCGCCTGCGCCGGCGCCGGTCGCCGCGCATCCGGGCCGAGGTATCGAGTGACGTGTGATACCACGGTGGAAATGGTAGACATACGTGGAAAAGTGGATTTTCCTTCATTTGTTTTATCTTATTTATTTCTTGTGTGTGGCCACTGGTGTGGAAGTTACAGAGCACAGGCATTCAACATTTTTTTTGTCGGGTGCCGCTGCACTGCCACGGGGGTGGCAGAAGGGGGTGTGTAGGGCTCGAACCCACTAAAAATCCCCCCGTGAGCAGTCCTCTGCCGTGGTAGGGCGAGATGGGGTCGCGCTAGCATTCACCATCTCGCCCCGGAAGGCCTTCAACATAGCCTAACGAATGTTGTCTTAATTCAACAACCGGAACCAATGCGATGGCTAAAAAATGGCCTCCGAAGCGCTCAGATGTAAATAAATATCACATCAACGGTAGCCCATCCAAGTAGTGACCGTAGCAAACTTTGCTTAACCTAGTAGATCTGTTACGAACCGCTAGGCGAACTACACTACGAGCGCTACTATTTGATTGGTAAACAAAATATACTAATCTGACGACTATTCAGTCATAGAATCATATAGAATAGAATAGAAAATAGTAAACACTTTATTGCACTTAAGAAGGAATTACATTTTGAACATACTTTCTTATGATAAGTACAATAGGCGGTCTTATCGCTAAACAGCGATCTCTTCCAGACAACCGTATGCTATCCATACATTACATATATTATATTCTATTGGGGTATGACGTCATTTCCCGGTGAATACCTTTATCAAACAGCTACAACTTGTGTCTCATTAAGTCTAGAGTGAATAGGCATCTCATGGGCAAGCGTACTGCATCTTTGGCCGCATCTTCGCTTTCCATCAGGCGAGATGTCGTCAAACGTATGTCCCTTTACCAATATAAAAGAATCAATTTAGGAAATTGTTTATCTTCTGTCCGTATCCATGATTTTCTTCGACGTAGTCAATCTAACCAGTTGGCCTGTCAACGTATTTCTCTTTTAAACTTCTCTTTCAACACTCTGGTGCAGGGCTCTACGTACTTCATTCGTTACATAATACGGATGTTTAACTTGACTAATGTTAAATTGTGTATTGTTGCAGTTGTGGTGGACGTGGACGACAGGCCGGTCTGCGTGGAAATCTGTGATACTGCTGGACAGGTGAGACTAACATTAATATTTTGTATACTTACAGAGCAAAAATACTTAAAATATGTTATTGTACCATTTAAGGTACAATTAATATAATGATACAATTTATATCAGGTTTCTGATACAAATTTTACGTGAATAACCACCCTTAAATAGTTCATCACTGCGCATAAATTTAGGCATATCTACTATTCAGTGAACAATTTAATAATGGTTGAATTTTGTATAAACAATCTTATCTCTCTCTCTCTCTCTCTCTCTCTCTCTCTCTCTCTTGAATAACAGGGTCAGAAAAGGCCTCTCTGTGAACTCAAAATACCTGATATAGGATAAAACTAAAGAATGTCTACAAAATAATAGCAAGAAACGGGTTAAATTTAACCCAATGACATTAACAATGACATGAATAAGCCATAAGCCATATAGCCAATGAGCCAAGCAGTCCCATCAGTGCTATCACACATCTCAAGCATGTTTCAGTACCTAATAGCGAAATCTTAAAATCTGGATCTCTCATATAATCAAGTTCCTTACAATTCGCACAAAATAACAATCATACCGTTCGAAAGTACATGTCCGCCGACACGTGTGCCCCTATCACAAAGGCCTCCATAAAAACGTTTTACGATTTTAATGCAGGTAGAGAAACTGTGGGAACCGCCATTGTCGCACAAAAAAACAAAACTTATTGTTGGTAGTCTCCATAGAGTTTAACTAGGTATTCTGTTTTTGAACGGAATCTCCGAGTGTTCGCATCCGAAGGTATTTTTACTGTGTTCGCATCAAATCTTCCATGCGTGGTGCCATTGAGTGAATGCACGTGCTCTTTTTTATGGTGATTATAAAATCGATGTTGATCTATGTTAGTTTGTTCCTGGGATAAATCGGATTGCGCTGGTGGCCGTGGGAAGCACACATTTGTTTAATGACAAAGTTCTTCTGATCTAGCTAGATCGCGGTGCCTGTTCATAAATCCTATCCTACTTCCTATCCTATCCTACTAATATTATAAATGCGAAAGTTTGTGAGGATCGATGGATGGATGGATGAATGGATGATTGTTACTCAATCACGCAACAACTACTGAACGGATTTTGATGAAATTGGTTCTTTAGGTCCTGGAAAAAAGCTACTTATACTTATATCAGGTAGGTCCTCAGTCTGCATCCACATTCATTTTATATACCTAGGTATAGGTACTCAGATCGCAGATGTAGCTCTGAAAGTCGCTAAGCTGAAGTGGGATTGGGCTGGACACGTCTGTCGTATGCCGAATGCGCTGTGGGCTAAGTTGACTACAGACTGGAGGCCAGACAACGCAAGAAGACGGCGCGGCAGACCGCGAAGGAGATGGCGGGACGAGCTCGACAAATTTTATCCAGACTGGGCGCAACTGGCGCAAGACAGGGACGAGTGGAAATATTGGGGGGAGGCCTTTGCCCAGCAGTGGGACACTAACGGCTAAAATAATAATAGGTAGGTATTTTGCAATAGAATCGTTTAAGCAAGTCTTCTGGCTGCCACTCAGAACTCAGGCGGCAGTGCAAATCGATTTTCTGATTAAAATTGAATTAGTTCTGGTGAATCTGGTGCAGCTAATTGATTGAGTTGACCGCAGCATGCTTAGGTCACCTACATAGCATTATCTAGACACCTTGGTGACTAAGAATGACCTAGGAATTCAGTGTCAGCGTAAAATACCTTAGGAATATATTTAAAATTTCCAATGAATTACGATGTAAGTAAATGCGTTTTGCTAACTAAATGGAAAAGCAAATAGAATTCCTTATCTGGAAGGGTTGCGGCTGTGGAAAACCAACTGGGTGATGTCATAACCTATATAGTGACACTACGTAAGAGCAAAGGTATACGCCTAAGACGGTTAAAGTAACGGATAAAAAATTAGACACCCGACTGGGTGACCATATGTTATATCGTAGCTAAATTGGGCAGAGCCTTCCCGCGCTTCGAGAAGATTGTGATGTGGTTTCAAGTTCCAGCCAGTTTTTGTATTTTTATTTCCGAAAAACCTTATTTGAAGATATAGTATTTTCTAATACTTTATCCTACTTTATCTTTGCCTATATACGTATACCTACCTATTATTTTACAGGGGTTGGTGTAAAAAATGTGGTCACTAGACTAGCCAATTTGTTATGTACAGAAAAATGTAGTAAAATCCGACCAATGTTCAACCAATGCGTGGTTCGGAATTCGGATACTATAGAACACTTGAGAAAGTTATTGCTTCTTTATAAGGTCAACGTAAAACTGACTAAAATTTAAAACATTTACTTTTTTGGAGGTCACACTGTCTTGAATGGCGTGAGTAACAATCTTTCATACAACCCGGACCGCGATTACACGTTGGCGCCAGTAGAGACCATACTCTGCCGTAAAAAAAGACATGAGCATTCTAAGGAGGTAGACCTTTAGCTACGTAATAGCAGAAGCCTTAATTAAAATGTCAAAGAGGCGACCTTTTTTGTGGGGGAAAATGCCGCTGCACTGCACTTCAGTGAAGGGAGTGTTCGAAGGGAGTGTGTGGGGCTCGAACCCACTAAAAACCCACCGTGAGCAGTCCTCTGCCGAGGTGGGGCGAGATGGGGTCGCGCTAGAATTTACCATCTCACCCCGGAAGAGGCGAAGAACCTGACGCAAACTGTGACAACTAGGACAGTCTCCTGGCGCCACATACGAGGAGGCACGACTGCAGTTAAACGGGAAATATAGGCAGCAAGAATTTTAAGAAGAAGAAGCAAGTGGGCCTCACTCTACTAAGTGCATGCTATTCCTGAAATGCAGTTGAATACCCAAGCATACGGTGTTTGTACTTTTGCATTATAAAATATGAAAGTGAAAAGCGAGTGACGCGCTTCATAAACTTCTTTGCAATATGAAATTAGAGAAACCTCTCGGACCCTAGAGGACATTGGTCGGTAGTCTCTTACCGCAATAAAATAATAAATTTTTATGAATATGGACGACTCAGGTAACTAAAAGTGAAATTGTACAGTCACAACAAAAAATAAGTTCCTACCTAGATAAGTTAGTAATGTGTTTGTGTTGCAATGATTTTTATATCGAAGTACACGTGGTCTCTCGTATGCGGGAGGCCGTCTGCATAGGTACCACCGCATTGCCAGTTATTCTGCCGCCAAACAGTTGCGCGCAAGCATTACTGTGTTCCGGGTATTGTAGCCAGCGAAATTACTGAGCATGTGAGACTTAATATCTGATGTCTTGGGATGATGATCGCAAATGCAGTGCTACGCAGTGCTTTTTATGGTACTAAAAGTTCTGGGTGGCACTGCGATTATTATGGGCTAGCGTAGCGCTTACCATCAGCGAACGACTTATTCGTCTCATTAATCAATTCCATAAAAAAACCTTTTTAAGACAAGAAAATCTCAAAGTAGTTAATGACATGGCGCAAAAATAAATAGCCTCTAATGACAGCCTCTGTGGTGTAGTGGTTGGGCAGGTTGGCCTAAACCTCATACATCACTTAGGTTGCGGGTTCGACCCGGCGATGGAACAAATGTTTGTACACAGGAAAAAAACACTAGCATTTGTTTCGTGTCTGGGTGTGGTGGGACCATGGTCCTCGAAGTTCCTGGTTCCCTAGATACTGGAAATCCTAGTTAGGGGCCTATGTATGTTTAAAGAAATACTTGATATGGATACTGACTGTACATACGAAGGTGCTAATAACGTAATACGTTTAGTTGCAGCTGTAAATGCTGTAATAAAATTAACTGGTGTGAAACGGTTACCCAAGTAATGCGTTCGTTGACACACTCAATAATTCAAATATGCAGACCACTCCTAATCTAGACATGTAGACGAACAATATTATCTAACAGTACGATGACATGACAGTTGAGAATACAGGGTAGGTAAATCATGGTATAATCACGCGTCTGTCTAAATGTAATAGACAAGTCCTCTTATTTTAGTATGGATGAGGCTGCTTATTCATCAGATAAGAAGACTGAAGACCCGTTTTGATCCTGAAAAAGATCTTTAATGACAGGCTGAGATATGGTGGTAAAAAAGTCAGACAATAGAATGGTGAAAGCACCTACCTGGAAATATTATTTATATGCGACACTTATTAGAGACCCATGTTGAAAAGTTGAAATAAAACGTAGTGATTACATATTAATGAGTTGGAATCATGATGAGTTTGTTGAGTTGAAACTGTCTGGTACCACAGAATACTAAGGGACAGAAGCATCACTCTGCAAAGAAATTTAAACAAATAGCGACTTTTGCTATGACGCAATAAAGTTCAATTCAGCTCGCGTAGCGCTGCATACCTACCAGTCATATTAACCTACAGAGCGCCTCTCTTTCTATCGCATAGCTCTTTTCTCTTCTGACGCGGCACGTGTAAAGACGCCGTTGCCGTCTGGCTATGTACCTGCTTGTAGCTTCGTACCTACAGTGCGAAATGCGCTAGGCCTGCTTGTACGTGGAACTGTTAACATGTTGTTAAATTGATTCTAAAATTATGGACCTCTTAAAACACGGACTACAAATCCAATAAACTTTCAAGCCATCAAAAGTACAAGTAACAATCTAATCATAAGCATCAAACATGCAATCTGGTGCTATAAAAGGTCCGATCACACGGACCACAGTTGCGCAACTATTGCTTGTGGTTAAGCAACCGGCAAGTATGGTGCGGTGCTTCAATTGTTGGCCTGCCATGACCAAAGAGAATAAAACCACTAGGTAGTACGTTAAACCATGACTTTCACCCATAGTGCTAGATGCCCAACTGGGCATGTAAACGTTTGAAGTTGTAGGCTCACAGGTTGTCTTTATTATTATAATTCAATGTTGTTGCGTAAATTGTTATACGAAAGTTACATTTTCCCTAGAATGATTCTTGGTATGATTAAACGCTAAGATAAAGTAAATTTGTCTTTGATTAAACGTAGGTACTATTAGAATTTCTGTCAGAATTGTTTAATGTTTTCATTCATTTCGCCAGAATTACTTTAGGCTAAAAATTTTCAAACTACTCAGAAATTCAAGTGATGCTGGGAATAATATTTAAGACATGAATTTAAATTAGGATGTACCTAGACATTATAGTTTTGTTTTACATAAGTACCTATAAATCATACTCGTTATCTTAAGGGATTCGAGAAGGATTTATTCAACCACCTCCATTTCATTTCATACCCTTCTACCGTTGAGTATGGAGGACATATGTACTAAACTCTACATTTTTAATTTCCAGGACTCAATGTCCGAGCTCCGGGAGCTGGCCTACCCCGGCACGGACGTGCTAATGCTGTGCTTCTCCGTGGTGCGTCCGGAAACGTTCCGGTCCGTCGCCGAGCGGTGGACGCGCGCGGTATTCAATGTGAACGCGCCTTTAATACTAGTGGGCACTCAGAGCGACCTCGCCCAGGATGCGCGGGTTCTGCAGACTTTGAGGGTAAGCATCATTAAGCGTGTCTCACACTACGCAGGTACGGTAATATTTTATCTGCGTATAAACTTAACTTATCTGAAAGTATCACACACTTCGCAGATTCGATAATATACGAAATTATACATTCACTTGGAATCCTTCAAACTGAATATACCTTATTGTTTTTTACTTACTGGCCTTACTTTTATTTACTGGCCTACTTATTTACAAAATTACAAGAATTTGTTAATAGTAGAACCGACGCGACGACCCAGTTGAGAGCAGTGAGAGCGAGTGTGGCTCAGTAGGAGAACGTGCGACTTTCGATCCGACGCACCCGAGTTCGAATTCCGCTGGCCCCGCACCACTTACTTTTTTAAGTTTTGTGCGGATTTAACACTAGCTCTAAAAACGGTGAAGGAAAACGTCGTGAGGAAACCGGCATATCCAAGAATTAATCACAAAAATTCAAGTACATGTGACATCCACCCACCCGCACTGGGCCAGCGTTGTGGATTATGGCCCATACTCTCATTATGAGAGAAGGCCCGTGTCCCAGCAGTGGGAATGTGATGAGCTGATGATGATGATATTTGGTATTTGATTTTGATATTTGTATACGCAGATAACATATTTCCATCCACCATCTTTCGATAAATGTCGGTGCCTATAGATACTTGACCAGTTATCTGCTTAGTGTGCGTTGCTCCTTGAGTTTAGTATAGAGAGCGATATTGTGACCACGTGTTCTCCATGACTGCGCATGAGCACAGCTCCGTATTTAGCGAATTGTGACACACGCCGATACTAACTTTGTGCGTTCGGAGGAAAATAGTGGCACGTCTAGGTTACACAATAAATCACTCTTATCTTCCAATAGGCAATAAATATTAATTGCTATGTACCTAGAATAAGTAGGTACTAGGGACTAATTATTATCGTTAGACGTGGCTACAAAATGATATACCTAAGTCAGCTTTTGTGATGGCCTTTGTAGCTGTCTTTATTTATAAGAAATCTCTATGGAATATCAGAAACGTTAGTGCATTAGTACCACAACCTACCCACACCCGATTCACTATTTGAAGTGTTAATGAAAACCTACCCTCATTTTTACAATTTATTTTTAATTTTCCAGGCTCGTGGAGAACACGTGGTCACAGAGGCAGATGCTAAGACGCTAGCGGCTAAAATCAACGCGGTCTACATTGAAACTTCTTCTAAAACTAGGAAACAACTGAAAGATGCGTTTGACGCCGCCATCTTGGCGGGGCTGCCAGTAATACACCCCAAAAGGCCGTTTTGGAAGAAACTGTTTTGTTTATATTAACATTTTTAATTTTAGAACAATGATGGGTTCGATTCAGACGCGCCGCGGGTGACTAAAAACAAATCAGTGGTTGATTTCAATAGGAAACCTATCAAAGGTCACAAGTTTCGCAGTCTACTTCATTTTGATGGTAGTTGTAGTTGACAGCTGTGGTTGTTTCGACCACAAGTTGACCATGTGTCTATTTCGATTTTTGGTTCTTTATGTATTGAGTAGATTAATTTGAGTAAGAAACCACTACGCAATGATAACAGAGATACCTAGATAATAATATAATATTATTATGCGCACGTCCTATTAATATAGTTTTATGTTTGCGCTCACTTCAATAGTTTGGTGAGAAAGTCGTGTCTGAGTCAAACCTTAGAGAGTATTTTCTGAATGTGTATTTTGGAGCTGTTGTTGTACAGTTTAGTTGCTTGTAATGTATAAACAAAAAAACAATTATCTGTAAATGTTGTCAATTCAATACTACCGCTCGTAAAGAAGAAATCATATTTCTGCATAAAAAGTTAATTTAAAATGTTAGAAACAAATTTATTGATGAGTATTTGTCTGCATAATTTGACAGTTAATTATACTATGTATCGCTATTTACTTGTAGCTTATAGGATACTAAAATCAGCACCACTAATAGTTGGCTAAATCTGTCAAAATCTATATTTCCTACTAAAATTTCGCCGATGAAACCTATGTAGGTAATATTACAATTCAAGCTCTAGTGCCTTAACCAGCGCCTAACACCTCGAATAATTTGTGTACTTTTAACATATTTTAGTCGAGGGCAAAATTATGTAGCACCTACTCAATTAGGTAGGTACTATCGTCAAAGTTGACTTGGTGATAGTATTGAGTGTTGAAAAGTTTGCGTTTCTTTTGTTTACTATCATGAATTAATTTTGGCATACATATGTAATTACATACACAAAAATAATATTTATATAAGTGTACTCGTACTTAGTGTCTTTTACCTTTTAAGAAAATAAGATACCTACTTAAATCAGAATCAGACATGGGCTGGTAAACTAATGTGATTGTTTATTTATATTTTTTTATTAAAAAGATGCTTATAATATAATTATAAAGGTATTTCTACATATTCTGTCCCTTTAATGTATTTTTATGAAATCGAATGTTAATGATGAATGTACCTACTCTATATAATATTCGACTTGATAGCGGTAAGTCCATTTTGGCTGTAGCAAATAAATTAATTTAATCATTACTTATTATACCTACCTAATTATTTTAAAGTGTACAGAATTATAAAGAAAAATGTTACTGTTAAATATGATGTGTATATTGTATGCTTATTATAATGTTGTTTTGATACTCAACACGAACTGATAAATAAAATTAAAACTATTTTCTCGTAATTGCGTTATTTATTTCAACCTAATTACCTAACTTAATTAAGTATGCATCACGGAGCACAGCCTACCAAAGATTGATTGTGTAGGTTAGATAGGTAGTACCTACTTACATGGTGTACTCCATGACCGGTCTGTCCAAGACAAAAGACCACTAGGCTATATAAAAAAATTTGGTCCAAGAAGAGTAGACCGTAATTATTATTGAGGGTGCCACATATACCAGTTGACACTTTTATGGCAATACCATTAAAAGCAATGAGGACTTCTATGTTGTCCCCAACTTTATAAAACTGGGGGACACCAAGCAAAATTCTTCCTGATGTCTCTCACTGGGGCCTAAAACTTTACTGCTTTCACGATTTTATGTAAAACGGAACGTGTGGCTTCATACTTCTCAAATCTTTGTGAATGTCATTTTCAGCTGTCAATGCTGTCATGTTGTTATTGTCATTTTGACAATTGTGTGTTTCTTGCTTGTTTATTTGCGCCAAAATTCCCTAACTTTAAGTTTTTATAATTCTTACGACTTTCAAAATAACATTCTTCAATCATGGCAGAAGAAGAACATTACGAAGACGTAGATATATCGGACATAATAGACGACTCTGAGCATTATTTAGATAGCGAACCGCTCCACACTGAGGTGACCGATGCAGAAAGCTTAAACATTATACAAAACTCTGAAATTCTAGCTACAGAAGAACAAGTGACTGAAGAGAAGAGGCCACAGCTTCCAAAGCCAGAGGTTATAAGGTCCACGAGGCTTCCTATGGCGAGGATAAAGAATATTATGAAAATGGATCCGGATGTTAATGTGATTTCTGGCGACGCTGTATTTTTAGTAACAAAAGCTACCGTAAGTCTATGCTGTCACTAAAATAAATAGCATCACTTATACATGCCTAGGACATAAAAACCCTCCGTATTGACAACTTTTATAACCTGAACTACTTGTCATATTATTATACTGTATCTTTGCTTTTTTGTAACATCTTCCTAACATTAAAAAAAAGATCAGACGTTTAGATCCATAAATTTGTTTGAGAATTTTGTCTAGAAAAAAAATATCGTGTCCGGTAACCACTTGTCATCAACTGAAACTACATTGAGTGATGTTTGTTCCAGGAATTATTTCTAGAAACAATAGCTAAGGAGACATTTGCCTACACAGCCTCGAACAAGAGAAAAACTATAGCCAAGAAAGACTTTGATGTAGTTGTGAATAAGGTGGACTGTCTGTGCTTTTTGGAAGGTGCTATGGACTTTTAATCTGTTATTTGTTCAGTTGTATAAATAATACATATTTAGGGAACATTACAATCTTGAACTAATACTGTAAAGCTGAAGTAGTCTAGTACTAGAGGTTATAAATATAAGATCTTGATCCCCAAAATCCTGGAATTTAAATGTCTAAACTTTACTGGTGGTAAGTTTCTCGTAAGCGAGGCCGTCTGGCTGGGTAACACCACTTTGGCAGTTATTCAGCTGCCAAGCAGTAGTGCATAAGCTTTACTGTATTCCGGTTTAAAGGGCATTGTAGCCTGCGAAATTACATTGTGAGACTCAACAGCTGATTGTCTCAGGGTGACGAGCGCAGTGCAGCGCCGCGCAGAATTTTGCAAAACAATGTTCTGGGTGGTGCTGTTATTGTTATGGGCTGGCGTATTACCATCAGGCAAACAACCAGCTCGTCTCGTCTTTCAATCACATTAAAAGTCTTGAATCTTGTGATATACATAATGTAAGTAAGACACTATTCCACACGGACGAAGTTGCGGGCACAGCGAGTGTAAGTATATATAGAAGTTTGTTCCTCTCATCTTTTTTATTTTAAGTTAGTGCTCAATTTATATTCAAGCCCTTTGTAATATCAAATTATTGCTAGTGTTTTAGAACATTTACACTCTGCAAAATCATTGAAATCATTCTACTATGTGACATTGTGATAAATAGTCAAGAGTTTAACCTGAGAACCGAAGTCCTTATCTTCAGGGTGGGTGTCTTTATTTAATATATGAAATGCACACCCATCACTAACTTATCTGTCTAATTATTGTCTTTCTTTGTTCTAATTATTGCTCCTTGCTTGAAGAGTTAAGACTTGTTTTTGAAAGACCATGTTCCATTCTAATCAATGCTTCTATTGTTAACATAAATGTTACAGGAAATGTTCTAGCATTTGAATAAAAATAACTATTTGTAAATAAGTTTTTAATTTTGATCAATAAATATAACAAAAAATTTAATCTTCAACAATACAATTCTAGGAATAAATTAACAACAGCTATGGAGTGATTGCAGCACAATCGCACAGTGGGCTGATACACGGATGTTGGTCTTGAATACTAGCATACTGAAACAGAAATTATGTTTATTACTCATACTGACAATGCAAGAAAATGCCCTTACAAGAAGTCAAAGATGTGATACTAATTATCTAGCTATACTTGGAGTGGGGAGTTTCAAAGTTCCCCAAAAATACCCACGATGTTCCAAAAAATTATTTGCAACGCCTTTTCGATGGACTACCGATGGTACAAATTCTGTGGTCCCGAGGCTCAGCAGACTTCTCAACGATATTAGCACTGTAGTTGACGTATTTGCGGATTCATTGCGAGTTTCGTAAAAAAATACTAGATTTTTTTAATAGTTCCAATATTCCGTGAGTATAGTGATGAGAACCCTATCCTAATCTACATAGATGAAATCGTACTTTTTATGTTATTCAATTTATAAATTTAGTTTTACTTTTGCATGCAGTGTTTACCTATAAAAGATTATGCGTTTAGCAATTATATTTATCGAATATTTATTTAAGTATGTACTGATGTAATTATTGTTGGTAAACCATAAATAAACAAAATAAAAATTAAAAATATACTTCCTCTGAGAGGCTTGTGTCCCAAAATAGCAGGTAAAAATTATGACGGGGTCGGTAGGGGTTAGCCAAAGGCACTAAAGATGCTAGTTATAAAAACCATTTCCTTACTCCTTCTGAAGATTGCAGTCTACCCCGGAAGCGACCACCTTCAGACCGATAGGCAGCAACTTCACGTTGGACAGGTCAACTTCTTCATCAGAGTCCGATAGGTTCAAGATGGCAACAATGGCTGGTGTGCGGGGCAGCATTCTGGATGAAGAAAATCTAAGATAACTGTCATCGCGGGACCTCTGCAACCATGATCTTTCTATCACCACAGGAGGTTTATAGGTAATCAAAAGTAACTAGGCAAGCATGCTACATCTTCGACCGCATCGTTACTTACTGTCAGGGCCCCAATTCACTATGATAACTTGGCGATTCCTTGCTTCGAAATCACGTCGATTCCTTCATTAATAAACGACATCTATATGACGCATTCATATATATGACGCGTCGTAGAGAATACAAATTTCGCATATGTCGTTTATTAATGAAGGAATCGACGTTTCCTCGAAGCAAGGAATCGCCAAGTTGTCATAGTTAGTTAGGGCTCTGGTGAGATCGCGGTCAAACGCTGGCCTAGTCCGATGTAAAAAAACTAACAGAGGGTCTTAGTGATGGATGTATGAATGTTTGTAAATCACGCAAAAACTACTGAACGGATTTCGATGTGGTATGGATGTATTTTAGGACCTGGAAAAGGACATAGGATACTTTTTATCCCGAACGGGTTAAGTCGCGTGGCGCAGCTAGTGGTAGTTATTCTTACCTGGTGACCACAAGGACGTTTTCTCCAAAGGCTCGGGTGTCCAAGTCGCCGAAGCGGACAGCGGCTGACTTCTTTATGTAAGCGACATCTTTGTAGAACTGGAAGCAATACATATGCATACACAAGCGAATTTCAATAAACTAAAATTAAAAAAACCCTCACACAAAAAACCTATAAAACGTAAGAAACGGCTGCACCGATTTTGATAAAGAATGTCTAAGAACCACCGCTAGAAAACCGGCTTTCAAATAAAAAAGTCGCATCCAAATCGGTTCACCCGTTTAAGAGCCACGGTGCCATAGTGGGTCAAACTTAAAACACCCCTCCTTTTTGTGTCGTGGTTTAAAAATAGCATGACGCGATAGAATATACGGAATGAATTCGATCCTTATTTATAAGCGACACATCGGCTGGTGAAATAAAACGAGCTGTAACTATTTTTTCAAAAGTAAAATAGGATTTGAAAAATCCAATTATGCAGTTTAAGTTACTTATAATCGCCGAGACTCCATTGAGCATTTTTGCCTATTCCTTATAGTATCGGATTTGGACCTCACGCCCACGTTTGAAAAAACATTCTGTATATTTATCCATTCTACAGAAAAATAAGGATGTTGTTGTTACCAGTGGGATTAGAAACAAATGAATGATTGTCTCACTACAGAATATGAATTTTTGACTTTATACAAATAAGTTACGTTTCGCATAACCTACTGTTTAAAAATACAAAATTGGTATTAGTAGTATGGCTTATACCGCGGCGTTTGCGCGGCAAGCGAACGACTTGCTTGTCTCAGCAATAAATAAAGAATTGTTTTTTTTACGCTTCATAGTTCCATGTTTGGCCACTATCTCGCCTAATGTGAAGCGATGATGTGGCCTAAGATGAAGCACATAGATCTAGAGAGAGACGGCAGTTGAGCGGCTGCTCAAACCCGTCTCCCCGATGGTTCACCCAACATTATCCCGAAACACGACTAGGTCGTTTGACGGCATGGCTTTGTTCGGTGGGTGGTATTACAACCACGGCCAGAGCCTACCACTCCAAAGCGCGTAAGCGGGTTTCATCACGATGTTTTCCTTCACCGTTTTAGAGCGAGCGTGCAAAATCTGCACTTAACTATAAGTCATTGGTGCAGGGCCGAGTCCGACCAGTTACGTTTCAATTGCTTGATCTGATTCTTTCTTCTTTCCACCTAAGGACTTCCAGGCGGGGGGAGTCGTTTCACCCGTTAATATCCCACCTATCCGTACTAAGCGTTTCGCAGATTCCTTCATCATGCGAACTGCTAAGGAGTGGAACGCTCTGCCAGCGTCTTTTTTCCCAAACAGCTACAACTTGTGTCTCTTTAAGTCTAGAGTGAATAGGCATCTCATGGGCAAACGTGTTCCATCTTAGGCCGCATCTTCGCTTTCCATCATGTCGTCAAACGCATGCCCATTTACCAATAAAAAAAAAATTACCTTGTAGTGGCTCTTGTCGGCGGCTTGTTCCGCGGCCAGGTTGACCGTCTGGTAGTTGTCAGCGACCGGCAGCCAGGTGGCGCCAGTAGTGTTCGAGAAGCCGGCGTGAGCGCTCGCGTCCCAGTGGTAGGGCGTGCGGTTGGGGTCGCGCGAGCTCTTGTAGTAGTTGATAGGGTCGTCTGTGTTGCAAGCTTGCGGGTCCTTTGTGTCCTCCCAGGAGACGTAGCCGTCGGTCATACCGAGCTCTTCGCCCTTAAGTCAAACGTCAAAAGATATTTGTAAATAGGCACGAAAAATGTACTTTAAACGTCATATACACATAATACGACTCAATTAAAATACGTTAAAAATTGTATCTTAAAATATCATGACTGAAAAATAAAAAAGGTAATTGTTACTAATTTGTATGTATATATCTTGTTACTATTTTTGTATGGGCTTTTAATTTGTTCACTATTACTTTATATTTTGTTTGCACTACCTTATAAAATCTCCACAGTACACCGAGGTTAACTGGAAGATAATGCTCGCTAGCATTAAGTTCGCCTATGTACTTACAAATTTGTTTGTGCAATAAAGAATTTTCTATCTATCTATCTATCTAAGCATGTCTACCCATTTCTTTGCCATACTCAAACTAAAAACTGACTCTATCAGTGCTTCGGAAATAGCCTGCTAGAGAAGATAGCACCAAGAAACTCTGCGGGTATGTCTCTTTTTTTAAATAAGATTCCCTGTATCTAAGGAACCATAAACAACGAGAACCATGATCCCACAACACACATACACGAAACAAATGTTTGTCTTTTTTTCTTTTGCACAAAATTTTTCCCGTCGCGGGAATCGAACCCGCAACCTCCTTGGTGTACATGATTTGAGCCGACCCGCCCAACCAATACACCACAGAAGCTGCCAATTATGTAGGTTCTAAGTAACTATTTCACTGCCATAAGAAAGCTTGTTGGAGATCTGAGGTAACATATATATAAAAAATATTACAATCGAACAGAGAACAATCTTCTTTTTTAGTCAGTTAAAAAAAAAACAATCGAACAGAGAACCTTCTTCATTTTTGAAGTCGGTTAATAAAATAAATAAAGGCGACTCACTTGGTATGTGATGGTGATTCCGGGCAGCATAAGCGAAAGCATATTCATAGCGTCAACTCGGTTGACGCCGTGTCGGCTCGCGAGACGACTCTGGTCGTGGTTGCCGTTCTGAAAACAAAGTTCTGTAGGCTCTGGCCGTGATTGTAATACCACCCACACAAAGCCATGCCGTCAAGCGACCTAGTCGTGTTTCGGGATGATGTTCGGTGAACCATCGGGGAGACGGGTTTGAGCAGCCGCTCAACTGCCGTCTCTCTCTACAGCTATGCTATGTGTTCCATCTAAGGCCACATCATCGCTTCACATCAGGCGAGATAGTGGCGTAAAAAAAAGTTCTAGTATTTTTGGCATCACAGACGCACTTATGAACGTCAATTATTACAATGACTACCACCGTATCGGAAAAAGAATCACTACTCACAAGATGCGGCAAGAAACTAAGGAACATTTTTTTAGAATTTTTGTTACAATATTTTATGTTTGTTTTTGACAATATTATGTTTCTTATGTTGTCAGCTAATTGGCAAAGCGAAATGTTCCATGCATCTTTGTCTTTTTTGTTATTATTAACTTAATAGTACGCTTTTTCATTACAATACTTTCTGCCGCCAAGCAGTAGTACGCAAGCATTACTGTGTTCCGGTTTGAAGGACATTGTAGCCAGCGACATTACTGGACATATGTTTTTGAAGTCTCGGGGTGATGAGCACAAAGCAGTCCTACAAAGCGCTTTTTAAGCTATTAAAAAATCTGCGTGGCTCTGCAATAGTTATGGGCAGGCGCGGCGCTTACCATATTTTGAGAGCGGGTGTGGCTCAGCGGGAACTCTGCCCTGCACCAATGACTTATAGTTAAGTGCAGATTTTGCACGCTCGCTCTAAAACGGTGAAGGAAAACATCGTGATGAAACCCGCTTACGCGCTTTGGAGTGGTAGGCTCTGGCCGTGGTTGTAATACCACCCACCGAACAAAGCCATGCCGTCAAGCGACCTAGTCGTGTTTCGGGATGATGTTCGGTGAACCATCGGGGAGACGGGTCTGAGCAGCCGCTCAACTGCCGTCTCTCTCTAGATCTATGTGCTCCATCTTAGGCCACATCATTGCTTCACATCAGGCGAGATAGTGGCCAAACATAGATCCATTAAGTGTAAAAAAAAAAAAAATCAGGCGAACGACATGCTCGCCAAATCAATAATTTACTAAAATAAAATTGGAATTTAATACACTTGTTTATTATGTACACCACCAAACCGCATAGACCGCGACTGCATAGAAATCGCTCTAAGCGATAAGACCGCCCATTCTACGTCAAAACTACGATGTACTTTGTGACTTTTATTTTATTTTTCATTGTGTCTTTGTCTACTATGTGTCAACATTGTGTCTATGTTATTTGGTGTGCAATAAAGTGTTATGTATTGTATTGTATAATCTGAATGTTCCCAATGTTCCCATGTACTCACGACCCAGTTGGCAGTGTTCCCGGGCGGCATGTAAGTCATCCACTTGTCGATGACTTGCTTCATGTCCTGCGCGGAGGACGCGCGAGACAGATCCGACAGGTACAGGAAGTTGAACGGCACTGAGCCCTTGCGCTCGGCGCTGCCGTAGTACCTGCAAACGTAGCTTTTAGTAGGTGAAGGAAAGAAAACAAGTACCAACACATTTTATAACCAACGAATTTCAGTAAGCTAAAATTTAAAAAAACCCGTCACAAAAACACACCGCGCAGGATTTTGCAATACAAAGTTCTAAATGGTGCTGTTATTGTTAGGCAAACGACCAGCTCGTCTCGTCGTCCAGCTAATAAAAAAAACGCATCTATTTTTTCCAATAAAATAAAATATACTAACCTGCCTCTGAAGATCAAGTAAGCACGTGCGTTCTTACTAAACTTTTACGTACTAGCTGATACCTTTACTTACTAGCTCAATCCACGATTTAGAATAAATCTACAGCATTAAATTAAAACAAACAAATTAATGTTGATTAAAAAACTAAAAAAAGGGATTTTTAATTTGAAAGCAAGTTTTCTAGCGGTGGTTCTTTTACCAAAATCGGTTCAGCCGTTTTTTACTTTTTAAAGGTGTTTTGAGTCGGGGGTTCTTTTAATTTTAGTTTACTGAAATTCTCTTGTTATATCTCTTAGTCCTTGAAGGTTCGTAAGAATGATCTAGCGGTAACATTAGACTTACTTGATCATCAGAGGCAGGTTGGTGTAGGCCTCAGTCATCATGACCTTGGACTCGCCGTCTCTCGCTGCGAACTCGTCGAGAAGGTCGCGCCAGTCAAAAACTACGCTGTAGGTTTCTTCCAGGTCCTTGGTATAGATGTGGTTCAGGTAATTGTAGTCATCGGGACCGACTGAACTGTCTCCTAGGAACATTTATCTTTTTTTTTATTTATTATATAAACAAACTACAATCAATACAGAGCTATAACTAAATATCATACAGTTTTGAGTCTAGAATGTAATCCAAAAATATGTATACACAGAAAAACAAAGCTGATTATTAATGAATTAATTGTAATTAATAAATCAAATAATCTTTATTGTACTGACTAATAAATTGGGCCGCACCACCACTTTAATTTCTATACCCTGCCAGGGTCATATGTACCAATTAACATTATGTATTTGATCTGTGACATATGTATGCAATAAATGTAATAAATTGCATATTCAATATGTAATTTATTACTGCATAATGATTAATTTTTAGAAAAAAGAAAAACCGACTTCAATGTATCTTAGGAGTCCAAGGTCAATTATCGATAAAATTTATATGGGACCACTTCGTAGCTATACTGAAACCAACGCAAAAAGAATTTTCCAAATCGGTTCATAAATGACGGAGTTCTGAGGGAACAAGCATAGGAAAAAAAATACAATTGAACAGAGAACCTTCTCCTTTTTTTAATATGATTAAGAATACATTGAAAATGAAATATTATATGAAAATATGTACAAATATGTACTGCATAAAAATAAAACAATTTAACATCAAAGCACTCCAGTAAGTAGGTAACTAATTAGGTTCATGTTTATACAAAGTTATACAAAACGATATATGTAATGATCCAGGCTAAGCCTGTATCGTGAGGACCTGGATACGATTATACAAGTTTGTAATTAAGGAGTATACGTTTTATCAAACAAAAAAACCGTTTTCAATGTATGTTCGAAGTACAAGGTCAAATATCGATGAAATTTATATGGGACCACGTCGTAGCTATACTGAACCCAACGCAAAAATAATTTTTCAAATCGGTTAATGAATGACGGAGTTCTTCGATATTTGACATTTGAATCGAATTTCATCGATATTTGACCTTGGACTTCGAAGAAACATTGAAGTCGGTTTTTGTTTTTTTCTAAAAAATAATTGTTATTATTGTTTATGTTTTGTGTTTATTTTAGTATGTTCAGTGTCATGTTGTGTGATGTCCTGAATAAATATATTTTCTATCTTTTGACTTTTGAGTAAGCCAGCGGCTTTTTGAGCTCACCAGAAAGCGGTTCATCCGGGTACTTCCCGCCGTAATTGCCGGCATCCACTTCGTACATCATGTTGATAGCGTCCACCCGGAAACCGGATACGCCCTTCTCCAACCAGAAACTTAGTACATCCTGGAAATAACACAAGTTGTAAACCATTTACCATTCTTATCTTTTTTTTTATGGAACTGAATGATGAGACTAACAAGTCGTTCGCCTGATGGTAAGCGCCACGCCTGGCCATAACACAGATCAACTATTAATTTATTATTCTGTGGTAAAAATAAAACGATAGGTTCCTAATACCTTCGATAATGCCATGCATTATCCAAGGTACCATTATTAGGCACCTATTATTCTATTAGGTATTTAGAATCCTCGTTTACTTTGGTCACATTACCCGTCGACAACTGGATAACCTTGACAAATTCCTTATGATTGGCAAGGTAGAAGGAAAAAGACCTCGCGGCTGTTCACGTAGCCGTTGGTGTGACCCAGTAACCACCCTCACTGGCCTTCCTACCATCAGAGAAGCCGAAAATCGGACAAAATGGATGCAGCTAACACAAAAAGCTATGAAGGACTCTCAGGGACAAGGAAACACATTCGATGGTGAGGTGCGCACTACTGCCCGTTGTCAACGTACCTTCATCTCCTGCTGCACGCGCGGGCTGCGGTAGTTGAGGTCGGGCTGTCCGATGACGAACTGGTGCAGGTAGTACTGCCCGCGAGCCGCGTTGTACTCCCACGCACTCTTGCGGAAGATGCTGATCTGTACAAATATTTATTTTACTAATTATTTCATCATCATCACGTTCACACTGCTGGAACGCAGGCCTTCTCTCATAGAGAGAGTATGGGCCATAATCCGCCACGCTGGTTTAGTGCGGGTCGGTACATGTCACATGTCCTTGAATTTTTCGCCTACGGATACCTGCAACACTCGGGGCATTACTGATGCGTTGCCTACCTTTAAGGATCCTTTTCATCCTTCAGGCTTTTTTATTTATTGGTAAATGTGACGACATCTCGCTCGATGGAAAGCGAAGATGCGGCTTAAGATGGCCATGAGATGCTATTTGGGAACAAAGAAGCTGGCAGAGCGTTCCACTCCTTAGCAGTCCGCATCAAGGAATCTGCGAAATGCTTAGTATGGATAGGGGGATAATAACGACGTACGAGTGAAACGACTCTCCCCACCTGAAAGGCTAATCCTTACCCAGTTGTTGGGCGGCTGCATGTTCCCCTGGCCGTCAGTGACGCCGTCCGCCCAGATGTAGTAGTCCTCATACCCTTCCTCGCGGTTTGCTGACTTCACGAACCACTCACTCTCGTTGCTGGTGTGGTTCGGCACGTAGTCCAGAACTACGCGGATGCCTGAGGTCGGCAAAAGACATAGATTCTGATTTATAATAATGTATAACATGTAATTGCCATGCTTATTATAATAATACTAGCTGCGCTCCGCGGTTTCACTCGCGGTTTCCCAGTATAAAATGTAGCCTATATCCTTTTCCATGCAGGGCCTAAAGAACATCATCATCATTATCATTATCATAGCGATAAGACCGCCCATTGTACTAATTAAATTTTTAAGTTCTATGTCTATTTGTTCTTGTTATGTTTTTGGTGTACAATAAAGTGTTATCAATCAATCAATCAATCATCATCAGCCTGTAGTCGTCCACTGCTGGACATAGGCCTCTCCCAACGAACGCCACTGAGACCGGTCTTCGACTCTTCTCATCCAGTTTCTTCCGGCCACCTTTCGCAGGTCGTCGCTCCACCTGGCCGGTGGGCGTCCTACACTACGCTTGCCGATTCGTGGTCTCCACGTCTCCACTCCAAGGACACGTCTACTCCAACGGTTGTCCGTCCTTTGAGTGATGTGACCAGCCCATTGCCACTTCAGCTTGCTAATTCTATGGGCTATGTCGGTTACTTTGGTTATCTGTCGGATTACCTCATTGCGGATCTTATCTTTCAGAGAAACTCCGAGCATAGCCCTCTCCATAGTTCGCTGAGCGACTTTGAACTTGTGGATCAATCTCACTGTGAGTGTCCACGTCCCAAAGAACATACCAAATTTTAATCTGAAAATCTGAAAATCTGACCAGTTTCTGATCAAAATTTTTACAGACTACATTTCGGGGAGTGTGCGTAAGACCTGCATCAGCTGATTCCTTCATCCCCATTTTAGACCTTCTTTCTTTCCTTCATTCCATATTAAGACCACCAGGCGAGAAGAGTCACTTCACCCTTATGTTGTGCACATATCACCAGTCCACACAAAGCGCTTCGCTGACTCTTTCATTGTACGTACTGCTAAGGAGTGGAATTCTCTTCGATGCGATAAGACCGCCCATTGTAACACTTTATAATTATTACATGTTGTTGTGTGACAATAAAGCGTTATCTAATCTATTAATTATTCTGTGGCAGTAGGTAATAATTGATAATCACGTTCACGCCTCACGTGCTACGGACGTGGACGGAAGACTTCCATTTTATCATTACAAGCATTGAGCTATTACAAGTGACGGAGATTGCTTTAATGACTGTCCATTTGAGGCGAGAAAAACAAACATGCAAATAATACTTATGTGTACTTAGTTGTTTATGTTTGTTGATGATAAAAAACAATTGGAACTCTTTCAGGTTTGTTCTTTAAAATAATAAATCATTCCTTCAAATAAACAAGTATACATTTTATACAAAACAACCGACTTCAATGTATCTTCGAAGTCCAAGTTCAAATATCGATGAAATTTATATGGGACCACTTCGTAGCTATACTGAACCGAAAAGATTTTTTCAAATAGGTTCATAAATGACGGAGTTCTGAGGTAGCAAACATAAAAATAAAATTAAATATACAATCCAATAGAAAACCTCCTCCTTGTTTTGAAATTTTAATACGAAACTAGCCCCCAGTTTTTTTCTATTTCCTACTAATATTATGAATGCGAAAGTTTCTGAGGATGGATGGATGGATGGATGCTTGTTACTCAATCACGCAAAAGCTACTAATCGATTTTTTGTGAACTTTGGTATGTGGGTACTTTAGCTCGTCGAAAAGGACATAATTATGCTACGTTTTATTTTGGAAAACCACGAGTGAAACCGCGGGGCGCAACTAGTCTCCTATAATTATATTAGTGACAACACGGTTATGTTTGAACCCTTCGGGTACCTGTACTGATGAATAGTAAGGCCGCTTCCTCAGACGACAAGACAGAGATACGACAAACATACGACAGCCGTGCGATGTGTACTCGGTAAGAAATCAATATTCAATAGTTCTTTATTCAATTTTGGCATCACAGACGCACTTATGAATGTAATTTTGTCACTTTCTTGTTTGTCTGTCTGTCTGACATTCCGGGTGGAATCATGCAACTTAAATTTCGATCTCTTCTCGGTTAGCTATCCGGCTGAAACTTTCAGGGCAGCTCACAACTTGATGAAAATGCATTCTAAATCTATTTATTAGCTTGCAATGCGGACTTAACCTCAAAAGTCGCATAAAAGCGTGGATTTTAGAATTTTTTTGATATATATCTCATTCTTGTTTTATTATGCAATGACTCTACCAAGACCTCGGCAAGAGACTGAGGGGCATTTTTTTTTTGAACTTTTGTTACAATGTTTTATGTTTGTTTTTGACAATATTATTTTTTATATGTGCCAGTTGGCTACTTGGCAGAAGCGGAATGTTCCATGCATCTTTGTCTTCTATGTAATTACTAACTGTATAGTATGCTTTTTTTATTAGAATATTTTTCACACGCCATTTGAATCTACTTTCTTATTCGTTTTACTCAGTCTAAACCTAGGTACTGCAATTCTGTCCTTATTTCTAGTGTTTATGTTGTGATGGTCACTATTCAACTTGAATTTGTGCAGAATTTACAATCATACATTATATTTTCATATAAATACAGAGAATGTTGAATGGGGAATGTTCTGAAGAGCTTTTTGATCTGATTCCACCTTCCCAATTTTTCCACCGCACATCTCGCCATCGTCAAAAAGCTCACCCCCACATCTTACAAAACTGGACTTCCCACACGACACGCTTCACTCGCAACTTGTAAGATGTGGAACGACCTACCTTCGTCGGTATTTCCTTTGAGCTACAACATGGAGTCCTTTAAAAGGGGAATTAATAGTCCTTAAGGGTCGGCAACGCATCAGCAATGCCTCTGGTGCTGCAGATGTCCATAGGCGACGGTAACCGCTTACCATCAGGCGGGCTGTCTGCTTGTTTGCCGACATATTAAATAAATAAATAAATAAAAATAGATGGTAAAGTTAATACAATAATTTGTTTAAAGACTTCTCTTAATGATTCTCATAAATAGCGCGAACCACCCGCTTTTAAAATAAAAATAGCTTCTATATCCGCGGCAGGACCCCACAGCAAAATGCCATATGACATTAAGCTGTGCAAGTATGCAAAGTAAACTAACCGAGCCGTAGCTATATCCGTTAATTGCCTAATTTTACGTAAAAATAATCACTACGCAGAAGATACGATAAAAACGGAGGGCATTTTTTGTAGACCATCGACAAAACACGTGTCGTATGTCGTATGGCTGTCGTATCGGACGAATAAGCAAGGGCTTAAAGTAACTTACCGAGTCTCTTAGCCTCTGCCATCAGTGCCTCAAAGTCCTCCATAGTTCCGTACTCCGGCGCGATTTGACGGTAGTCCGTAATATCGTAACCGAAGTCATACATAGGCGACAAGTAGATCGGAGACAACCAAATCGCGTCGACGCCAGTGTCACGTAGGAATGACAGCTTGGAGGTGATGCCTGGGGATGAGACAAGTCAATTAATCACTATCACTACATAGTATAAAACAAAGTCGCATTTTGATGCGGTTTTTTTTTAATAGATAGAGTGATTGAAGAGGAAGGGCTATATGTATAATAACCGTGCGAAGCCCGGGCGGGTCGCTAGTAAATAATATTTTAGAAAAAATCTTTAATTGTATATTTTCAAACTTGGTCTGTATTTTGTCTGGTAAGCGTATTATGAATGTGAAAGCCTGTGTGTGTGTGTGTTGTATTAGTAACGGATTTGATGAATTTTTGTATTGGGGTACTGGTGGTCCTGGAATAGAACATAGGTTACTTTTTCTCCCGGATAAACGAATAGTTCCCCAGGGAGCTACTATAGATAGATGAACGCTTTATTGCAAACATTAAATTACATTCCATAAGTACAATAAAAGAAAGTGTAACAATGGATGGCTTTATCGCTAAAAGCGATCTCTTCCAGGCACCTTTGGATAGAGAGGAATTATCAAAATTTTAAAGAGGTCGATGTTTGAGCTCTAGGTATACTACGCGGGCAAAACCGTGCGGCACAGCCAGTGTCTTTTATAGATAAGATAGATAGATAGAAAATTATTTATTGCACAAACAAATTTGTAGGTACATAGTCGAACTTAATGCTAGTAAGCATTATCTTCCAGTTAACCTCGGTGTACTGTTTTATACTAGCGACACTAGGTTCTTTTTTATTTATTTATAGTTTTGCACAAAAATGGTACAAGGAATGACTTAATGCTATTTAGCATTATCACCAGTCTTCCAGATCGTGAAAGAAATAAAGAGGGCGTGCGGCTTTTTTAAAATGTATTAAAAAAATTGGAAAAGATGGTGTGAACTGCATCAAAAACTATCAAGTTGCTCGTAAGACAGTAAAATATTAGAAGGTATCTTACCGTTCAAATCTCCGATGCCATCACCGTTGCTGTCTTTAAAGGAGCGCGGGTAGATCTGGTAAATGAGGGTACTCTCCCACCACATGTCGACAGCGCAGCAACTGGCAGCAGTTGCCGCGACAATCGCCGCCACTAGTACCGCCCTCATCGCTGCTTCTGTTCAGTTACTACTCTGGTTGGGGCTCATTCAAGAGTGCCTGGCTAATTTGAAGTTAGTTAAGTATGCCTGGTAAAAAAAAAAATTTTTAGAAAAAAAGAACCGACTTCAATACGAAACTTAATTTCTTTGTTATTTTTTCAAAAAGCGCTGAATCAACTTTGATAACATTTATATGGGACCTCTGAAGCATGGCCTATCAAACAAAAAAAGAATCATCAAAATCAATTCATAATTCGCGGAGTAATCGCGTAACAAACATACTACTAGTAGTCGTGTTTCGGGATGATGTTCGGTGAACCATTGGGGAGACGGGTCTGAGCAGCCGCTCAACTGCCGTCTCTCTCTAGATCTATGTGCTCCATCTTAGGCCACATCATCGCTTCACATCAGACGAGATAGTGGCCAAACATAGATCTATTAAGTGTAAAAAATAAATATACAAAAAAACATACCGCCGAATTGAGAACCTCCTCCTTTTTTGAAGTCGCTTGAAAATGAGAATTCATGATTTATAAGGGATAAATTATACTAAAAATTATTTTCTAAATGGTTTTGTGAAATCTTAAAGACATTGTCCTATATTTTATTTACATAAGTAAAAAATTGTATTAATATGCAGAACGTTACACGAGAGACCTACCTGATCCAACGGCGCGAATCACAATAGCGTTGTGAGTAAATGGTCATCCTTTAATAGCTTGGAGACAAGTACTGCTCTTGTAGAAAACAAGGTAAACACAATTACCGCCAACGGCCATAGTGGAGTCACAGAATAATTGATAGTAGTGGAGTGGACGTTCCCCCAATGAAGTGCACTTATGCTACTCACCGAATAATAGTTTACCGTTTATAAGCAAATGTCTGTAAAAACGAAAGAACTGAATATATATTTTTTATGCAACTGAATGACGAGACGAGCTGGTCGTTTGCCTGATGTTAAACAATACGCCAGCCCATAACAATAACAGCACCACCCAAACTTTGTTTTGCAAAATCCTGCGCGGCGCTGCACTGCGCTTGTGACAATTAGCTGTTGAGTCTGATAATGCCCAGTAATTACGCTGGCTACAATGTCCTACAAGCTGGAACACAGTAATGCTTGCGCACTACTGCTTGGCGGCTGAATAACTGGCAAAGCGGTGGTACCCACCCAGACAGCCTCTCGCATAAGAGAAACCTACCACCAGTATAAAATATCCCCGGACTTCTGGCCTACAGGGGTAGTCTAGCCTATTACAAGTAAAAAAAATGTAGTTACTTTATTTAGGTCCTGGATATTTTTATCCCGAGAAACCGCGGGGCGCAGTTTGTATAACTGTAAAGCACTTGATTGCGTATCCGTACATAGGGACCCTCATCAGGCTACAAAATAATTAATAGCACCCTTACTCACGCAGCATTAGCGTGACACTGTAATGTTTGCGCACTACTGCTTGGCGGTAAAATCGTACCTCTCACGTACGAGTGACCTACCTAGTAAAAACCCAATATCGGCCAACGGTCATAGATCGCAATAACCAGTTTGAAACAGCCAGCAAATTGGAACATTCTTCTACAAAGAGATTATTAAGTAGCAAGATATAAAAATAGTTTTTAGAAAAAAACAAAAACCGACTTCAATGTATCATTGAAATCCAAGGTCGGAAATCGATGAAATTTATATAGGACCACATTCTAGCTATACTGAACCCAACGCAATTTTCTTTCGGAATTTTCCAAATCGGTTTATAAAGATAAAGAAATTATTTATTGCCAAACTGTATACATAGAATTTAGAGTCACAATATTTATAAGCACAACAACAGCTGCTTGATTTAGAATTTCCTCATTTAATTCTACCGGCGCTTAGGTATCAAATTAGTACAGTGATAATAACGTTTATCCTTAAAAGCTATGAGGTCCAAAACGATATCTATAAAGGTAGCAATCTACTATTGGTTACAAAAAAACTTGATTCATTTGCGCAGTATGTTCTCACTGGATAGGACCGGCCATCCTGATGTTAGAATGGCCCGTCACCTTAAAAAGTAGCTTATCTTTTTAATGACGTGGGTAGCAATTATTAGTACGATTAGTAGCAACTAGGTAGCAACTCTCTATAATTATTTCGATGTAAAATATGGATAGTGACCGGCCATCCTGAAGGACACGCAATAGAGGTAGGCTCAGGTCTGAGCTGCGTAAGCCTAACATATAACCTAACAGCTCACGCAAGGCAGAATTTCAGCATACCCCTTTATTCGAGAGATGTTCGTCGAATAAAATGAAAGTAGTTCGTTTATAAATGACGGAGTTCTGAGAAAAAAAAATTCAATCGAATTGAAAACCTCCCCTTTTTAGAAAGTCGGTTAAAAATATAACAAGGGAAAAATAAAAAACATTCTTCAGAGTGGGATAGATTTATTCAGATTGCAGACATGGACTATTTTAATATTCCATTGTTTTTAATATTTTGATTCAATTTTACATTTATCGAGAATTTCTATAACAAATGACATAGTAGCAACCCAATAATACTGTGTTTAGAGTTGATTTTCGTATGACTTATTTTATTTATTAAGGTCTTAGAGCATTAATTCTCTCGTTGAAAATTCTAGTTGCATACACATTTATATACCCTTTCTCGGTTACCTAGAACTTCCTTTTACAACACATTCATCAAAATATATTTACCACAATAACAAATTTTATTTTAAGATGCCATTTTATTATTCTGTACCTATTTAAGAGTCAACAGAGAAAAATAGCTATCTAAGTATGTACTTATTAAACATTTGTACTTCTGTGGTACCTACGAAGTAATTCTAGGAGAAGCTCTTCTAACTTAACTTACTCTGTCACTTCTGGAAATCGGAAAAAATATAACTTTTTTTACTTAGCGATCGGCTCCTTGCAATTAATGCCAGTTTTTCAGATTTATATTTTTTTACACTAGCCCTGTTTTATCGCTCGCTCAAAGTAAGCAGCTGAGATTCAGCTAAGTATGCACGCGCCCTAAGTAAAATGTAACCTAAGAGCCTGTGAAATAGGCTCAAATACAAGAACAATTAGATTTAAACAATGCTTAAAAAATATAGCAGTCAATAAAGAAACATTCAGGTAACAAAATGTTAACCTGTCACGTTCATCAACAGAAACTAAAGTAACTTTATTATTTGTAATAGAAAATATTATTGTTTATATCTAAAAGAAGTCTAAAAATATACCGAGGAACTATCGATTGAGACCTCATCTCACACTTATTAAAAATAAACAATATACTGATCACACTCGTCGTCATAGATTCATTTCACTTTATAGTATTTACAAAATATACAAGTTTTCAAATCTACAATCTTGAGTCAATTTACAATATTTTTAGTGATATTGTCACTTTAGTCATACGATTTTGCATTTTGCTCTTTTTGTAGGCAACATTTTTGATTTATGTTGGATGGCAACACTTATTAGTCCATTTGGAAAGGTAGGTTTGCTGCTATTCTCGACTTTTTCTTTTTAATCGGTTTCGATGCCTGGGTCTGTGGTTGTTGGGGTGCCTGAAGAAATTGATTTAAAATAAGTACTTCAAAAGTCGTCTTTTTTTATTGCATGTATTAAGTAAATGTAAATTCGAGTTACCTTCGCATTGTTAGGTTGAGGTTTAGGTAATACACATTGCGGCGCCACCAAATCTCCAGTTTCTTTTCTCGATGTACCGCTGGACGATTGGGATGCCCGTCTGCAAATAAACATTTAATAGTGTTATACCACAGAATACTAAGGGACAGAAGCATCACTCCGCAAAGAAATTAAAACAAATAGCGACTCTTGCTATGACGCAATAAAGTTCAATTCAGCTCGCGTAGCGCTGCATACCTACCAGTCATATTAACCTACAGAGCGCCTCTCTTTCCATCGCATAGCTCTAATCTCTTCTGACGCAGCACGTGTAACGACGCGCGACCCGCCGTCGGTGTCCGGCTATGTACTTGTAGCTTCGTACCTACAGTGCGGAGTGCGCTACGCCTGGTTATAGTTACATCTCTTGACAAGTACCTGAATAAAATTAATGAAGTTCCTATTACGTTTACGTACGTTTTGAGAAAGTTTTGGGATCTAAAAATTTTAAAAACTCCCGACGCTATGAAACGTGTCTAAGAACCACCGCTAGAAAACCTGCTTTCAAATAAAAGAAGCCGCATCCAAATCGATTCATCTGTTTAAAGAGCTACGGTGCCACAGACAGACATAGTGTGCAAATTTATAACCCCCTCCTTTTTGCGTCGGGGGTTAAAAAACACATGTTTTGTTTTGCTTTTTGCTACTGAGCAATGAGACGGAACAATTCTTTCGCCTGATGATAATCATACCTTTATATTCCATCAGAACAACATCTATAGGTATTATTTACATCACGTGCGGTACCCGTGTACCTTGTCTATTGCAATGCTGGTTTCATGGGCAACCTAATCAAAAGCCACTTCCAGTAATAACGCCTTTCAAATCGTAAACAACTCTAGAGTATCACATAAGTGTTTACAGAACTAGAAGTGGTTTGATTAGTATGACATTAATGAAATATATTCAAATGAATGGGAATTCCTTATTAGATAACATTTTTGCCGCCTGGTTGACGGCAATAGGGAATATGTTTGTATTTTTTAATGCATGAATCGATTCATTATTGAATACTATTAATGAAAAAAAATGTTTCATTATTTTACGGCATTACTCGCCAATAAAATAATTAAATGAAAATTTGAATCAATTTAAATCAACATAAACGCGCCATTTGCGTGTGACGTCAAAAGGTGGGGACCTAGGATCACCTCATTGTTCCATCTATGCTACATGTGTGTCAATAATTTACCAATAGAACGGGCTCTATGTCAAAAATTGACCAATAACTGCTTATTGAGGCGCGTGACGTCAAAACGTGGTTGCACTTACTCAAGCGTTTCGCGATTACGTTCCGTTTCTCCAAAAATAAGAAAAAGAAACATTGATTTACGCACGCAATTAATAATAACAATTATATCACTACTACATGTTTACATGAGTAATCTATCGTAAAAAGTAATTTCCAGAGTTTTCGTCAACATATGCATATTCCTTATTTCGTGCAGTTTTTATGACGAAATAATTAATTTGAAAAATCGAAAGAAAATGAGTTTTAAGACCGCCCGCCCAGTCATAAGGTTTATCTGTAATAGTTTTTTATGTTATTGGTGTACAATAAAGAGTTTATGAATTGTATTGTATTGTTTTATTAACAACAACCATAACATAACTACAAAATTTGTACAATTAATTAAATGCGATTATAATCCGGCAGTAGAATATATAAAAGGCAATAAATATGGCGGTATTTGGTTAGTTTGTCCGAATATGTGGATGTCACATTATGAGTTTTCGGGATAGCGACGTCAATAAAAATACTGTTTCTTTTCGTTTTATCATGAACTGTAATGTCTGGTCTATTGTGATGAATTGTCTTATCTTTGATCATTGTCCTATCCCAGTACATTTTGTAATCTTCTGACTCCAATATAATTTCCGGAGAGTATTTATAATATCTGGTTCTTTTCTTTTATAAGTTTGGATAATTTTTAACCGTTCACCAAAAATACTGATTGTGCACCAAATTTGGTCTGGTTTTAGCACTCAAACGTATAACGGGCAGCCCTCGGTAGTTGGGCCACCCCAACGGTATAAGGGGCAGCCCTCGGTAGGTTAGGGTCCGGCGGGGGTGGCCCTTGGGCCACTCAAACGCCGCGAACAAGTAATATTCATAAAATAGGTGCTCATTATGAAATATTTTAATGAACATATTTTGGTGCACAATCAGTATATTTGGCGGAAAAACGGGAATAATTTGAGGTACAGTTAAATACGATCCTATAAGTTTATGTTTGTATGCTAGATATTGATGGATGATTGCAGCTACTTGATCATGACGGTGTTTGTGGTCTGATTGTGTGATTGACTTGCAGGATCCGATTATGTGTTGTATAGTTTCCGACGCTCTGTGGCAGTGTCTACAAAGGTAATTCGTATTATCTTTGATAATATACTTTCTGTAATTTCGAATAGCTATTATAAATAATAGCTCGCTTGCGAGAGCAAGTGTGGCTCAGTGGGAGCACGTGCGACTTTCGATCCGACGCACCCGAGTTATCTCGCAGGCCCCACACCACAGACATTGTTAAGTTATGTGCGGATTTAACACTCGCCCTAAAAACGGTGAGGGAAAACGTCGTGAGAAAACCGGCATATCTATACATTTATAACAATAATTTAAGGACATGTGAGATCCAACCCGCAGTGGTGGATTATGGCCCATACTATTTTTACGAGGGAAGGCCCGAGTCCCAGCAGTGGGAATGTAATGGGCTGAGGATGACGATGATGAGAGAGAGTTTTTCGATATCACATTTCACACTAATATTATAAATGCAAAAGTTTGTCTGTTTGTGTGTTTGTTACTTCTTCACGCTATAACGGCCTAACGGATATTAGTGGAATTCAAAATGGAGATAGCTTATACCCTGGATTAACGCAAAGGTTAATTTTTCTCTCACGTTCTCACACGTAATGGGCTGATGATGGTAAGATGGTAGGATGTAGTAGAGCTGACCTCTGTGTGTTCTGCAGCGTGACCTGAAGTGGTACGAAGGGGTTGTTGAGTTTGTCGGCGGCGCTCGGCGCGGGCGCGGGCGCGGGCGCGGGCGCGGGCGCGGGCGCGGGGAGCGGCGCCCCACCGGCCTTCGACGTTTGATTCTGTCGAGAAAATAAAATTTTTCGTTGAAAAATATATTTTTCAAGCTTTTAACATTCGTAATCGGAACCGCGGACAGACAGACATAGTGGTCAAATCACAGAATACTAAGGGACAGAAGAATGATTCCATAAAGAAATTTAAACAAATAGCGACTTGTAGATTCGTACCTATAGTGCGGAGTGCGCTAGGCCTGGTCAAACTTACAAAACCTCTAACTTATGCGCTGGAGTTTAAAAATAACGATTCCATACGTATGTTACAAGTTAGTTTAATTACCTGTCCAGACATCCAGCTGGGCCCCAGAGTGACGCTAGTGTTGGGCAGGTGTTGCGGAAAGCCGTGCGGCTGGCTGCGGGGCTCGTGGCGGAACGCCTGGCTGTTGTTGCGGAACTGCGGCGTGGGGAACTGCGGGAACGGACCGCCCGGGGGCATCGGGAACGGGGGGAATTGGGGCACGGCGGGCTGGCCCTGGAAATCGAGCCTAGGTTAGATCCTTTTCTACAAATATTATAAAAAAACAAGACGCTGGCAAATGCAGAACGTGTGACGTCAAATTCCTCAGAAAGAGGAAAAAAAATAATATAAAACAAAGTCGCTATCCGCGTCCTGGGGCCTTACTCTGAAAAAGTAATTACGATCTTCATTCTGTCGGATGAAAGGGACAGCACTATGCAACAGGCATAAGAGTGTCTCTTTTAGTCCGGATGTTTAGTAACGAACGAACGAAAGCATCTCGGAGTAGGCCCCCTGATTTCTGTTCCTCCGCTTGCTTTTTCTGAACTTCACAACGGATTTAAATACGGTTTTCACTAACATTTAGAGAATTATTTACTTAATGTTTTAGAAATTGTCAATGCCGTTATTGTCTAAATGTAGATTGTATGTTATTCAACATCATGCAAATGATGCGAAGAAAATATATTGTTATCATTTATGTGATGTCGGTGTTTATTATGTTCTTGAGTTATAAATGTGGTCCGAGAAATGATGATTTCTTTGTACCTGTCGAGTAAAGTACTGTAGAGGGTTGTGTTACTTATATAAATATCTCATTACTCGTCGTCCGACGTTTCTAAAGAAACGCAATATCTGAAAGTGGATTAGCTTGTCAGCGATTATAAACAAAAATAGAAGAAAATATTACTTGCTGCAATAGTACAATTTCTATTCGTTAATTCGATTTACATTAGAAACATAACATTGTAGAAACCAAAAAAAAATTAACAAAATCTTTGAAAAACAATGACCCGCACGCTGGTATATCTATATACGGTGGTAGAGTCATTCGCTCTGTTTCTTGCCGTATCTTCTGAGTAGTGGTTCTTTTTCCGATACGGTGGTAGAGTTATTGTGATAATTTGACGTTTATAAGTGCGTCTGTGATGCCAAAACTGATTAAACTGATTTTGATTTGATTTTACACTTAAAAATATGATCGATTTTTAACCCCGACGCAAAAAGGAGGGTTGTTATTAGTTTGACCACTGTGTGTCTGTCTGTGGGACCGTAGCTCTTAAACCCGAAACCGATTTGGATGCAGTTTTTTTTATTTGAGAGCAGGTTTTCTAGCGGTGGTTTTTAGACATGTTTCATTTTGTCGAGGATAAATTTTTTTTTTAGTTGTTTCTCAGAACTGGGTATACGCTGAACATACAAACAGTATAAGGCATTATCGGTTTGCAACAATTTCCTATTTCTTTTATTTAATATGTTACTCTTGTAATGTTTCTTTTTTGTTTTTTTTCTATGCCATATATTATGTCAAGTTGTTGCAAATAAACGTTTCTTTCTTTCTTTCTTTCAAAGATGCGTACGTGTACATCCTACTAGGTGGGAACACAAAAATAATAATTTATTTTTTAAACTGTAATAACGACTAATGGAAGAAATTCGGCTCTCGACTTTATAATCACGGCAGCTCAGTTGGGCATAGCCATTCCCAACGCCTGAGGAATGTTGGTTTTTTGTGATACAGCTTTAAGATACAATTTTGTTTTGAAGATTTGAACGAAATAAACTGTATTTGCATTTTGGAAATCATCGAATTCACGAAAAAAAGCGGAAGCAGCCCGATTTCGTCACCTCGCCACGATTTCTTTTTCTATTCAAAGATAGAGTTTGTAGTTAGTAATTGCGGGTACTTGCCTTGTAGTTGCTATTGGTCCATTCGTTGGGCGCGGGCGGTTGGTGCCTCACGTTGTTTTGTGCGCTCTCTTTGCGCCAGTTCTGCGGTTGTTGCATTCTGGACAAATTAAGACAGCATTGAATTTATCGTTATCAACCCATAGTCCGCGAACTATATAATAGGGAATATGCATGTGTTGTCGAAAAATCTGGAAATTACTTTTTACGATAGATTACTCCTAGTAGTGATATAATTATTATTATTAAATGCGAAGTTTTTATGTATTTCAATGTTTTTAACTGACTTCAAAAAAGGAGGAGGATCTCTGTTCGATTGTTTTTTTTTATGTTTGTTACCTCAGAACTCCGTCATTTATGAACCGATTTGAAAAATTCTTTTTGCGTTGGGTTCAGTATAGCTACGAAGTGGTCCCATATAAATTTCATCGATATGTGACCTTGGACTTCGAAGATACATTGAAGTCGCTTTTTGTTTTTTTCTAAAAATTATTTTTTCTTATTTTTGGAGAAACGGAACGTAATCTCAGAACGCTTGAGTACATGCAACCACGTTTTGACGTCACGCGCCACGCTGCTTATTGGTCAATATTTAACATAGAGCCCGCCCTATCGGTAAATTATTGACACACACACATGTTGATTAGATGGATCAATGAGGAGATTCTAGGTCCCCACGTTTTGACGTCACACGCAAATGGCGCGTTTATGTTGATTAAAATTTTCATTTAATTATTTTATTGACGAATGATGCCGTAACATGTTTAAACATTTTTTTCATTAATAGCATTCAATAATGAACCGATACATGCATTAAAAAAAGACATGCATATTCCCTATTCTAAGCGGTTCCTAACATGTTGACGATGTAATTGCCTGTGCAATTTACATTAAAATTGCAAAGCGAGGCCGAGCTGCTATTTGAATTTAGGTGCTTCAAATAAATAAAATTCTTACCGACCTGTTTTGAAATAGAATATCATTGAGAATCGAACACCTTCTAAATCAACTCCAAAGTAAGCACTCGTAACACAATTCATTACATAACAAAAAAAACCGACTTCAATGTATCTTCGAAGTCCAAGGTCGAATATCGATGAAATCTATATGGGACCACATTGTAGCTATACTGAACCCAACGCAAAATAATTTTCTGAATCGGTTTATAAATGACGGAATTCTGAGGTACAAATATTTAAAAAAAAACATTAAAGAAATAAAAATACAATCGAATTGAAAACCTCTTCCATTTTTAAGTCGATTAAAAATAACTGGCCCATCTACCTCAATCAACCACTATCCCAAGTTCCAAGACTATGCCTATAGTTACGGGTTTATTTTCACCGACCTCAAAAAAAGGAGGAGGTTCTGTGTTCCACTTTATTTTTTTGTTTTTTATGTATGTTCACCGATTTTTCCGCCAAATGTTGACCGATTTCAAAAATTCTTTTTCTTCAGTTCAGTATAGCTACGAAGTGGTCCCATATAAATGTCATCGATACTTGACGTTAGACTTCGAAGATACATTGAAGTCGGTTTTGTTTTTATGGTAAAACGTATACTTGTTGTTTGAGATCTAGAAATTACTTAGAATTATTATTATTATTTGTTATTTGATCTATTATATACCGAATCCTAACGGGAGAACACTTTTGCAGAAAAAGCTACATAGCGGTAAATCATTAGATGCAGGATGAAATGTATGGTTATTAAATCCCAAAATGACGCTGTGTTCCTTACCCGTTGAATATCATCCAAGTAGGAAATGGGCTGCTTGCAAAATCATTCAACAATTTATAATTCAATTGAAAAAGTTTGTTTAGTGAATCATCGTCCCTTCACACATCGTCGCTTCCCATCAGGTGAGATTGTGGTCAAACGCTGACACAGTCAGATTTAAAGAAAAAAAAAGTGAAAAGGATGTATCTATCGACTTTTGATAGTCAATCACGCAATAACTAACTTACAGTTTATTAAAAAAAAAATAACACCCGTATTTTTGAACAAAACTTTTCGAAACACTTGACTGAAGCACAGCAACCAATCAGAACTCCAAGTCAATCGTATGCGTGCAAATGAGAAGATTTGATTGGTTGCTGTGCCTTACCGAGTGTTTCAACAAGTTGTTATGAATACGGGTGTTTGATTCTTGCCTATGGTAAGTGATACTTATTGATTAGGAATTGTATCAACAATTTAAAAAATTAACTAAACTTAAAAATTACCTAGCTTGGTTTTGCGGTTGGGAATGCTGTGGTTTGGACGCGTTATCGTTTTTCGCGCGCCAGTTGTGATTCAATTCTTGATTCTGTAAAAAAACACAATAAGTATCTTAAAACACACTCGCACACAAACGTTAGGTGAGGTGCGACAAATATCTCAATTCATAAATGATTGCTCTTTTTTATGTAACTGTATGACGAGACGAGCTGGTCGTTTGCCTGATGGTAAGCAATACGCCAGCCCATAACAATAACAGCACCACACAGAATTTTGTTTTGCAAAATCCTGCGCGGCGCTGCACTGCACTCGTCACTCTGAGACATTAGCTGTTGAGTCTCATAATGCCCAGTAACTTTGCTGGCTACAATGCCCTTCAAACCGGAACACAGTAATGCTTGCGCATTACTGCTTGGCGGCTGAATAACTGGCAAAGCGGTAGTACCCACCCAGACGGTCTCTCGCATACGAGAAACCTACCACCAGCGTACCAATTATTACAAGTCACAAAATTTATAAAAATATTAAAAATTTCAAAAGTAATAGTAATGTTGTACCTTCTTCTTAGTGGCATCGGAATCATTTTCGCTAATTTTCAGCAAACTCTTGAGCAGGTGCGTGGCATTATCCTGAATCAAACAATGATTGAAATTAGGAATATACAGGTGAGTGCCACCAACCCACATGGGCAGCGTGGTGGATTATGACCTATCTCTATGAGGGAAGGCCCGAGTCCCAACAGTGCGAATGTAATGGGCTGAAGATGATGATGATGAGAGAGTTTTTGGACATCACATATCACACTAATATAATTATAGAATGAATTTTATTACAATTTAATTTATTTGACATCTTATAATGTATAATTAAAATTAATATTAATAATGTAATAATGTAAATTAGACTTGCCCAGAGTGACAAACAATATTATAGAGCCTATAAAAAATTCTAATATATTCTTGAAGTTGATAATTATGTAATTTAATTTTTTTATTTATTCCGTGTATATTAATGCCATAAGAAAATATTGTAATTAAGACTTGCCTAGAATAACAAACTGAGTTATTATGGTTAATGAATTATTCTATTCTATTATAAATGGAAAAGTTTGTCTGTTTGTGTGTTTGTTACTTCTTCACGCTATAACGGCCAAACGGCTATGAGTGGAATTCGAAATGGAGATAGCTTATACCCTGGATAACGCATAGGCTAATTTTTATCAAGAGAAACCGCGGGGCGCAGCTAGTCAATTATACGAAAACCACAAAGAAATTAAATGAAAAAGACGTAAGACAAAATACTGAAGTGTTTTAATGGGCGGTCTTTGTTAAAAGGGAAATCCTCCAGACAACCTTATCAAATAAATAAATATATAAATAATGTCACCGACCACATAGGTACTTAGAGATACTTAGATCACGCGCTTTGGAGTGGTAGGCTCTGGCCGTGGTTGTAATACCACCCACCGAACAAAGCCATGCCGTCAAACGACGTAGTCGTGTTTCGGGATGATGTTCGGTGAACCGTCGGGGAGACGGGTCTGAGCAGCCGCTCAACTGCCGTCTCTCTCTAGATCTATGTGCTTCATCTTAGGCCACATCATCGCTTCACAACAGGCGAGATAGTGGCCAAACATAGATCTATTAAGCGTAAAAAAAAAACCTGGACCACTAGGATTCCCTGTATCTAGGGAACCAGGAACTAAGATGACCATGGTCCCACAACACAACTTAATAGGTTATTGATTTAGAAAGAGTAATGCACACTTACAGGCGGCACGGGCGGGCCGTTGTTGAACGCTGGCATTACGTTGTTGTTGCGATGCTCTATCGGAGACTGCTTCTTGTCCACAGGAGGACTACCATAAAACAAAACGTGGGTATGTTATTACTGTATCAATTTATTTCAGATTTACATGAGTCCAACACGTAGAGGCCTCTTAGGGCATTTAATTTAGATATGTAATAATTTAATTTAATTTATATACATCTAATTTTTATAACATTTTTCATAATATTTTGAATACTGACATTTTTATTGACGACATTTTGACATTAATTAAATTCAACTTATAATAATCTAACAATTTGAATTTAATTTGATTATGTTATTTGAAATTATGTTAATATTGCACACCATTGTCATGGTAGAATGTTAGGAATTATTTTAATTTGTCATCTTTGTATATACAACATTCTAGCAATAAACAATTTGAATTTGAATTTGGGCAACACTTATCTGGGACTGTCTCTAAGTGCAACATTAAGAATATGCAATCAAAGACAGCCCCCGATAAGTGCGAGGAATATTATGGGAGATAGGACAATTACTTATGATTGGGCTATTATTATTATATTATTGGATTGAAAAACAATGACCACGGACTCGAACTCGCATCACAACATTCCCTAGACGCGGGAAGCGCTTTGCCCAAGTGAGTTGGTCACCAAAAGTGCCGATCTTTCTTCCGTAATTTAAACAAACTGTCTTAGGGGTGATGATGAGGGTTTATTTTCTTTCCACAAAACTTTCGAGTATTTTGCTGAGCAAACGTATTGTTCGCCTGATTTAACTGTACCTCAGTTTATTCCCGTTTTGTCACCAAATATACTAACCCCAATTTGCACCAAAATATGTTCATTAAAATATTTCATAACGAGCACCTATTTTATGAATATTACATGTTCACGGCGTTGGTGTGGCCCAAGGGCCACCCCCGCCGACCGCACCCTAACCTACTGAGGGTTGCCCCTTATACCGTTGGGGTAGCTCAAGGACTAAGAGCTGCCTTATACGTTTGAGTGCTAAAAACAGACCAAATTTGGTGCACAATCAGTATGTTTGGTCAACGGTTAAAATTATCCTAACAAAAATATAAGCAGAAAAAAATAAAAAAAGTTTTACAATTAATTTGATATTTTTGTAAAGAATTGCTAAACAAGCTGACGGCTCGCTTGATGGAAAGCAGTCAACGTCGCGTAGAACATAGCATAGCTAGGGAATGTTTACCTATAGCTAGCGAACGAAATGTTTCCCTATAGCTAGCGAACGAAATGTTCACTTATAGCTAGCGAACAAAATATTTACCTATAGCTAGCGAACGAAATGTTTACCTATAGCTAGCGAACGAAATGTTCACCTATAGCTAGCGAACAAAATGTTTACCTATAGCTAGCGAACGAAATATTTACCTATAGCTAGCGAACGAAAAGTTCACCTATAGCTAGCGAACGAAATGTTTACCTATAGCTAGCGAACGAAATGTTTACCTATAGCTAGCCAACGAAATGTTTACCTATAGCTAGCGAACGAAATGTTTACCTATAGCTAGCGAAGGCGGAGTGATGCCCCGACTCCCGGCGCAGCACGGTGGGCGGGCCGTACGTGAAGCCGAGCTCGTCCTGATTGGCTCGCGCGGCGTTCGTCACATGCTCGCGCAGGCGCCGCCCGTACGATATGTTTATCATGTGAGTGGGTTGCATCCTGAAAATGAAGAAGAAGATGAAAATGATGTTAGTAGAAGAAGCTTGCTTTTGTTTTTACAAGCTTTTATTTAACTTGCAATGTTTGGGTCAAATCTTGCGAGTTGAATCAGAACCACTTCCTCTTTTCCTACGGAGTTGAATTTTTGCATGCTTGTCAGAGTCCGATGACTGCAATATTATCGTGACAGCCAGCTGATCTGATGATGGAGACGGAAGGTGGGCAATGGAACTCCTTCACGGATAATCGTAAACTACTAATGTTGGGGCTAATTTTAATCTACTCGCGGTTCCGATTACGAATTTGATTAATAAAAAAATGTTTAATATATAAAAATACAAACATATAATTCTAATTAAAAATGAGTCTGGGAATAAATAAAAATTAAAAGATTTTCTCTAATTAAAACGTGTATTGAAAAGACAACAAAAATCTTGTTATGTCTATGGCAGAGTAGCAAATAAATTATATACTACCTGATAGAAAGTGGCTCCCGTTATATTGAACATACAATACAATAATTCTTTATTAAAAACCAAATGTACACAGGAAAATTATAGTCGATACACTTATAGCCTCTTATCACCTGTTTAGTACAATCGGCGACTTTATCGCTTTGTCACCATCAAAACACCAGAGTCAGATTATTACAAATACTCGTAGAGTTCAAACGTGGAGAAGACGGCAGTGATTACACCTTCAGGACTCTACGATTTCACCTACAGAATCTTCGATGCTCGAACAATTCCTAAAATATACCCCCGCGGAATCTTTCATTGAACATTATCACGTATTGGCGTTAAAAGAGAAGAAAATTGGAGAGATTATATGTTTAGAACACAAACTCACCTATAGAACCTCGGATGTTCGAACAAATCCTCCGACATAGCTCCAGGGAATGGTTCATCGAACATAACTTGATATGTTGCCTCAGCATTCAACTTGTCAGACAGTCGGACGGTGTTAGCATTAGGCGCAGGGTACACTGCAGTGACAGTGCCGGCGGCACCGAAGGGGACGGTTATGGTTCGGGAGACGCACACGACTCGATCGTACATCTTGTAGTCGGCTTTAGGGTCGGGTTGGATGTTACCACAGTGTAGTTCCGGCTGTAAAGAGATTTATCTTGAGGCCGAGTTGTATCTCTTATTCTTAAGTCCGATTATTAAGGCATAATTTGTTAATGTATCAAACTTGTATTTTAACCGACTTCATAACAGGACGAAGTTCTCAAGTCGATTGTTTCGTTTTTTTTATGTTTGTTACCTCAGAACTCCGTCATTTATAAACCGATTTGGAAAATTCTCGGGTTCAATAGGTATAGCTACAATGTGGTCCCATATAAATTTCATCGATATTCGACCTTGGATTTCAAAGATATATCAGAATTGAAGTCATTTGTTGTTATAAAATTAATTATAAAAAAAATATCCTGAAGTAGCTTGTATTACCTTGTACAGAAGGTTCCATTTGACCTGCAGCGTGACCTTTTTCTCATGGTCCTTCAGGCGCGCTAACTGCACGTCGAGGTCGTCAGCGAGGGCGCGCATCTCCTCCGGCTCGAGCGCGTCCGAGCCGCACTCGCGGCGAAGCGCTTTCATGTGCGGCTGCGCTTTGATCCACGTTTGGACTTCTATTTGCTTCTTTTCTCTGGAACAATAGCGATACAAGATATGGAATGGGCTACCCGAGGTCTTCCCGCGGAGCAATAACTTGCGGCACTTAAAAGAAGGGTGAAAGAGGTACTTAAAGGTATGCAACGCACAAGTAATGCCCCGAGTGTTGCAGGTGTCCATCATCATCATCAGCCCATCACTGCTGGAACACGGGCCTTCTCTCATAGAGAGGATGGGCCATAATCCACCACGGTGGCCCAGTGCGGGTTGGTGGATGTCACATGTCCTTGACTTTTTGGGAAAAAATCTTGGACATGCCGGTTTCCTCACGATGTTTTCCTTCACCGTTTCTAGAGCGAGTGTTATATCCGCACATAACTTAAGAAAGTCAGTGGTGCGGGGCCAGCGGGATTCGAACTCGGGTGCGTCGGGTCGAAAGTCGCACGTCCTCCCACTGAGCCACACTCGCTCGCAGCGAGATGCGCGATGGCAGGTGTCCATAGGCGACGGTAACCGCTTGTCATTCAGGCGGGCCGTCTGCTTGTTTATCAATTAATTATATTAAAAAAAAGATACAGTAGTCCAGTCAAAAGTTATTTATTAAACAGGCATCATTAAACGTCACATACACATAATACAAATGAATGAAAACACGTTAAAAATTGTGACCCTAAAATATCATGACTTTGAAAAAAAAGAAGGTAAGTATGTCACCCATTTCTTTCCCATACTCAAATTGAAGTCAGAGCCTCATTTTTTTATCTTTAAAAATGTAAAAAATAGAACACTAAACAATGAGGTACAAATAACGATTAACATAACACAATGTGCGGTAAGCCTGGTACTACTGAGTCATTTGTGTTACTAAACAGTTTATACTAGGCAAAAAGGCGCGGGTGGCGGGCGCATAGGTAGCAGGAAAACGTGCATTACGGCAGGCCTAGCGCACTCCGCACTGTAGGTGCGAAGCTACAAGTAAATTGCCGGACACCGACGGCGGGTCGCGCGTCGTTACACGTGCCGCGTCAGAAGAGATTTGAGCTATTCGATAGAAAGAGAGGCGCTCTGTAGGTTAATGTGACTGGTAGGTATGCAATGCTACGCGAGCTGAATTGAATTTTATTGCGTCATAGCAAGAGTCGCTATTTGTTTAAATTTCTTTGCGGAGTGACGACTCTGTCCTTTAGTATTCTGTGGTTACGGCAACCCACTGCACGGCCCGGCCGGCGCGGCCCTTGTAGCTGGCTATGTACTTGTAGCTTCGTACCTAAAGTGCGGAGTGCGGTAGGCATACAACCGCAGGGCGATCACGTAAGTCTGTTGCGAACATCGCATATTGCGGACTAACGTGCAATAGAAATTTATTTCAATCGATAAAATGCGATCATTTACTTTTTATGTCTCGATTTCAATGTGCTCCTATCGATTATCCGACAAATTTTTACAAAGCAAGATTGTGCTATGAATCGTTATGTATGCGCCCTATCTATTCAATTTTACTGTGTAATACAGCTCTTGTCTATGGTTTATATATCGATATAAACTTTGTTTGTCAAAACTGTAAATGATGAAGGAAAACATCGTGGTGAAACCCGCTTACACGCTTTGGAGTAGTAGGCTCTGGCCGTGGTTATAATACCACCCATCGAACAAAGCCATGCCGTCAAGCGACCTAGTCGTGTTTCGGGAGGATGTTCGGTGAACCATTGGGGAGACGGGTCTGAGCAGCCGCTCAACTGCCGTCTCTCTCTAGATCTATGTGCTCCATCTTAGGCCACATCATCGCTTCACATCAGGCGAGATAGTGGCCAAACATAGATTTACTAAGTGTAAAAAAAAAACTTATTCTATTTCAATTGAGCTTTCGTTGACGTTTGATTGCAACAAACGGGTTACGTGATCGCAAAACCATCATCGAAGCTGGTTTCTTATTGAAATTGATAGAAATGAAAGATACATGATCGCCCTGCGGTCACACACCCACAAGAGAAAGAGAACTCACCCAAGTTCGTCTCGCCACAGATCGCTCTCAAAGAACACGTCGCTGTTGATCATATGCGCTAATTTATCGAACACGTGAGGGAATGTGCGCGCGTAACTCTTCACTAGATCCACGCAGCGCCACGAGTAAAGCCACGCGTTGGTCACCTTACAGCGGCGGGTGTAGCCGGAGATTTCTTGATTCTGAGGGTAAAGAAATGGAAGTTGAGTGAGACAGACATTTGCGCCTGATTGAAGTTGAATGAAATTTTTAAAATATGTAAATTCACAGGCTCTATAAGTGAATGAACTTGTCGCTTAGACGATAAATGATTCTATAACAAAATTGATATAGATTAGATAACTCTTTATTTATTTTTCTTTATTTTTATAACAAAAAGGAAACAAACAAACTTAAAAACAAAAGTGTAACAATGGGCGGTCTTATCGCTCAAAGCGATCTCTTCCAGACAACCTTTGGATAATATATATTTTATTGTAACGGTACTTTTGCCCAGAAAGATAATACATTCCTTTAAGACTTTAATATGTCATATAATATTTACAAACAGATTAACAGAAAAGAAAAAGATTAAATATAAAAATAATCTCTTTTTCTTCAAAGTAATTGAGTGAGGAGACGAGGAGGTCGTTTACGTGATGGCCAACAACACGCCGGACCATAACATTTGCAGAACCACCTAGAACGTTTTGGAAAATCTATTTTTTATATGGGCATTGGGCATTTGCAACACCAGGGGCATTGTCGATGTGTTGCCGACCCTGTAAGGTAGGAAGGAAGGGGGAAGGAAGGGGGAAGAAAGGGGAAGGAAGGAGGGAAGGGGGAAGGAAGGAGGAAGGAAGGGGCAATGGAGGGGGAAGGACGGCATGATGCAATGATTTATTAGTCTGTGAATCTACGTACAAATAGAGGTACTATAAATAATAATTCTAGTTCCGCCGCTTTGGCATTCGTCTGATCTGATCATATCACGACGACGACGTATAGACAAAGAGAAAACACTTTAATACACTTAAAAAAGGAAATAATTACAGTTGGTAATATATAATCACCAACGTACGACGTACGTACCGTACCGTACCGTACCGTATTACGTATGACGTACTTGTAAGACCAAATAAAATATGCACATATTTATTTTTTGGATGTATTTTTTTACTAGAATAAACCTAACGCGTGCAAGACAATTTTAATGCATGAATCGATTCATTATTGAATACTATTAATGAAAAAAAAATGTTTAAAAATTTTACGGCATCATTTGTCAATAAAATAGCTAAATGAAAATTTGAATCATTTTAAATCAACATAAACGCGCCATCTGCGTGTGACGTCAAAATGTGGGGACCTAGGATCTCCTCATTGGTCCATCTATGCTACATGTGTGGGTATGTCAATAATTTACCAATAGGGCGGGCTCTATGTCAAGAATGGACCAATAAAGAGGCGCGTGACGTCAGATAGTGGTTACACGGCGATCACGTTCCGTTTCTCCAAAAATAAGAAAAGAAGCTATGAAATACAAATAAACTACGCAATTAATGATAATATTTTTATCACTACCAAATGTTTACAGGAGTAATCTATCGTAAAAAGTAATTTCCAGATTTTTCGACAACATATGCATATTCTCTATTTATTGAAGCATGTATATATTACCTTTTTGTTGAACTTGAGGTTGAGTCCGATGTTGACCTTGCTGAGCTGCTCGGTGGGGCGGTCGTGCCGCTCGCCCGCCACCACGAACACGCAGCCGGTGATGCGGGACAACATCTGGCTCGATATACCTGCACAAACGTACGGCATCACTACATAGTACACAAGCGAACTTCACTAAACTAAAATTTAAACACCCCCACCCACTTTTTACTGGTGGTAGGTTTCTCGTATTCGAGATGCCGTCTGGGTGGGTACCACCGTTTTGCCAGTTATTCAGCCGCCAAGCGGTAGTGCGCAAGCATTACTGTGTTACGGCTTGAAGGGCATTGTAGCCAGCGAAATTACTGGGCATTATGAGACTCAACAGCGAATTGTCTCAGAGTGACGAGCGCAGTGCAGCACCGCGTAGGATTTTGCAAAACAAAGTTCTGGGTGGTGCTGTTGATGTTATGGGCTGACGTATTGCTTACCATCAGGCAAACGACCAGCTCGTCTCGTCATTCAGTTACATAAAAAAAAACCCGTACACAAGTATTTGCTTCAGCCTCTTGACTCCCCCTACAGCGAAGAGCCATTAGGATTGTCGATGATCCCAAGGTGTCTGATAAATTAGAGCCACTTAACCTCCGAAGAGATATCGGTTCACTTTGTGTGTTCTATCTTATAATGGGGAATGTTTTGAAGAGCTTTTTGACCTGCTTCCGCCTTCCCAATTTTACCACCGCACATCTCGCCATCGTCAAACAGCTCACTCCCACATCTTACAAAACTGGACTTCCCACACTACTAGCTTCACTCGCACTTTCCTTCCTCGCACTTGTAAGATGTGGAACGACTACCTTCGTCGGTATTTCCTTTGAGCTACAACATGGAGTCCTTTAAAAGGGGAATTAATAGAGTCTTTAAGTGTCGGCAACGCATAAGCAATGCCTCTGGTGCTGCAGAGGTCCATAGGCGACGGTAACCACTTACCATCAGGCGAACCGTATGCTTGTTTGCCAACATATTAAAGAAAAAAAAGAAGTAAAAGACCGCTGAACCGATTATGATAAAGAATGTCATGTCAACATGTGTTGTTTTATCAAAACCAGGGGGCCTACTCCGAGTTGCTTTCGTTCGTTCGTTCGTGCGGACTAAAAGAGACACTGTTATGCCTGTTGTATAGCGCTGTCCTTTTCATCCGACAGAAAGAAGATCGTAATTACTTTTTCAGACAACATTTTTAACTTTTTATAGAATTTTTGTCACGGGTTTTTAAAATTTTAGTTTATTGCAACTTTAATGAATATTTAGCAACAAAACAAACAAAATGTATAAAGGTAGTTACCACAAGCGGCGGCGGCGTGGTTAGCGTTATGGTAGGGGCTGGCGACCGCGTGGACGGCGGGCGTGGGCTCCGGCCGCTCGGCTACTTGCACCTTTATACGTCCGCTGCGAATCGCTTCCGAATCTACCACCTGGTGGAATTGTGGCACTGATTTTAATATATATAGTAATATTGGGAATAGTTCTATCTACTACGTGACGTGTCTATGGTCACTGGTAAATAACTACTCTACTCCATAAAGAGTAAAGTTAAATTTGTATTCTCTATGACGCGTCATATATATGAATATATTAATGCGTCATAGAGATGTCGTTTATTAATGAAGGAATCGACGTGATGTCGCCAAGTTGTCATGGTGAATTGAGGCCTTGGTCCAATATCAGTAACATCAAAATATGAATAATATATAAATAGATATATGAATATATTAATGCGTCATAGAGATGTCGTTTATTAATGAAGGAATCGACGTGATTTCGCCAAGTTGTCATAGTGAATTGGGGCCCTGGTCCAATATCAGTAACATCCTAATATGAGAAATATATAAATAGGTATATGTATCTAAACCAAAATTCATTCAACTATGTAAACTCACCGTGGCCTGGCAGCCGTAGTACTGTCCCTGTGTGAGTAGGAACACTTTGTCGCCCGGTGGGTACGCGTCCTGCGGGGAGCTGTACCGGCCGGGCGCGGGCGGCACGCACGCGGACACGTCGGTCACTAGCGCGTGTAGCGCGTACCCGCACGGGACGGTGCACCACTCCGGCTCCTCCACCATCTGCACGTTGTCTTGTACCACGTATTTGTAGCCTGACAAATTTTATTTTTATTTACTGAAGTAATCCAACAACGTATCCGATATAACATAAAACAGAATAAAATTTCAACTTGAATAAGGTTAAAACAGTATTACACAGTTATGTGGGGCTTTGGGGCCCACTTTGCCCAGTTGGCCCCAAGAGTCGTGGGAGCCGCGGCCGCCTTGGGGAGGCTGCTGCCCAACGTGGGCGGCCCGAGCGCCACTTGCCGTCGGCTGTACTCCGGAGTGATCTGGAGTATGGCCCTGTACGGGGCACCCGTCTGGGTGGACGCCCTCGGTCGCAAAAACAAGACCCTGCTGCGACGTCCGCAGCGGGTCATTGCGACGAGGGCGATACGCGGGTACCGGACGGTGTCCTGGACGGCAGCGTGCGTGTTGGCCGGAGATCCCCCCTGGGAGCTCCAAGCGGAGATCCTCGCCGAAGTGTACCACTTCGTGGCGGCGAGGAGATCCCGAGGAGAGCCCCCAGCGTGAGAGGAGGTCACACGCATGCGGTGGCAGGCGCGGGCCGCTCTGTTGCGGCGGTGGACGGAGGACCTGGCTCTACCGGTCCCTGGGCAGTGGACGGTGGAGGCCATCCGCCCGGTCCTCCGGAGGTGGGTGAGGCGGCGACATGGGTCACTGACCTTCAGACTGGTGCAGATGCTTTCCGGACACGGATGTTTCGGAAAGTATCTGCACCAGATCGCAAGAAGGGAGGCGACCTCAGCCTGCCATGAATGTGGGGCGCCGGAGGATACGGCGGCCCACACGCTGGAGGCGTGTGCCGCATGGGGTCCCCAGCGGCACACGCTTTCAGCGGTGATAGGGAGGGATCTCTCCCTGCCGAGCGTGGTGAACGCCATGCTCAGCAGCGAGAGATCGTGGCAGGCGGTGGTCTCCTTCTGCGAAGCGGTGATGACGCAGGAGACAGCGGAGCGGGCCAGGGAGGACGACGTCCTGTCTGACCCGCTCCGACCCAGACGAAGGGGGGCGAGGAGGAGGCGGTTCGACCGCCTCCTCCACCCTCCGTAGTGGGGTCACTGGTAGAGAGTCGGGGGACTCTGAGCCGGCTTGCACGGCCCCACTCGTCTAGGGGGTGGCCTTGTTGAGCAGGGCCACCCCACCTTAGGCGTGGAGGCCTGGGTAACCGGGCCTACTGCCGGTGCGAGATGGTGAATGCTAGCGCGACCCCATCTCGCCCCACCATGGCAGAAGACTGCTCACCGTGGGGTTTTAGTCGGTAGGAGTCCGATATAACCTCTCTGCTGCCCCCGCAGCGGAGAGGTATCCATGAGGATTTCCCCACGTAAAAAAAAAAAGGATTACACAGTTATATGTAGTATGTACATATTTTTAATTTAAATTCATTTTACATTTGCCATACATATTTTATTATTCTAACAAAACTAGTGGTGCACAGCAAATAATTAATATAAACAATCATCACTACATAGTATAAAACAAAGTCGCTTTCTCTGTCCCTATATCCCTATGTATGCTTAAATCTTTAAAACTACGCAACGGATTTTGACGCGGTTTTTTTTAAATAGATAGAGTGATTGAAGAGGAAGGTTTATATATATAATAACCGTGCGAAGCCGGGGCGGGTCGCTAGTAATAAAATAAAACAATCATACATACCTTTGTGATTAACAGCATGCACTATGATTTTAACACTGCCCAGGTTTATACCAAGACGATTGTTATGGCTGAAAAAAAAAAGCATTTTTAAACACTGATATTCTTTTTTTAACCGACACTCAAAAAAAGAGAAGGTTCTCTGTTCGATTGTTTATATTTTTTTTTATTTTTGTCACCTCAGAACTCTGTCATTTATGAACCGATCTGGAAAATTCTTTTTGCGTTGGGTTCTGTATATCTATGAAGTGGTCCCATATAAATTTCATCGATATTTGACCTTGGACTTCGAAGATGCATTAAATACGGTTATTGTTTTTTCTAAAAAATAATTATTTAATAACCAGATAGTTGCCTATCCGGTTATAAAAAAACATTTGACCACCTCACCTGATGGAAAGTGACGATGCGGTCCACGATGGAACACGCTTGCCTAGAAGATACCGATTCACTCAAGACTTGAAGACATCCAAATTTTGAGAATCGGGAACATCATCTTATATCTACCCAATGACAAAAACATCCATCAATATGGCTTACACCAAATATAGATAGTTTAACTTTTGAGCGCCGCGCAATAGATATAGAAGCAAAGCTCCCTACGCCATGCTTCGTATTTTTCATAAGTTTTAGTCGGCTCTAGCCGACCTCGGCGTAGAGAGCACTATTTTGTATGTGAGTATAGCCGACTTTGGCGGTTAAGGGGATTTCGTTTTTACATCAAAAATTTTGTTTTAACAAAGTAAGTAAACAATTTTATGAATATTCAAAATCTACGAGTTCGATTCTCGGCTAGGAAATAGGTTTATCAAAAATCCAAATAATTATGCAGTTTTAGTTTTTATCAAAATTGGATTTTTCGCTATTCCTAAAATAAATAAATATATAATTATTTTTTGTATGTCATGTGTAGCCAATCTTGGCGGTCAAAAGGTCAAAAACCAATATAGAGGTCATAGAATATCATCATTAAACATTTTTTAATAGCTATAGCCATTCAACGCGGGAATGCAGCCAGCGTTCTTGGCATCTTGCTGCATGGTCACCACTTGTATATAAATTTCTAGTTGTACATAGTTTAGTATCTTATTAATAGTTTTTTTTTGTGACAATAGGGGATCGGACAGTAATCGAGAAGAAATCTAAAATGTAGTTAGAACGAATGTTCGTCGAACCACAAAGATCATTCAATCAATATTTTTGTGAAATAATAATGATTTATATTTTTAAATCAATAAATAAAATCTAATCATTCTGACATTTTTAATCTGTTCTTCATTTCAAATGAAACAACAATCACAGCGCATGACGTCATTTGTAGGCAAATGCCGTGAGTCAAGCTTGTGTTTATTTTACGTTTTTGCTTTTCATAAAATGTAGCTTTGCTAATTTTTTTTTGTTCTATTACTACAATATCGTCCCCAAACTTCACAAAACATATTTAAATCTCTTTGCAAGTTTTATTTCGAAGAGATTGTCGTTTTCTACCTATATATGACATCACAAATTTTGAAGTGACTTTTTGCGCGGCAATATTTGAAACATAATGTTTAAACATAGTTTTTGGTACTTTTAGAGCGTTATTTAATTAAAATAGTATTTTTCATGGCTATAAATATTAATTGTAGTTAATATAAAACACTTTCTGAAAAGTTGTCCGATCCCCTCTTGCAAATTACTTCCTTAAATAAAAGATCTTTTAATTATACCGTAGATTGTCTAGTTTTTTAGGCGTTTAATTTGTGCCCTTACTGTTCAATAATAGTACTCCTTTCCGAAATCCATTGTTTGTGCAGATTGCCCTCGTTGGCCTCCGTTGTGTAAGAAGGAGTGCCGTTTATGTTGTTGTTCTGTTTGTCAACGTAGTGAAGCCGCAGTTTCTCGTTCGATACTGATATCACTCTGAAACAAGAATTAACTCATTAATTTCAGTGGGTAATTTTGTGACAATAGATGGATAGAATATGTATATTTTTTATTTTTTTTATGTAACTAAATGGCGAGACGAGCTGGTAGTTTGCCTGATGGTAAGCAATACGCCAGCCCATAACAATAACAGCACCACACAGAACTTGTTTCGCAAAATCCTGCGCGGCGCTGCACTGCGCTCGTCACCCTGAGACAATTAGCTGTCGAGTCTCATAATGCACAGTAATTTCACTGGCTTCAATGCACTTCGAACCGGAAAACAGTAATGCTTGCGCACTACTGCTTGGCGGCGGATGTTATATCGGATACGTTGTTGGATTACTTCAGTAAATAAATAAATTTGTCAGGCTACAAATACGTGGTACAAGACAACGTGCAGATGGTGGAGGAGCCGGAGTGGTGCACCGTCCCGTGCGGGTACGCGCTACACGCGCTAGTGACCGACGTGTCCGCGTGCGTGCCGCCCGCGCCCGGCCGGTACAGCTCCCCGCAGGACGCGTGCTTCGCGGCTGAACACTTGGCTCACTTACTTGGCTTTCGTGAGATGCGGCCACCCGGCCCATACGACCTTCCCGAGCAGTCGCTCCGCCACTCGCGCTAGCTCGGTCTCCTCCGGCTCGTCGCGTATTATCTCCACGATCATATTCTCGTTGCGGGACGGCTGGTCGAATACTCTCACTCGAGCGTTCATTAGTTGCGTCTGTGAATAGGAATAATTAATTTTTAGAAAAAAACAAAAACCGACTTCAATGTATCTTCGAAGTCCAAGGTCACATATCGATGAAATTTATATGGGACCACTTCGTAGCTATACTGAACCCGACGCAAAAAGAATTTTTCAAATCGGTTCATAAATGACGGAGTTCTGAGGTAACAAACATAAAAAAAATAATGAAAAAAAAAACAATCGAGCAGAGAACCTCCTCCTTTTTGAAGTCGGTTAAAAAACGGATGACGTCACCAAAGTCAAAGTCAAACCAAAATCTCTTTAATCATTTTTGCATCACAGACGCACTTATAAACGTAAAATTATCAAAATGCGCCGTATAGGAAAGAGAACCACTACTCAGAAGATACGCCAAGAAACTAAGGGGCATTTTTTAGAGATCAAAAGGACACCGTAACAAGGGATCAAAAGGATGCAAGATAATATAATTTCGTTGCTCGTGAGCCATTCATACATACTAACGTTGGACTACTTAGCATTAGCAGCACAAATAAACTGCTAAATTTATATTAGCATTAATCAAATTAATTATTGTTGCGAAATTCGATGCTAAAATTCATCGCTTAGCACACCACTTCGCATCGCTTAGCATGCTGCAAGAATGCAAACTGCGGCGGCGATCTGGTAATGCTAATGCATATAATAATGAAATTTCGCACGAAATTGTGAATTCGTAATTGCTAATATGAAATATCGCAGCATCTCAATATCACATATCATGCTAACGAGCAATATTTCGCATGCTAATGAAATTAATGAAAAATAGCAATAATTTCCATTACTAATACATACCCTATATTTCAAATGCCTCATAGTCGGGAAGCCAGGGAAGACCAAGTCACGTCTGGCATTGGGCAGCATTCCTCGCTTCAGCTCGCTAAGAGGCACTTCTAGCTCCCGGCGCCACACTAGTCGCTCCGTGGCGTGACATTCTACGATGGGAGGGAAATACTCGGGGGCCAGGACAGTACCTGAAGAATACCATAGACAATAAGTAATGTATAGATATAGAGTGATTTATTTAGATTGGGCCAGTGTGGGGATAATTCATCAACAAACATTCACACCCACACATTCATACATATAACTAATATATCTACATAAAACTGCATGAATTATAACTACCTATTATAACTAAATACAAACTCTTTTGTAATCATTATCTGATACTTTTTTAAATATGTCGGGCGGGGGGTATTGGTATGCCAAAACACAGGTCTCCTAGTTTGGTTACCAATGTTCTCCAACCAGGAATAAAAACTTGTTACAATCACTTCTGAATGTATCACTTCACTATCACTACATAGTATATGATATATAAAATGTTTGTTAAAATTCATAGTTTTTATGTCGTCGACTTTAGACTATACTGAGTAAACAGTAAGGGAGATGTAAGCAGTCACCGTGGCTTAAATCGGCCGGGAGTACATCATCATCATCATCATGATCATCATACAGAGTGAAAATGATAGATAGATACATAGAAAATTCTTTATTGCACAAACAAATTTGTAGGTACATAGGCGAACTTAATGCTATAATTTATATTTATATAATTTCATAATATAAAACTTTTAAAAATCCGTTTATTAAATTTTATCGATATCGACTACCTGCTGTTACGCACATCATTATGACGCTCCAAAAGCCTAACGAGTGCGAACGAGATAGACTGATTACAATGATTTATGGCTCGGCGATTCAGTTCATAACGCGGGCACTATAGTAAGAATTATCTTTCAGTTAACCTCGGTTAATGATCAGTGATTACTGACAATGTCTCCGTAACTATGGAAGACAAACAACTGATATATCCACTAGGTTAGACCCACGTACCGCATAATGCAGTAAGTCTCTTTTTTATTGGCATTTTCTATATATTTTCTAAATATTTGAAAGAAAGTTCCAGTAAACACTTATCGATTCCATCCTGTATGAAAATTGCATTCAATTTATGTTTTGGGTCTTTTTCTGAGAGAAAGTTAACCACGTCATCGTTCTTTCACATTACCTTACATTTCATCACCCGTCTAGTAGACAATAGGCCCGGTGGTAGAGACTTTTCCTATACATACCCTGGTTTTCAGGAGTCCAGTTGTACACCAGCATTGGTCCATGAGTGTTTCGTTTCAGCTCTTCTTCTGTCAGTCGCTGGTAGCACGGCGACATTGCTGACAGCAAATTTGTCTGGACGAAATATTTTTATTATTAGGAGCCAGTTTAGTCCCACTGCAGGGCAAAGGCCTCCCTACCCTCCCTCCACTTATCTCTATCCATTGCCAGACAAAACAAAAATATATAAAAAAATTCCAAAACAGATTTTGGTGAAATTTGATATGTTGATAGATGAACGCTATTAAATTAAAAGACTTTACATAAAAACAATTGAAGAAAGTGTTACAAGGGGTATCGCTAAAAGCGATCTCTTCCAGGCAACTTTTGAATGGAGAGGAACTATTAAAATTTTAAAGACTATCAAAGAAGAATATCAAAAGCTGCTTAGCGATAAGACCGCCTATTGTAATTATAGGAAATTATGTATGTATTACCAACTGTAATTCTGTTTTCTTTTTTTAAATGCAATTAAGTGTTATCTATCTATCTATCTATATATCTATCTATATATCTATCTATCAAAATGTAGGTACTTTAGGTCCTGGAAGTAACTTTTTAAACATATCATCCCGGAAAACAAACAGTTTTTACCATGTTTTAATTAAGTTACTTTCTTGTTTGTCTGTCTGTCTGTTGTTCCGGGTGGAATGTAGCAACTCAAATTTCGAGCACTTCCTGATTAGCTATCCGGCTGGAACTGTCAGGGTAGCTCACAACTCGATGACAATGCATTCTAAACCCATTGATTAGCATGCAATGCCGACCTAACCTCAAAAAGCGATGAATGTTTTTTTTATTCTTAACAACTATAAACCGAATACTACGCAAACAAAGTTTTTTTTTTACTGCACGTTCGCCTGATGGTAAGCAATACGCCTGCTAACAGTAACAGCACCACCCAGAACTTTGTTTTGCAAAATCCTGTGCGGCGCTGCACTGCGCTCGTCACCCTGAAACAATTAGCTGTTGTCCCATAATGTCCAGTAATTTCGCTGGCTACATTGCCCTTCAAACCGGAACACAGTAATGCTTGCGCACTAATGCTAGGCGGCAGAATAACTGGCAAACCGGTGGAGTCACGGATAACAGTTATTATAATTAACTTACATTACGTCTTTAACATATTGATAATTCCTCTCCATCCAAAGGTTGCCTGGAAGTGATCGCTTTTAGCGATAAGGCCGCCCATTGTAACACTTTCTTTAATTGTTTTTATGTAATGTCTGTAATTTAACTTTTGCAATAAAGCGTTCATCTATCTTACCTCATCAATGAAAGGTATAAGCACGACCGCCTCCCAGTCGTTGATCTTCCCGTTGAGGTCGGTTTCGAAGGAGGGCGGGTAGTAGTGCACGATGGGCGAGTCTTCGTCTGTCATGAGGTCATGGAACGGCGCTGGCAGCAGGTGCTTGCTGGCAGCTGGAAGGACAGCTAGCAGCTGGAACAAATTGATAACTTAGATTAGTTGAGATAAGATAAGACATTCTTTATTGCAATAAAAAAAATAAGAAAAGAAAGTAGAATTAAAGAAATAAACTCAAATTACGCGTTAAGAATGTTCTAATGAGAAAAGCATACTATACTGTTCGTAATTACATAGAAGACAAAGATGCTTGGAACATTCCACTTCTGCAAAGTAACCAACTGGTACATAAGAAACATAACATTGTAAAAAAAACCCAAAATTTTTTAACAAAATCTTTAAAAACAAAATGCCCCTTAGTTTCTTGTCGTATCTTCTGAGTAGTGGTTCTTTTTCCGATACGGTGGTAGTTATTGTGATAATTTGACGTTCATAAGTGCGTCTGTGATGCCAAAATGATTAAAGAGATATCGTTTTTTTTTCGGTCGGCAAACAAGCAGACGGCCCGCCTGATGGTAAGCGGTTACCGTCACCTATGGACATCTGCAGCACCAGAGGCATTGCTGATGCGATTGATTCTGTTAGTTAGTCTTTTAGTTCTGGGTAATGATTTTTTTGATTTTTTGATTTTGAATAACAAACAATAGGTACACAGCTTCTTCAAGTACCTACTTAGTATCTACGTAATCGCTCGCTCGGCTCGCGCGTAGTGGTGCACCAGTAACCTAAAACTCTTCCTCGCTTCGCTTGTTGTCCTACCACACCTTTATGAGCGAGTGTGGCCCGAGAACTCGTGCGCCTTTCGATTCGACGCACATGGGTTAGAATCCCGACTCAGCCTTGCACCAATGCAGCATGAGCAGATTTTGCACGCTCGCTCTAAAACGGTGAATGGAAACGCCGTGATGTAACCTGCTTACGCGCTTTGGAGTGGTAGGCTCTGGCCGTGGTTGTAATACCACCCACCGAACAAAGCCATGCCGTCAAGCGACCTAGTCGTGTCGGGATGATGTTCGGTGAACCATCGGGGAGACGGGTCTGAGCAGCCGCTCAACTGCCTTCTGTCTTTAGATCTATGTGCTCCATCTTAGGCCACACCATCGCTTCACATCAGGCGAGAGAGTGGCCAAACATAGATCTATTAAGCGTAAAAAAATTAAAAGTCAAGTCGCCGCGCTTATTTCATTTTATCTTACCTGTTCAAAAGGCTTGAAGGGCTCCCCCAGTTCGAAGTCGATCTTCAAGTCCTTGAACCCCTTGATGTCCGACATGTAAGGCGCGTAGTGGTGCGGGTAGTACCAACACCACGACGGACAACCGCGGTAGTAGTAGTACAAGTTCCACTGGATCGCGCGCACGTAGCCTTCCGCTTGAGTCGCTAGCACCTCGCTGAAGACAAAACAACACATTCGCCGCATTTTCACAAGCTTTTATTTACTTGCAATGTTATCATTCCGTAGATGAATTCAAAACTGACAAGCATGTGCAAAAAAATGACTCAATTCCGTGACACAGTATACTGACTTTAATAAAACATAAATAAATATAAATTAAAATGACTAAACATACCGAATTGCACTGAATTGCAAACGCCCTGACAAGACTCATGTACCAACCTATACTATGTTAGGTTAAAGACCTACCTATATATGACAAATAAATGTACATGGATGCAATGAATAAATGAATTATGAATTACTTGCAATGTTTGGGTCAAATTTTGCAATTTGAATCAGAACCACTTCCTCTTATCCTACGGAGTTACATTTTGCATACTTGTCACATGACAATGCAATATTATGGTGACAGACTGATCTGATGATGGAGACGGAAGGTGGGCAATGGAATTATTTGACGGATAATCGTAAACTACTTGTGTTTGGGCTGATTATTTCTGCTCGCGGTTCCGATTACGAATTTGTTAAAAGCTTGTCTTTTAAAATATGTTTTTCGACAAAAACCTTGTTTTACGCAACTGAGCGTTGAATACAAGTTGTTCGCATGATGGTTAGCACCCCGCTTGCACATAACATCGTCGACCGCGTCGTCACTTTTCATTGGGTGCATTTCCATTTGGAAAACAACAATCGCGCATGAGTTACTTACTCTACAATAAGTATCTATGCCATATTTTCATAGACAACTATAATTAAAACAGAATTTCGACTGTGACTGGAAAGTGTAAATATATATTTTTAAGCAGATGGTATTGCTTATAAAAAAAATATCTTGTCAATTTAAAAATATTGCAAACGATAAGTAATAAGTAACACATCGATTAATATTTACCAATTAACCAATTTATTTATCGATATAAATAACATTGACAAAGCATTACTTACTCGGTGACACTAGAATAGTCCAACTTCGTCATGTAATAATCTCTCTTGTGTAGTTTGAACTCCATTTCAATGTTCGCTTCCTCTGTAAGCATACACCACAATAATTACTACAGCCTACAGATATTTCTTGGAGGTACATTCACACAAATATTAAGGCGAAAGTAACTCTGTCTGTCCGTTTGTTACCTTTTCACGAATACCTTGATGTTTGCGAGAGATAACCTGTAGCCCGGAGAAGTATGTACTTCTATGGTCATGAACCAAATTCTACGTAGAATAGTTTTCATACCGATTTAACACATGGTTGTATAGGGATCGCGATATAACCACATCCCACGGCCAAGTACCACATAATTATATATTTTTTAATTTTGGGGTTTCGAACACATACGAAAACATTGGTATTGGTAGAAAAGTAAAAAAAAGAGAAAGAGTGGAAAACAGCCAGCACTAAAAACAAAACATTAAAAGAAAAGAAAGAAAATATTGAAAAAAAAAGAAAAAATATGGAAAAAATGTATATTATGTGTATTTTGACAGCAGCTTCAATAGAGCTGCAAAAGTAAAAGCAGCAGCAAGTGCACTGGAGGACACGGGGGTTTTAGACAGTAGGTGGTTTAGAACCAAGTCCGGCACCACCCGGGTTCTCCGTTCCCGGGTGTTCATGAGATTTCCGCCGTCTGCCAAACAAAACCAAATGCGACGCGGGCGAAGTCACCGGCAGCACCTAGATCACTACATAGTATAAAACAAAGTCGCTTTCTCTGTCCCTATATCCCTATGTATGCTTAAATCTTTAAAACTACGCAACGGATTTTGATGCGGTTTTTTTTAATAGATAGTGATTGAAGAGGAAGGTTTATATGTATAATAACCGTGCGAAGCCGGGGCGGGTCGCTAGTATTCAATAAAACGAAATTATTTACCATCGCTAGTTTCTTCGTATTCATCGTAACCGTCATCGAGGAACTGTAAAGAAATATAATAATGACAATATATTCCGAAGCAGTATAGTATAAGTTAATATAAAAATATTTAATTTTAGCGCTGTCAAATGTTACTTAAATTTAGAGAACGCGGAAACTATAATACCAAATACTATAATTTTAGATAAATAAATAATTTAAAGTTTTGAGGTTTACAGAATGCAATATACAATTGACGAAAATGGCAACTTATGTTTAACATCTAATATGTTACCATGTCATCAGTAGCATTAATGAGCGCCTGTAAATCAGCGTCTGGTCCGGCCTTGATCTCTTCCACATCTACATTGAAGGTGTCGTCATCGCTCGGTTTATACTAAAACAAATATTGAGTCATGAAGGCGATATAACACAGTTACTTATTATTTCAGAATTAAATTTTTTTTTAAATGTATACCTCTTTCCTCTCTTGAGCGTTAGGCCTCCTTCCTGTCTTGGCCTCAAAATACTTGAGATCTGCATAAGTGTCCTGGAACTTTTCCTTATCTAACTTGGCTAGTTCTTGCATAAATATTTCGAATCTTTCTAAATTCAACTCGCCAGCCTCATTGATATAACCTGTAACGACCAGTTTTCCAGTTTTAAGTAATATAAGCGAGGGAAGAGCAAAGGGTCCAGCGAGGGACCTAGCGGAATACCAAGTTATTTGGTCTAAAAATCGAAAAAATGTTTATAATTTCTAGCTTTTGCTGACGTTCTATTTTATTAGAACACAACTTTAATACTTTAACTCTCTATTCTTTACTAATATCTATTTTGAGAAATAATCAATTTCGTTTCCGCTATCAAAAGCCTCACTTAAATCTATATACTGTGAATAAAAGGACAGTTAAATAATCTTACCATTCAAAGTAGGCAGCACCGTCATATAAGTTTTATACAAAATAGGCATCGCGTCATTACTAATATGCATATTAGGGAGATGCGGAATGAAGTCATTGCCGACTAAGAATCCCATTAACACCCAGTCATCCACCACTTTCTCCACATCAAATGGAAACGGTAGCTTATCCTTTATAGATATAAACTCTTGTTCTAGGTATTCTCGAAGTAAAGAGAGATGGAGAAGGTAGAAGTTTGTTTCTTCGGGGCTGGTGGCTCGTTGAGCTGTTCGCCCAAATTTCACCTGCGAAGTAATTGGTTCACTGTCTGTTTGCTTTTGATTTACTGTTGCTGCTAGTTTCATATTATTGATGGATGTTATGGGATGGGATCATCCCAAAAGAGCTTTTGGGATGATGGATCATGCTAGAGTAGGAGATATGGTTGCATCAACCCGAGAATCAACTTTCAGCAACAAAATTATGAATCTTAAGTTGCACCCTTTCCAATATTTGTGAATGTTAGTTTGTAATAATAAGAATGGAGAAGTGTTTGAGAACACATTACCATACAACACCACAACTACAAGAATTGGCAGCGACGCTATTACACACACCACTGTCCAACCACATACCACATAGTCCACACTTTTGTGATATACCTAATCTCCACAGTACATCGAGGTTAACTGGAAGATAATGCTCACCAGCATTAAGTTCGCCTATGTACCTACAAATTTGTTTGTGCAATAAAGAATTTTCTATATTGCACAAATTTGTAGGTACATAAAATAAATTGTTATTAAATTATTATAAAAAGAATAATTTAATCAATTTATTTATTCACTTAAATTGTTGGTACAAACAAACTTAATTTTAGAGTACTCTAAGTGCTTATTGTTTACAAATATGGTAGGTGTAATAATTAATATGTTTTAGGTCCACTAGTTTCCCACATTAAAATTCCCTGTGTCGTAGGACACTATGTCACTAGGTCACGTCTCTTCCATTTATTAGTCTATTTTATAGGGATCTATATTAATAGCTAGAACAATAGGTAGGTACAGATTTATACAAAATTAAGTAACTAATCTTACGACTTCGGATTGTGGTGTGGTTTGTAAGTTGGTGTGCAAAAAGGTCCAAGTATAACAACTGTTTTGCTCCATATTCTTACCTCTTCCCTCAATAGCGCAAAGTGTGGCTCATGAGTGCACATGCCCAACATGATAAGATCAGCATCCAGTCCATACAGACAGTGTCTAGTATTGGGATCGTAATCAGGCTGGGAACGAGCCCATCGGATGTAGTCCATTATCTTGTGTTCTCCTTCTCCAGGCGTCTGGAAGAGATATATATGAAGGTAATAATAAGGCTAATTCCCCCAACCCCATTTTATCATCGGACTACAAGACGTACGGCAATACGCCACCGTTTCATGGTGGACATTCCTCCCGCGCGTACTAAGCGCTTCGCTTCCACTTTTATTATGCGTACTGCTAACGAGTGGAACTCCCTGCCAGAGTCAGTCTTTCCCGATAGCTATAATCTGGGAATCTTCAAGTCTCGAGTGAACAGGTACTATCTTGGTAAGCGTGCTAGATCGTCGACCGCATCGTCGCTTACCATCAGGTGACATAGTGGTCAAACGCAAGCCAATTAACAAATAAAAAAAAAAAGGTCAACACTAACTCCCGTTAACCGAAAAATGGCGAACAATGCTTCAGTAGGTTAAGTTATATGTTTTGCGAAATTATAACTCCAACACAACCATACATACATCAATATATATCAAGTTTGCTATTTATATATATAGTAGGCGAATGTGTGGAGTAACACATTTATAAAACAATAATATTGTTAGAAAGATATTTTTTTACAATGAAAAATAAAAATCAGCAACCAGCATAAATCTACTTTTTTTCAATATTTATTCAATGCGTTTGAGGTCTAATTAAAGGACAGCTCGCCAAGCAATGCCGCTGTACTTGGTACAGTTCCCACCAAACTCACTTCATATTTTGCTTTCGGAAAAAGTTTATCCCTTTCGTCTTAACCTTTCTATAGTACAGTCATTTGGTTCGAAAAATAATGGTTACCTGGAAAGATTTTCGGGAGTTTTGAAAACTGGTAATTTTATAGATTTTGATGTGCTCTTCCCGAATTTCAACTTTGCCACCTTGTATTTTTGCCGCTCGCGCCGCCATATTGGAAAAATGGCGCATAAAAGCAGTTTTTTGACAATATCTCCTTTCCAACTTATTTTACGATAAAAGTTATATACAAAATGAAACTAGAGACAATTACCTACAATCTACCTTATTTTCATAAAGTAGTAGTTTTAAAAAAAGTAGTAAAAAGTACCACCGACTGGGTCCCCCAAAATCGCAAAAGAGGTCGCGGCAGGCCCAGAAAAAGATGGCGGGACGAACTTGATTCCTACTGGAATGATTGGCCTGTTAGAGCCCTAAACCGCGAAGATTGGAAGGGGGGAAGAGAGGCCTTTGCCCTGCAGTGGGACATTAATGGCTTATAATAATAATAAAAAAGTAGTTTTAGCGTAAGAGTGCCGCAAAGTGTACTCCAACGCGCGTGTTCGAATACACTTTGCGGCGCTCGTTTAGCTTTTTATATTAAAATAAGTTGGAAAGGAGGTATTGTCAAAAAACTGCTTTTAGCCGGCATTTTTCCAATATGGCGGCGCGAGCGGCAATGTTGAAATTCGGAAAGAGCACATCAAAATTTATAAAATTACCAATTTTCAAAACTCCCGGTAAACTTTCCAGGTAAAACTACCAAATGACTGGACTACTATACAATATTGTAATAAAGTATGCTAGTCTTACCTCATGCCCAGACAATATAACCTTAGTTTTGGCCCACAGTGGGTCAGTCGTCATCTTCTCTTTAACAAAGTATCTGAGCTGCTCATGCAAACGAGCCATGAACACTGTACCGGGAGTGATACAGTTGCTATCGAAACGTTTGTCGGTAGGAAGGGTTTCCCCTGAAATTAAAATATATTATTTTAGATGATTAGTGGTGGAATACCAGTATGCCAATTATGTATTGTTTTTTATTTAATATCTGTTCTACATTATAGAGTATTTTTTGTTTAAAGTTTCCATGCATACAAGTTCCTAACTTATCTTCAGTTAATTGACTGATCAAAATGAGCCTCAACAGTTCATCATCAGCCTCCTTTATTATTTTTTTATGGAAGTGAGTGATGAGACAAGCAAGTCGTTTGCCTGATAGTAAGCGCTACGCCTGCCCATAACAATTGCAGTGCCACCCAGAAATTTCAATACCATAAAAAACACTGCAAGCACTGCAATGTGTCACCCCAAGACATCAATCAATCAAAAGTTCTTTATTCAATTTTGTCGTCACAGACGCACTTATGAACGTCAATTATTACAATGACTCTACCACCGTATCGGAAAAAGAACCACTATTCAGAAGATACGGCAAGAAACTGAGGGGCATTTTTTTTAGAACTTTTGTTTCAATATTTTATGTTTGTTTTTGACTATATTATTTTTCTTATGTGCCAGTTGGCTACTTGGCAGAAGCGGAATGTTCCATGCATCTTTGTCTTCTATGTAATTACTAACTGCATAGTATGCTTTCAGCATCAGCAGACATTAAGTCTCATATGCCCAGTAATTCAGCTGGCTACAATGCCCATCAAACCAGAACACGGTAATGATTGTGCACTACTGCTTGGCGGCAGAATAACAGACAAAAGTTTATGTATTTGAGAATAGGCTTATAGCTTATAGCCACGCAGGCATAGCACACTTTGCAGATGTCAAGTTTTTACACCTGTCCAGGTTCATTACGATCCTCTCTTAGAGAAGTATTTAGAATTTAGGTATAGCTAGTGCATACCTTTAGCTCTTGCTTCCTCTTCTATTTTCTCAGCTTCCCTGGCAGATCTGAATCTGTAACAAATTATTTGAGTCAACATTGAGCATAAAATTAAATGCAGGGAAACTTAGATGTTAAATCTTTTCCGACACTCAGATTACTGTAGATGCCTATTACCAGGCCTAGTGCACTCCGCACTGTAGGTATGAAGCTACAAGTACATAGCCGGACACCGACGGCGGGTCGCGCGTCGTTACACGTGCCGCGTCAGAAGAGATAAGAGCTATGCGATAGAAAGAGAGGCGCTCTGTAGGTTAATATGACTCAATTCAATTCAATTATTTATTGGAATCCATAATGTAATTAGATGGTAGGTGAAATAAAAATACAGTTCATCATGGACCCTGTTGGGCGCAGCAATTAGGAGAGAGGAAGACTATTTGTGCATTTGTATTAAAACATGTCAAATTAATTAAGAAATATAAAAAAAAGTATCATAGAAATAGTATTATTGAGTCAATCAAAAGTCAAACAAAAAAAAAAAAATGTCAATATCATAATATATACGATTAATTATTGTAAGTCAATTTTTTATTTTATGATAGTTTTTAATGTTAAATTCAATTAATTATGTCCAGTTTCTTATTAATTTGTTTATCATTCAAATATTCCTGAATTGTATAGTAGGTTTTGTTAATTAGTAATTGTTTTATTTGTTTTATGTATTGCCCGTCATTTGTTTAGTTTTTAATTATTTCCGGGAGCTTGTTATATATTTTTATTGACATAACAAGGGGACTTGACAAGTGCATCTTCAGGCGGGAGGAAGGTACTGGTAGGTATGCCGCGCTGCGTGAGCTGAATTGAATTGTATTGCGTCATAGCAAGAGTCGCTATTTGTTTAAATTTCTTTGCGGAGTGATGCTTCTGTCCCTTAGTATTCTGTGCTATTACTTACAATCATTGGCATTTATACCATTGGGGTTGTTTATACATATATCATAGTATAATAATACCTTCTGCCTCTCTGCTGATTCATCTTAGCCCTCGGGGCAACTCCGTCAATAGCCATGAAGAACAGTTTCCTTGGCTTGATGATTTGGAACAGAATGCTAATGTAGTGGAAGACATCTTGGAATATCTTCTCTTCAGTGATACGGAAGTGCGCATTGGAGTCATCAGGGTGGGAGCAATTGTGAATGATACCGTTCATGTCTAGATACATGTTGTCAAAGTCAGGTATCTGAAAAAAAAATGATTACACTTCTTATCATTCAAGATTGGGTATGACGACCTGCACTGATAACTGAGCTGTGTACTGCATAATTCAAATTTTGTTTTCTTTATGATGACAGTTTTTTTTATGCTTTTTAGGTCTATGTTTGGCCACTATCTCGCCTGATGTGAAGCGATGATGTGGCCTAAGATGGAGCACATAGATCTAGAGAGAGACGGCAGATGAGCAACAGTTGTTATTATGGCATGTTCTCACTAGTTTGATTCATTTGTTTGATTGACAAATACATTTTTTTTTCTCATTAACCTTATTTTAATTGAGAAATAAAACACAATATAATAAAATTTAAAAAATCTCGTTTCATTAAATAAAGTTTATATTTATATACATAATATGTTTGTACATCTGTACCGCACATGACTAGTTCAGGGCAAAGTCATACATAAGTGCGACAACGAGCAAAGTGAGGAGGAGTGTTAGGTTACTGGTGGAACTAGTTAAAACAAATGGTTATTGTGATTATTTAAAGTTTTTTTTGATAAAAACAGGTTTATTTTAATTTTTTTTTTCTTTGATCGGCTTAGGCATAGGCATAAGTATGGATCAAATTACGCAGAGAAGATAAATAACTTATATATATATTGTATTTTAGCAACAAAATGATCTTAATTTAATCTATTATACTCAGCTATTTTACAATTACCATGCACCATTGACTCCTGTGAGCCGAGTTAGAAACCATTGTCTATTAAACATAACATCAGCCAATAATGTGTATGTTAAAAAAGTGGCCGTCTTGCGTCTTTAATTTATAAGACTGTTAAATTGTTGTGCAATATTGTAATATAAAGCAGGCTGGAAGGTTGATAATAATTGGTATACTACTGCCATAAGACAGCTATGTACCTAGTACATTAGGTAATGTTGTACTTATTATTGAAAAGTAGTAGAATGTAGAACAGTTTCGTTACACTACAGATGCTATAGCCATGATATATGGCTGTATATATACCAGTATAGATAACATTGTGGTATTTCTCAATTTATTGACATATTTTATAGAAGAGTGCATAACACAATTTTTTACACAAATAAAACATACCTGATATTGCTTCACCAGCTCATTTAAGCATGGGTATCTCTCGCTTGTATATCTGAAGAATTTCGGTACTCCCATGTTGATAGATTGATTTGCTTGTTTGCAAAATTACTGCCAACCTCTTGCTCAGTGCAGTGACCCCCAAACTGAATAACCTATGTTTACAACAAAACACCGTGGCAAATCATCAAGGATAGTTTGTTGCTGAATGGAGCAGTGGTTTTGGTGATATTGTTTTGGAAAATACGGTAAATTACTGTTTTTGTTAAAATTTATTTATCCCAACAACCTACATTGCGGAAAGGAGAAATTTTAGTGATGTGCAAATGCAAATTCAAAAAAGATATCGATAATTGTCATCGATATCGCTTTACAAAATAATCTATGGTTCAATCGAATAGGGAAGAATACTGCAACTTTATCCCGCTACGGGGGCGCTGCTGTGCGTATACGTTTATGTTATTATTTTCATCGTACAACAAGTCTACTCGCAGTACATACAACAAACATGATAAATTAATAAGATATTGCTGGATAAACATTAGGGCCAGGCCAGTATTGTATTTGATTCACTGATTTTTAAATGACAGGCATTTTTCACCAACAATTTCAGTCAGTAATAGTTTTACAGATTTTTTTTTGCGAATCGGTACTTTTCGTCGTCTGCGTATGTTTTGATGGTGTAATTATTTAATTTTAATTATTAAGAAAAAATACTGCAGTCTCGCTAAAGGTCGTGGCAAGTCTCTCGGACGCGGGAGGCCCTCTGGTACCACCGCTTTGCCAGTTATTCTGCCGCCAAGCATTATGTCACCCCATGCACTCTTTAATTTAAGAGACCCTGACTATTATTGCGGATTTGAAAGCGTCTGGAACTCTGCGTGGATACGGAGTGTGAGCGTCTCTTTACACTAGTGTTATTAATCAAAGATAAAATTGTCTTTGTTATTAATCATTGAGGAATAGTGTGAGAACTCAATGTTATTAATGTTCAACTTCAACTTCTTATATATGGCTTCTGCGGGGTTTCCACAATTTCGCCAATGTCACGTGGATAGATCGGTAATAAACGATGGAGATTGATCTGTGTTTGGTGTTATTAATGTTATTATTTATTCTACGTCGGCAGCTGACGACCATAGTGTTGACACTGACACTGACAGTTACTTTTGTGACGGTTGCGTGCGATACGGGTCCGGTTAATGTACAGCCAATATTTGGAGGCTAAATAATGTACGGCCTGTATTGCACACCCAATAATTCATGTACATGGCTTCCAAATGTTGAGGCGTGCAATCCAGGCCGTACAATAATGGATGCGAAATAACTGCCCGAGCCGATTTTGTACAGCCCGTATTGCACAGGCAATAATCCGAAGCCGACAGAAGTTTTTTTCAATGTACACGAATTATCAGGCTGTGCAATTCAGTACGGCATTTATTGTCACGGACAGATTTTGTTCGGCCAATATTGTACAGCCTATATTCCGAGTCCATTGTTATGTCAAAGTCGAAGCCTCGTTTGGTTATGCCAGTGCTCTTTTTGCACAGACTATAATTGACCAATTAATTGATGTCAATGTCATGTCATCCTCATCACCGATTGGCACCGACCGGTCCTGTGGACTGACCGACCGACCTAGTAACCGGTTTGAATCAGTGTTTGTTTTGTTCGTTTCCGCTTTTCCGTTGAAATTACAAAGTACTATAGGTTGTTTTGTTTGTTATATTATGTACTTTATAGGACAGGACACAGGTCAAGTCAGGACACATATTTTATCTGTGGCTTGATCTTAAGAAAAAGAAAAGAAATTCAATAAAGCATAGAGAAAAAAATCACTACGTTGTCACAGGCTAGGAATTATACCAGGGGGATGAAGCTTTCTTCGTCTGTCTGCAAAATTACTAATGTATGGAAGGTGGCGTCATCTGTGGGACGCGTCTATAAAAGTTACTGCTAGTTTTAAAATTTGAGGCAGATGGAACTTAAACATGACTGAAGATATACTTAGTGCAACTTTTTTACTAGCTTTTTCTTCTATGTATTGTCTATAGATGGTTTCTGTAGAAACTGTTTATGTTTATATGTCATTATTGTCATGTGAAAAATAATATACGATTTCATCCACCTCTGAAGAATTTATTTAAAGATTAATTCTTAATATGGTAGCAGAACGTAAACTAGTGTAAAAGTGAATGAACAACCGGAGGATACTTTGTCGAAGTAAAGAAGACAACGAGAATAGAAAGTCTGAATAAAGAAAATAATGACACATGGGCAATGCAGGCCAAAGCAGTCCTAGTAAAAGTAACAATGTGGAACCAATGGATGCAGTAGACCCGATAGACTAGAAACTCAACGTATTTTTATTGATTTGTATTTGACGTTTAAAAAAGTGCATTTTTTGTATTTCATAAACATCTTTCGACTTGACTTACTTGACTAATTAAATTGGCTTTTCATTTATCATTCAACAAATAACCTTTTTGTATGTTACTAAATTTAAAAAAAAGTTATTGTAAAAGGTGAAAAATATGTAATTGAATTTTAATTCAAAAGATAAAGAAATATATGCCTAGGTACTTATTTTGTTTCAAATCCAGTACGTGAATTGTTTATTTTTGTAAGTAATATAATCAATCAAGTAAACTGCGTCAAGTAAATCTATCTGGAAACTATGAAGCTGATCAGCGCCATCTATTGATCGCTTTTCAACACATCCTAAATTTTAAACATAGTGGCATATCTATTCTCGTATATCGTATGTGATGTATCTGTATAGGTATGTATGATCTATGAATTATGTATACTACTTAGCGTAGTATTTTTACTTTCTGTATTGTGTACTCTAAACGAATAAAACAAAACAACCGGATTGAAAGTTTTAAACAACAAGTGAACTTAAAAACGTAAATTGTAATTATAACTTTACATTTTTATACGTCGGATTGCAATAGATGAAGCTAGCACAAGACCGGAATGAGTGGCGTGAACTAGAGGAGCCTTATACCCAGCAGTGGGTGGATACGGGCTGATTAGTAGCAGTAGTAGTTTGTTATACAAGCTGTTGATTGCTATAAATCGGTTCCGTAAGGCCTAAAAACTCTAAACATTAATTTCTAGGTTTGAGGTTATGTTTACATGTATATCAATCCTTATCCAGTTGTCTTTACATATGCTTTACATTTACAGTGCTTCAAGAGAATCTTACGGAGACGACGCTGTTGTCAAATGCAAGATGTACAATGAGCACAAAGTGAGGTCATAATAATAACCTGCAACTGTAATGGTAGAGCAAGACACATAAAGTAATAAGTTGCATGTGCCATGAGTGTGCTCCATCGGCTGGAGACTAGAAGTGTATTGTGGCCTTCTTGATGTAGGTCTGTCTGTGAAATGAAGAACTTGCATGTACAACATTATATGGATTCTTACTGAAACAAACCAACGGTCCAGAGCAGGCACTTTGATAAAATTCATATTATTGGTGGAGCAACTATTGCGTAAATTAACTTCATATCATGCCAGCAGCAGTGAAGTTCTGTCTGAGTTTCTCCAGGCCTAAAATAATGACAAATTATAAACTGCGAGTTGCTTCAATACCAAATTGACAATAAATGCGTAGCCATTAATTGCACAGGAATATTCCATGATATTGTCTCCGGATGGGATATACAAAGATGCAGTTATTGAAATAAAATACCCAATAACTAATAAAAATAAATGAATATTGTTAGAAATAAAATTCACACTTAGTGAAGTAGTGTGTGTGGTTTATTAAATGTAATGTAATATTTTTGTATGTATGTTAGTCTGTAAGGTATATATTCTATAGGGCTCTGTTAATTTTACTTTGTTGTACTTTATATTGTCTGAAATAAAGAGTTTATTAATAATAATAGTAAAATAAATTGTGTTAGGCATGCAGACTTTGAAAAGTCCAAAAACATTTACATTATTGTGACAATGACCATGGACATACCCAGCAAAGTAGTAGGAATTTGAAAATGCTTTTTATTTACTGACCTTATTTCAATAATACCCTGCGTGTGTTCTGGCTAAATCTAGCTAAAACGTTTTCAAATTTATAGTGTGGTTACAAAAACCTTTTCCTATGCACACTCATAATGTCATATCATGCAGAGGCCGACTAGCCGGTTTTCTATCATTGTTGACCACAACGAAGTTTTTATTCTGCGTAAAATACTGACTGACCTTTCGACAGTGCACAGTATACTTCCTAGTCTGTGACAGTGCACAGTATGCGCCTGTTTTATGGCAGGATAGGACAGTTGTGTTTCTTTAACTAGCGCAATTAAATAAATCTATATCGTTCAGTTCGCTCTGTGCCATTTATTTTGCTCCCACACGTTATACCACAGTTCAGCCTTAAGTTCAGTTAGCCAGGAAAACCATTTAAATTGTAGTAATTAGAAGAACCATTGTTTAAAAAACACCAAATGAATAATTAGTTTTTAATAAACCGAATTTAGCTTCGAGTCTGGGACTAGGGCACACAACAGTCTGTTTTGTGACTAGGGTGGGGCAGATGCCCCACCGTGGGTACGCCCATGACAATGACCATGAGTACGAAGCTACAAGTACATAGCCGGACACCGACGGCGGGTCGCGCGTCGTTCCACGTGCCGCATCAGAAGAGATAAGAGCTATGCGATGCGACACAAAGAGAGGCGTTCTGTAAGTTAATATGACTGGTAGGTATGCAGCGCTACGCGAGCTGAATTGAATTTTATTGCGTTATAGCATGAGTCCTTGATGCTTCTGTTCCTTAGTATTCTGTGATATCAGTTAAAAGTATGCCAAACTATGTAGATAAAACGCGTTTTAACAAAATTAAAATTCTTCGGGCGCTTCCCCGGTCGCTGCCGCAGCACGCTCGCTTCGCTCGCTCGGCTCGAGAGTTGTGGTGGTCATAGGTAACTAATGCTCTTCTCCTCGCTTCGCTTGTCGTTGCTCGTATATATGACATTGCCTTAGATTAGTAGATGCCCGTGATGTGCCGACACGTCAAGAAAGATTTGAGTATTTTTTTAACATTTACCGTATGTCTAAGGTATAACCTAAGATATACCGAGTAGGGCATTCAGTCTCGAACCAAAATTGACTCCCAGGATCAGTCTTTAAAATAATACCTACCCTAGTCCCGGGATTCCTGCCGGGATTTTTAAGACCCATGACAAAAGTAAAATATATGAAGAATGTTTATTATAAAATAATATAATTCTTTATTTCTTATCAGAAATTATGAATTATAACGATTTTTCTGTCGTCGATAGTTTTCTTCGAGTAGGCAGATAGTTTCTTAATATTTTATTTTGTTTGTTCAGGGGCGTGGAAAAATCGAGCGATACGCAAGAATTGTAAATAACGATCAAATGTCAGTGGTATTGGTTGCAGCTCAAACCAGACTAGTTAAAGATACCGTTTTGCTGACTGGTACCTACCTGTACCTATCTTTGTTGAGATTGGAGTTATGCGAAGCGGTATTATTGTCTAAACTGATGGAGAAAATAAGTAGTAGGTAGGTACAATGTATTGACGAAAACAACGTGGACATTCACGGCTGGACGGACTCTATAGTGGTGAGGTAGCTACAGGAAGATCCCGGTCGCTGGAAACCCTTTGTAGCTAATAGAGTTCAGAACATAATAAAGGTCGTAAAACCGAGCAGTTGGCATTATGTGAAGTCTAGAGTCCAATCCAGCTGATTCAGTAAGTAGAGGCATAATGGTTTTAAAATTTAAAGCATACGACACGTGGTGGTACGGGCCTGAGTGGATGAAGGCAACAGAATTACCACTAGTCGAAAAACAAACGGTTTACAAGACAAAAGAAAAAGTGTGCAATGTGCATGCTGTGCAGAAATATTGTGAAGAAAGCATCATTCAGAAGTTATTAGAGAGGCATAACTCATTCACAAAGATCGCAAAGATCTTAGCATGGTCATTACTAGCAATTAAAACAATTCGACGCGACAACGAACTGTAAACAACGGCTAATCGTATATCACATTACAAAGTTAAAGGCGGCGAAGTTGCTTGTAATAAGATATATGCGGTGTAGTGAATTTAGCAACGACATTGACTTGCGACGATTTAAATTGATTTAATAAACCGAATAGCAGAAGCAATTTGGTAAAATTGAGTCCGTTTTTAGATAATCAAGGGATATTGCGAGTGGGCGAAAGATTAAAAAATGCGAATATTAGTAATGACATGAAACATTCCGAGGTAACGAGTTAATAATGCTAATTATGAAACCCATCACTTAACTTATCCTGGGGATTAAATTTAACACTAATAACTGCTCATCATCGTCAGCCCATCACGTTCCCACTACTGGGACACGGGTCTTCTCTCGTAGAGAGAGTATAAACCATAATCCACCACGCTAGCCCAGTGCGGGTTGTTGAATATCACATGTACCTACTTGAATTTTTGTGATAATTTCTTGGACATGCCGGTTTCCTCACGATGTTTTCCTTCACCGTTTTTAGAGCGAGTGTTAAATCCACACATAACGAAAGTCAGTGGGGCCAGCGGGATTCAAACTCGGGTGCGTCGGATCGAAAGTCGCACGTTCTCCCACTGAGCCACACTCGTTTTATATATAATGATGACTGTAACGTTAAACTAATTTCTGTTAAGTTGGCACTTTATAGCAAATAATTACTATTGTCATAACCACGGCTTCATAGTGAAAAATGTATACGCCTATAAATAATAATATAATAATAAATAGGTGTGTTATATATCGGCACAATACAATCTAAGAATACATTTTTATATATTATTGTTTGTTTGTTTGTAATGCTTATCAATTTAATATTACAAAAACTTTCTATCAAAATGTATTAACCACCTATTTATAACCAATTCATTAACCGACGAAAAAAACGGAGGAGGTTCTGAAGTCGACGAGTATATATTTTTTAATGTATTACTACGCATAACTTTTTACAGAGTAGTCCGATTTTGATTGTTCTTTTTTTGTTTGGTAGGTCATACTTCAGAAGTGGTCCCATATATATTTTATCGAAATTTGAATCAGCGCTTTTTGAAAATATCAACAAAAATAAAAAATATTGATATAGCTGTGAAGTCGGTTTGTTTTTTTTTCTTAAAATGTTTTTTTTTAATTTAAAACTAACAAAAAAAAGTAATATTTTTTTTAAGTTAATATCTAATGCCTTTTCTTTGTCAATCGCTTATTTACCTAAATTTAAGAACACTTACAAACGTAATTTTCATTTATGTTTTGTAAGCAGCTCTTAGCGATTATTTTTATAATATGTAGTACCTAATATGAGAATAGCGTTGTGAGCTGCGTTATTGCTAAGCTTTTTATATATTTGTATTTTTTTAATGTAGCTTAGCTTAGCTTAGCGTATTTGGTGTGCCTAATATATAAAAATAAAAATATTAATATGTACCTACACCGTTGGCCTATCACAATAAATAACACTAGCAAACTTGAGGCAAAGGCAGTGGTCGGCGCAGCGTAGGGTAGATTGGCACCCCGAGCGGTTTTATATTGAGGATTCCTACTTAAAATAAAACAACAAATTTAATACTAAACATGCTTACGAGACTTAATTTTACATTATACCTATTCGCTAGCATTAACAAAATTGACTTCCCTGTCTCTTTCAATTGATAAAATTGAAAGATTGGTAAGTCGCGCTTGGCTCCTTGTGGACCCTAAGTAATTTAATAATTTAAAGTAAAGATTTTAATAATTTTAACTTTGAAAAGCGTCTTTCACATGGAGTAACCGAAACACAGATTGTTAACACAATCATTGAAACAGAGCAAAACGCTAGAACGCAGTGGCAGTTGACATCTAAGATAACACAAGATATCAGGAAGAAATATAAAAAGGAACATCTAGCGCAACTGACAATCAGGAGTAAATGGTTCAATCAATAAGAAAATGTGAAAGTAAGAGATAAGATGTAACCATCCAAGACGACAACCTTCTCCGCGGAAAGTGGATGATGGGTAGAATTTTGGAGCTGTTCTTTGGGAAGGACGGATTAGTGCGAGTACCTACTAGAAAACGAAAAATGTGTTCATCAATAACTTTTTAAATATACTAATAAATACTACTACACGATGACTACGTATAATAAATGAAAATTATCACTAAAATTTTGTTTATGACACTTATCTGAAAAAAGAAAAAAAATAATATATCAGTTAAAGTTAAATGTAAATTACTTATAAGCCTAATCAATTGGCTAGATTGTATTAAAAATGGAGATCATAATGGCTATGAAACCATACTAAGGAAAAAAAACGTAGGTATCTGCAGATCTCACAGCTCTTACAATATTAGTTAGATGTATGAAGACAACGAATTATATTTTGACAGGATTGGGAGTACGCAATCGGTAAGAGATGAATGGAAATTGGTGACATTTTATTATTTGAATCCATTCTCGAACGACATAACAACATTAACATATTAACATTATTTGGTGGTAGGTTTCTCGTATGCGTGAGGCAAGCATTACTGTGTTCCGGTTTGAAGGGCATTACTGCGAAATTACTGGGCATTATGAGACTCAACAGTTAATTGTCTCAGGATAAGGACCGCAGTGCAACGCCACGCAGGATTTTGCAAAACAAAGTTCTGGGTGGTGCTGTTATTGTTATGGGCTAGCGTAGTATTGCTTACAATCAGGCAAATGACCAGCTCGTCAGTCATTCAGTTACATAAAAAAACATGCAATAAGTTCAAAGTTCAAGTTCAAAAGTTCTTTATTCAATTTTGGCATCACAGACGGTCAATTATTACAATGACTCTACCACCGTATCGGAAAAAGAACCACTACTCAGAAGATACCACAAGAAACTGAGGGGCATTTTTTTAGAACTTTTGTTACAATATTAAATGTTTGTTTTAGGTGGTTTTAGACAATATTAGGTTTCTAATGTACCAGTTGGCTAGGTACTTGGCAGAAGCGGAATGTTCCATGCATCTTTGTCTTCTATGTAATTACTAACTGTATAGTATGCTTTTTTTCATTAGAATATTTTTCACACGCAATTTGAATCTACTTTCTGTGAGCTCCGTTAGATATACATTTTGGAATTTTATTGTAAAAACGTAGGCAATTGCCCATGGAGGACTTATTCGTTTTACCAGTTTTACTCAGTCTAAGCCTAGGTACTAAAATTCTATCCTTATTTCTAGTGTTTATGTTGTGATTTGTGATGGTCACTATTCACCTTGAACTGCCGCCAACTTTCTCTAGATCTATGTGCTCCATTTGATTGTAAGCCACATCATTGCTAGGTGAGATATTGGCCAAACATAGATTAAGCGTAAAAAAAATGTGCAGATTTTTACGAACATACATTATATTGTCATAACTATACAGAGAAGGTAATCCTGGCTCCTAACTAGGATCCCCTATATCTACGGAACTAGGAACTACGAGGACCGTGGTCTCAAAAAACAAACAAAGGAAAGCCATTAAATCTACGTTTGAGCAATCTTGATAAATCAGCCAATATTTTAAAAGAGGAAATGCGAGCTCTTTCTATTAACGTAGGTACCTACTTAGGTACTATATGTACGCAGTAAAATAGAGATAGGAGTAGTCGGAGTGATCCACTGTAACCCCACTGTACAGGCTCACCAGAGACCTAGTGCGGGGGACAGAGTTCTTTAAGGGTAAACTATACTGTTTTATTATTTAGTAGGTATAAGTAACTGTTATCTTAACGACCGGAAATATGTTTTGGAACAAATAAAGTTATAATAATATTTTTTACTATCATCAGCAACAAATTACATTAAGAGTTCATGCAACTTATGTAAATATGTATATTTGGTAGGTACTTTTAAATTAAATAAATGAAACTATCATATTTATTTTATTTTCCATCTTGTGAGTGCCCTGGCATAGTGATGGTTGACTCGAGTAACTAACTCGAGTTAACTTGATTTGGGCCTAACTCGAACCAACTCGAATTGAATTCTCTCTGACTCAAATTTGAAAACCGAATGAAACCAACATGGAGCGAAGTTTGCCGATCATTTGAGACTAAATTCATTCATAACAAACAAGTGTCACATTTATGTAGATTTGAGGTTAACTTTAAAGTGCCGGTTATTGCTGTAGCTTTTCGTGTTTTAAATTCTGTTTTTGAAAAATGCCAGGTCCTAGAAGAAAATCTTTGGTTTGGGATGTATTTGAATCGCCAGTGAGTGGACGTGTTACGTGTAATCATAATGTTAGTTTGATTTTATTTTGAAAAGACTGCAGTATAATTACATAGTTTTATTAATAACTAGCGACCCGCCCCGGCTTCGCACGGTTATTATACATACAAACCTTCCTCTTCAATCACTCAATCTATTAAAAAAAAACCGCATCAAAATCCGTTGCGTAGTTTTAAAGATTTAAGCATACATAGGGATATAGGCATATAGGGACAGAGAAAGCGACTTTGTTTTATACTATGTAGTGATAAATATAAATATTTTAAAATATTAAAATTCAAGCCAAAAATACATAAATAAAAATTAATGCTAAGGTGGGGGAATAAATTAGTATTTTTTTTTAAAAAACATTAACTCTTCCTTCTAGTTAACTCGAGTTCAACCCAATTTACGTGAATTTTAACTCGGGTTAAATCGAGTTTTGTTTTTCCGAGTTCGCACATCACTACCCTGGCACATCCTGTGGGCACATCTGCATGTGACAGCAAAAGTACCTACACGGGTAGCGGTGTCGCCTAACGTCAAAGGCGTTTCGCTACTATATGTATTGTAATAATGTGGTACTACTAACGCGGCCGTACCTACTTGGTACCTACTGTCTTCAAAAACAATCCAATGGACATTCGACCTTAAGTTGAAATATTGGACAAAATAATGCATTCGATATTATTTCAATGCTGATTAACATTTGTATTTTTTATTTTTTCATTAGAGAGAATCTTGCACATTAAAAAATATTCCATAGGAAAATGTAGATATGGAAGTATATCTATTTTATCAAAGTATCGATAATTTTGAACTGTAACAGAATAAGTTAAATGCACCCACACGTATGTCATAATAAATCACTTATGGGCAGATATATGTGTTGAAAAGCTGGTACTTAACCTAACTAAAACCAACTATGTGTTCTTTGTTTTGACAAAATAGTTATTTCTCGTTGTTCGCCTACCTAGCCCTATGTATATCCAGCAATATCTTATTAATAATTGTTTTAGTTCTTTTGTACGAAGAAAATAATAACTTCAACATTAACGAGCACTAGCGCCCCTAGCGGGATAAAGCTGCAGTCTATGGTTCGATCGGGACCGAACATGTTTTGATAATCTGTGCTTCAAAGACTCGCTTGAAACAAACGAGGCATCGTGTGAAATGCTACTTTTGTCTATGGATGGCTTCGTATTATTGCCTGTACAATACTGGCTGTACCAAACTC